>CM059440.1:81314681-81502818 GCA_030390025.1 Squalus acanthias
CCCACCACAACAGAAGCCAGTCTTCAGCCAATTCAATTCCACGTGATATCAAGAAATGGCTGAGCGCAACTGGATACAGCAAAGGCTATGGGCCCCGACTACATCCTGCCTGTCGTGCTGAAGACTTGTGCTCCAGAACTAGCCGCGCCTCTAGCCAAGCTGTTCCAATAGAGCTACAACACTGGCATCTACCCGACAATGTGGAAAACGGCCCAGGTATGTCCTGTCCATAAAAAGCAGGACAAATCCAATCCAGTCAATTACCGTCCCATCAGTCTACACTCAATCATCAGCAAAGTGATGGAAGGTGTTGTTGACACTGCTATCAAGCAGCACTTACTCACCAATGCTCAGTTTGGGTTCCACCAGGAACACTCGGCTCCCGACCTCATTACAGCCTTGGTCCAAACATGGACAAAAGAGCTGAATTCCAGAGGTGAGGTGAGAGTGACTGCCCTTGACATTAAGGCAATGTGGCATCAAGGAGCCCTAGGAAAATTGAAGTCAATAGGAATCAGGGGGAAATCTCTCCACCGGCTGGAGTCATACCTAGCATGAAGGAAAATGGTTGTGGTTGTTGGAGGCCAATCATCTCAGCCCCAGGACATTGCTGCAGGAGTTCCTCAGGGCAGTGTCCTAAGCCCAACCATCTTCAGCTGCTTCATCAATGATCTTCCCTCCATCCTAAGGTCAGAAGTGGGGATATTCGCTGATGACTGCACAGTGTTCAGTTCCATTCGCAACTCCTCAGATAATAAAGCTGTCGCTGCTCACATGCAACAAGACCCTGACAATATTCTGGCTTGGGCTGATAAGTGGCAAGTAACATTCGTGCCAACAAGTGCCAGGCAATGGCTATTTCCAACGAGAGAGTCTAACCCCCTCCCCTTGACAATCAATGGCATTATCATCATCGAATCAGCCACATAAATACTGTGGCTACAAGAGCAGGTCAGAGGCTGGGTATTCTGTGGCAAGTGGCTCACCTCCTGACTCCCCAAAGACTTTCCACCATCTACAAAGTTAAAGTCAGGAGTGTGATGGAATACTCTCCACTTGCCTGGATGAGTGTAGCTCCAACAGCACTTAAGAAGCTCGACACCATCCAGGACAAAGCAGCCCGCTTGATTGGCACCCCATCCACCACCTTAAACATTCACTCCCTCCACCACCGGCGCACCGTGGCTGCAGTGTGTACCATCTACAAGATGCACTGCAGCAACTCGCCAAGGCTTCTTCGGCAGCACCTCCCAAACCCGCGACCTCTTCCACCTAGAAGGACAAGGGCAGCAGGCGCATGGGAACACCACCACCTCCAAGTTCCCCTTCAAGTCACACACCATCCTGACTTGGAAATATATCGCCGATCCTTCATCGTCGCTGGGTCAAAATCCTGGAACTCCCTCCCTGACAGCACTGTGGGAGTTCCTTCACCACACAGACTGCAGTGATTCAAGGTGGCGGCTCACCACCACCTTCTCAAGGGCAATTAGGGATGGGCAATAAATGCTGGCCTTGGCAGCGACGCCCACATCACATGAACAAATATTTAAAAAAACACAGCCTACAAAACAAACCTGGAGAGTTAGAGGTTCATGTGGACAAGTGTGAGGCAAGACTTTTTGGCAAGAAATCCAAGCAATGGGTTTATACACTGAAGAGTGTGTATTACCTGAGACCGAGGGATTCAAATACATCATAGCCTTAAAGTGTGAGTGCAAGTAGATATGGCCATAAAAAAATGCCAACAGCATTTTAGGCTTCATAAATAGAAGCACAGAGTACACGAGTAAAGATGTAATCATATTTTTTTTTTACAAAGCATCGGTTAGGTCCATGTGTGCAATTGTAGTGCCCAATTATAGAAAGGACATTAAAGCCATAGAGAGCTTGCAGTGTAGATTCACCAGGATAATGCCAGGGACAGGGAACTATAATTATGTGGAGCGACTTGTGATATTGGGACTGTTTCTACTGGAACAGTGAAGGCTAAAAGAAGATTTAATTGAGGTTTTAAAATTATCATGCGTTTTTGATGGGGTGGATAGGGAGAGACTGTTCCCTTCGGTTAGAGAGTCAGTAACGTGGGGTCACTAAGACAGTGGTGAGAGGTTGGGAGACATTTCTTCACACAGAGGGTTGCTGAAGCATGGGATGTCGTGCTGCAGGAAGTGGTCGAGGCCGAGGCCATTGCAGCTCTTAAATATGGACTCATAATTGAAACAGAGGAAGTTACAGGGATATGGAAAGAGAGAGAAAGAGCAGGGCAGTGGGATTAGTTTTGAAATGCTCGAGAAGAGAGCCGACACCAGCACAATGAGCCGAATGGCCTCTTTTTGTGCTATAAGTTTCTATAGTTCCACCATGTTTCCAGAAGCCAGCTTGCCTGAGGAAGCAGTCTGAAAGAAGGTTGAGCTTTGCAGCCAGCGGCTCAAGAGCTCTGTGTTTCTAAGACTGTTCCAGCCGGAAGAGAAATTGAGTGAGTTCCACTTCAGCTGTTCCACAGGGTAATAAATCTACATTTGTTTGAAAGTCGATCTTTAAAGAGATATCAGGGAGATTATGTAGAGAAGCATTGTTCGTTCAACCATTTTATGTAAATAAAACCACTTGTTGGATCAGAGCCCGAGCTCTGGTCTGGTAAGAGAGCAAATTCAGTCGACTTGTCGAAGGAGGAGAATCACACGATACACGGGATACATTCCAGTGGCCAGTGTGCAGAGTAAGAGTTCTCTGTTACGATCCAGGGGTCTCACTATCATCTACCTAGATATTGGGCAAGAAAAGATGTACTCCAGAATGTAAAGGACATGAAATCCACTTATGCAAGTGGCTGGAGTCACTGCAGCTGAGAAAATATCGACCGCAAAAACCCTAAACTGGGCCAGCCTTTCAAAAAATTCCTCATTTATTTTCTGTTTTTCAATGAGAAGTGAACCGTTACAAGAATCCGTGCCATCCAACAAAAGCACATACAATAAATAAAATCAGGCATGCAGCAGCCATTTGTGAAATGAAGGCCCATCGCAGCCTCAGAAGCAGAGAGAAGCTAAAATAGAAAAATGTACTTCACGGGTGAGAGGAATTAGCTAACCATTTATACACCTCAAAAATAAATGTGAAAAAAGAAAATAAACATTAGTGTAAAAATATCTTTTGAACTTTAGGTTTGAATGAACTTTCTTCCAGATCCCACTCCTAATTTTTTTAATTCATTCTCAGGATGTGGGCATTGCTGGCAAGGCCGGTATTTATTGTCCATCCCCGGTTGCCCTGAGAAGGTGGCTTTCTCCTTGAACCACTTGTAATAGAAGGTTTGATGCAACTGATGCACTTCAGAGGGCAGTTACAAGCCTACCACGTTGGTGTGGGACTGGAGTCACATATAGGCCAGAGGTGGTAAATGGCAGGTTTCCTTCCCGAGTGAGCCAACTGGGTTTTATACAACAATCCGATAACATCATGGTCACTGATACCAACTTTTGGGGGGAAAAATTGAGTCGCACAGCGTCCCAAAAAAATTAGCGCCCCCGCGGCTGAAATTCATCGGTAGCGCCCCAAGAGGGAAGCGGGAGGGGGGGGGGGGCGGGTTGCTCAGGAGGCCAGGGACGGCAACGAAGGCAGGTGCTGGCAGGCAGCCAGCAACAAAAATGGCCGCCCGGCACCTCGCCTTTAATTAGTGCCGCCCCAAACGCAGGTAGGACTCCCTGACCCCGTCGGACATAGCGTCCAGCGGTAAGTCAGGGGGCGCTACTGAAGATCGCGGCCGGGGCGCTGCACACGGTGATGATGTCATCGCCGGCGGCGCAGCGCCGCTAACGGTTACTGCCATCGCTAACCTCCCGCTGAATTTCACAGGAGGCATTGGCGGCGCTAGTTGCTTTGCGCCCCCCCCGTTAGTGCCCTCTTAGGGCGCTAAGCAACCGAATTTCTCCCCCTTTATCTCCAGATTCTTAAAACTGACTTGAAATTCTCAAACTGCTAGGGTGTGAGATTTGAACTCACATCCTTGAAGGATTACTAGTCCAGTCACATAACCACTACACTAACATGATATCCCTGTTTCCATGGCTACCTTCAGTTTTCTTATTGGATTCTAGGAACCTTAAACAGAGTTACATGCTTGGCTAACTCCCTGTACATTTTGTTGACACAGTGCTGGCAGTTCTACACAGATAGATTGGATATCTGGATGTACTTGGACGGTATTACTCACCGGGGGCCGGGGGGATGGGAGGGGGCGTGGTTTGGATAGTTTGATTATGCAAAAACAAAGATGACCACTAAAGTGTTGTGACTGCAATGAATGTTTTCAAAAGTAAGGTGAACTTAACATGGACAAAGATTACAATCAAAAATCAACAGAGAACAGAGAGATGTTCGGAACAGGAGATGGCCATTCTGCCCCTCGAGCCTGTTCCGCCACTCAATTAGATCAGGCATCTCAACTCCATTTACCCGTCTTGGCTTTGTAACCTTTAATACCCTTACCCAACAAAAACTCGTAGATTCCAGTCTTGAAATTTTCAATTGACCCCCAGCCTCGACAGCCTTTTGGGGGAGAGAGTTCCAGATTTCCACTCCCCTTTGTGTGAAGAAGGGCTTCCTGACATCACCCCTGAACGGCCTGGCTCTAATTTTAAGGTGATGCCCCCTTTGTTTTGGACTCTCCCACCAGACAAAATAGTTTCTCTCGATCTACCCTATCAAATCCTTTAATGATCTTTAACACATCGATCAGATCACCCCTTAATCGTACCCATGTGGGGAAAAATAAATGGGCGCAGGAATGCAGTGTGAGCGCTTCTGTACGTGAGCTTTGCTGATCGGAGGTTCTGCCCCAACATAGCTGGAACCTGGTGCTGGCCGTCCCCGGTGAGGTTGGAACGAGTGGTGCAGCAACAGCTCGGATTACATTTGTGCGGATTATCCACAGCTAACTAATCACTGATCCGATTTAAGTTGCATAATATTCAATTATCAAATTATACCCCATTGACTAGTCAATTATTATTTACTATCCATGATTTGAAAGAAGTTTATAATCTCTTTGCCCTGCGTGGAATTTATACATCACTGGTTTCAGTAGATGAACACGGTGCCATGCGAGTGGTTTTCCCTCTGAGGGACGAGGTTCTCTGAGTTCCCTAAAGACCCTGGCCTGCAGTGACCGAGACCGAGCGAGGAGGGCCCAGTGAGCGATGAGGATGAGGGCTCCCGTGTGTAACAGTGTTATGGTGCAGAGTCTTATAGTGAGCAGGGTGTGTAACAATGTTATAGTGGAGAGTCTTATAGTGAGCAGGGTGTGTAACAGTGTTATAGTGGAGAGTCTTATAGTGAGCAGGGTGTGTAACAGTGTTATAGTGGAGAGTCTTATAGTGAGCAGGGTGTGTAACAGTGTTATAGTGGAGAGTCTTATAGTGAGCAGGGTGTGTAACAATGTTATAGTGGAGAGTCTTATAGTGAGTAGGGCGTGTAACAGTGTTATAGTGGAGAGTCTTATAGTGAGCAGGGTGTGTAACAGTGTTATGGTGGAGAGTCTTATAGTGAGCAGGGTGTGTAACAGTGTTATAGTGGAGAGTCTTATAGTGAGCAGGGTGTGTAACAGTGTTATAGTGGAGAGTCTTATAGTGAGCAGGGTGTGTAACAGAGTGTTATAGTGGAGAGTCTTTGAACGCACCTGTACATCCCGGTATGATAGCAGCAGGTTCATTACAATGTCCGCACTCAGAAGCTCAACGCTATCTAGACGCTGTTGTATCTGTGCGAGTGCTTCCCGCAGCTCTTTCCCACTGTACATTTCCCTCGCTTTGCGGATTTCATTCCGAATGGTTTCCCGAAAATACTCGCTGCAGAACAGAAGACGAAATGGCCTTAGCAAAGACAGCAAACAGAACCAATCTCAACGCTCCAGCATCTATTAAAACTCACACATCTCAGCCTCTTCATAATCGGACATCTATTAATCCTTCTCACTAGTTTCTCCTGTCAGACAAGATCCGCAAGAGACTCGTAGATTTTAAATATCGGAAGCATGAGGGTCTATCACTTCATTGAGAGCTCCCCACAGTTCAGATCTCGGGATGTAGTACTCTGCAGCCTTTGGGGAGACTCAGCCCCTTTCGATGGAGTACCCAGGTCAGTGATGTTTGAGGGCACTGAGTTCAAGTATTGCTGCGAGGATGTGACATTGACCAATACTTGGTCGTAAAAAATCTCGAGTAGTTGTATCATAATTCATGGGTGCCCATTCTTTGGTGCTAATTTACTCCCCTCTCCTGTCCGACAGGCACTGACCTATCCTGGCCATAGTTTCACAGACACTATGACCCTCCGTATCTTGCTCAGTTGCTCTTCTACCACGTACAAGCCTAGATGGTAAGCGTGGAGCAGGTTGTTTAATCGTACCAGAGGCTGAACCCAACCTCATCCAACACAAACGTAGAATCATAGAATCTTACAGCACAGAAGGAGGCCATTCGGCCCATCGTGTCTGTGCTGGCTCGTTGAAAGAGCTTTCCCCCCTGCTCCTTCCCCATAGCCCTGTAAATGTTTCCCCGTCAAGTATATATCCAGTTCCCTTTTGAAATTTACCACTGAATCTGCTTCCACCACCCTTTCAGACAGTGCATTCCTGATCACAATAACTCGCTGCCTAAAAATTTATATCGTCATTCCTCCCTCTGGGCGTTGCTCAGAGCGTGACCAGATACAAGGCCTGGTAGGCCCCTCCTTCTGGCTCCACCTCTACTCTAGTTTCAAACCCTGCTCTGCTTGCAAGTCAGAGCTGAACAAACAAGGTACTGAACGTGAGGCAGGTTCAGAGGCGATTGGAACCAATCCCAACGGAGCAGACCCCAGTTGACTGCATCCAATAAACAAGATGGTGAAGAATTTAGCAAGATGCATTTACATGAGCCAATCGGAGTGTCCCCCACCACCCCCTTTGTAAGGACGAAAAATTACGCTTCGGAAGAATAAGGGAGGTAAAGGGTGTTTTAGAAGATTTAGGTTAAGGCTGAGTTAAGCAACTGGCAGGACATAGGTATAATCTCGCTCAAACTGGTTTTGTGCTGACATTTGCTTGTTTCTCACTGTGAGAGTAGGGTTGCGAAATACCAACATGTCACGCGAAACGGTATAGTAATATAATTAAGTTGTTTTTGAAAGAAGTTAGCGAACGATATAGTAATATAATTAAGTTGTTTAATAATTAAGTTGTCTTTGAAAGAATGTGATTGAAGGTTGCTAAGGTACCGGATTGGCCAAAGAATTAATGTAATAACTGCTGATATCGGTACCTTTCCGGTTTTTTTGAACTGTATAAAAGAAGCTCGGCTGCCATTGTAAAACCGAGAAGAGGGTTATTAGACTGCGGAGTTTTTTGAACCCTTCTCCCGAAGCGCTTCGTATAATAAACTGTGTGCCTTTACCTTAAACAGAGGAGAGTGAATTTATTTACACTAACACCCTTCATTACCTACATTTTTTACAGGGGCGATGGAAGGTTTATTGCAATTTCGAAACCAAAAAAATTCTCTCTGCATCATTAGATCTTTCCATTTCCCAGAGGTGCTGTGGCCAATTTTAACACTCCCATCACTGAGATCAGCTCACTCAGCACAGGACGGGTCTTGAAACTGAGACTTTCCTGGTCTATGTGGGTCAACTCCTCACTGGATAAACTCAGAACCATCGAGGGACGAGAACCTTGGTATTTTTTAATCCCCAAATCACTCACACATCCACCTTGCTCAGAGATAGGTCTGATTATATTAACATGCGAGTGGAAATGAGATCAGAGTTGATTTCCTCAAACACAACTTGGTCCCCCCAGCACAGTTGAAGGGATGGGATCCTCTCACCAGGAGTTGATCTCGGTCTCCTCCAGCAGCTTAGTAAGACGGTCAACCAAGGGCATGAGGAGAGGCTCCAGGTTGAAGTGCGGCTGGAACATCTCGGTCAGACATTTCATCATACTGGCTTCACAGCAGAAGACCTTTCCACTGGGCGTCACTATGTACGGAATGAACATGTAGGTCCCATAACACCCCTGGAAAAAACAGAGTGAGAGAGAGACGGTCAGTTTAGTTCTGATCGGAGGGGTTAGTGTCACCACAGTGGAGAGCTTTCAAAAACGCTCTGACTGAAAACTCCACTCAGTGTCAGCTATAGTTGTGTTGCAGGTGGCCACACATTCATTCCACTCTCGCACATTCTTTGCCGAAATGGTTTTGTTTTCCGTCTTTTGACTTTTTGTGGGTTTTTTTGTGCTCATTAAGTTGAGATATATTAGTCGTCAAGAACATTGCCAATCTGATGCCAATTTAGGCTCAATTTTGTCCTGTGCTCCCACAGCCAACAACAACTTGTATTTATCGAACGTCTTTAACGTAGTAAACAGTCCCAAGGCGCTTCACAGGAGCGTTATCAAGCAAAATTTGACACCGAGCCACATAAGGAGATATTAGGGCAGATGACCAAAAGCTTGGTCAAAGAGGTAGGTTTTAAAGGAGAGAGAGGCAGAGAGGTTTAGGGAGGGAATTCCAGAATTTAGGGCCTCGGCAGCTGAAGGATCGGCCGCCAATGGTGGAGCGATTAAAATCGAGGATGTGCAAGAGGCCAGAATTGGAGCAGTGCAGATATCTCAGAGGGTTGGAGGGCTGGTGGAGGTTACAGAGATCGGGAGGGGCAAGGCCGTGGAGGGATTTGAAAACAAGGAAACAAATCGAGGCGTGGCTTAACCGGGAGCCAATGTAGGTCAGTGAGCACAGGGGTGATGGGTGAACAGGACTTGGTGCGAGTTAGGACACAGACAACTGAGTTTTGGATGACCTCAAGTTTCTGGAGGGTGGAAGATGGGAGGCCAGCCAGAGCATTGGAATAGTCAAGTCTAGAGGTAACAAAGGCATGGATGAGGGTTTCAGCAGCAGATGAGCTGAGGCAGGGGCGGAGTTGGGCGATGTTACGGAGGTGGAAATAGGCGGTCTTAGCGATTGTGCAGATATGTGGTCGGAAGCTCATCTCAGGGTCAAATAAGACACCAAGGTTGCGAACAGTGTGGTTCAGCCTCAGACAGTTTCCAGAGAGAGGGATGGAGTCGGTGGCTAGGGAACAGAGTTTGTGGCGGGCGGAACAGGCTTGAGACTGCCCACTCATTCTATGCCAGATGCTTACATGGGAACAGGAGTAGGCCATTCAGCCCCTCGAGCTATTCTAATAGATCATGGCCGACCTGTACCTGATGTCCAGCCAGAAGACAGAGGCAACGTTTGACCCAGTAGTCCGTGCGGAATTTGACCCCAGGTCACAGACATGAGAACACAGAGTCTAACCCACTGCACGACCCAGACATCTGCCAATGCTTAGTTTAACAAAAAAGTTCCATTGTGTGTTCAGGATGATACAATGCCTTGCAAGCCACGTGATTTTGTTAAATGAGCAGCGATGACGTAATTAGTAAAGGGCGCTGCCAACAGCACCTAGTTGGTAACGGTTGCTATGGCATTGAAATAAATCAGCTGCTGTAACACAAATCTGCCGCAGCCGAGCACGCCAGCGAAGGAGCAGGGCTTCTAGAACACTCCACAGCTTCTTAAAAATGCAGATGCTACAAAGTGTCTGTGTTACAAGTCAGTCATTACACACAGGCAGCAATATGTGTGGCTCTGTGACAGGGGCCAAGACCTTCTCAACTGAGCAGAACTTTTCACCATACCCACTGCATTCACCTGCCAATGCCTAGTTACTAAACCTTCCTCCTGCCACCTGCACCACGCCCCCCCTCCCCCCACAACAACCCGCCACCCGACCCCATTCCAGAAGTTTGGATGGGAAGAGGCGCTGTTTTTCCAGATGCAGAGACACACACCATAAATATACAAGACCAGCGCCGCCAAAAATATCTTCAAGTCCAATTGAGTCAGGAATGTGGCTCGTCTTCAAACTGGTTCCTTCACCTCTGCCCAGTCCATAGGAAAAAGCACTGCACCCTTAAATGAAGGACCCATTCAAAGCCACAAATAGCTCTCTTACTTCCTGTTCCCTACCTGCCAAAAAGCAAAAAGCAAAATTAAGCTGGAAATGTGCTTCTCTCTCTCCCCCTTCTCTCTCTTTTCCCTCCCCTCTCTCTCTTCCCCTCCACCCTCTAACTCTCTCTCCTCTCTCTCTCCCCCACCTCTCTCTCTCCACCCCCACCCCCCACACCTCACTCTCTCCCTCCCCCCCCCCTCACACGCTCTTTCTCCCACCTCTACCCCCACCACCCCCCACACCTCTCGCTCACCCCCCCAGACAAGACACTGCTTCGATCTAGTGCGTGGAAGCTCTCTAATCGCTGCCGCTGGCTGCCTTTACAGAGCGACTAGAGCTTTCAGTAAACAACCCTTCAACTTGTTGAATCTGGTCCACACTGAATTACACACTGTTGTCACAGCCTTTGAAGCATGTTAAAAGTTTCAACTGAGACGCCAAACTAAGATCACAGGATATACCAAGGAACACAACCCATTTAATGCCCTACCCAACCTGCCAAGTTGTATACATTCCAGAGTATAGTATGAAATGCAGCAATAAAAGATATTAATTTACCTGGTATCACATGCAAGGACTCTTAATTTGTAACGTGCGCCCGGTATGGATTCAGTGCTGGAAATTCTCTGCCGCATTCCTCATTTTTCTCCCCCCAGCCCTGGGAGAGGGTCACCTGCCTACCCTGGACTAGCAGGTCAGGTAGCTGACCCTCTCCCGGGTACCCACCAATGCCCGTCTGTAACTGGATTCAGGAGGAGTGCGAGAGTGGGGCAACTTGGCTTGTCTACTCCATTACTTCCTACTGGTGAAGTAGTTTGCATTCACTCTGCCCAATGCCTCCTCACTTACTAGCTCACAAATGCAGCCCTGATTGACAATTGTGATGTGAAGTTAGCTTCGACTTTAGAAGGGGCAAGGGGAAAAAATGCTTCATGTCAGTCACTAACGACAAGTTATTTTATAATTTTTCAGAATTTTATAGAGATCTATCTCATCTTTGTCCCATTAAGATTCTGCATTTAGTGTGAATCTCGGCCTACTCAATACCTGTTGCAGAACCCCAATGCACAGTCATAGGAAGCATTAATTGGACAAACATATATCTAGACAGCGCAGTAATCCTGGCACATATCAGAGGAGGCTAGATTCAGCCATCCTGTACACAGGCCCCGACATGTCCTGCCGTAGGGCCATCAAGCATGGGTTAGATACAGAGTAAAGCTCTCTCTACACTGTCCCATCAAACACTCCCAGGGCAGGTACAGCACGGGTTAGATACAGAGTAAAGCTCCCTCTACACTGTCCCATCAAACACACCCAGGGCAGGTACAGCACGGGGTTAGATACAGAGTAAAGCTCCCTCTACACTGTCCCATCAAACACTGAATTGAGAGGTCGCACAACACCAGGTTATAGTCCAACAGTTTTATTTTAAATCACAAGCTTTCGGAGTTACAACTCCTTCGTCGGGTGAAGTGAGGAGATATCTCCTCACTTCACCCGACGAAGGAGTTGTAACTCCGAAAGCTTGTGATTTAAAATAAAACTGTTGGACTATAACCTGGTGTTGTGCGACCTCTCAATTTTGTCCACCCCAGTCCAACACCGGCATCTCCGCATCATGACCATCAAACACTCCCAGGGCAGGTACAGCACGGGTTAGATACAGAGTAAAGCTCCCTCTACACTGTCCCATCAAACACTCCCAGGGCAGGTACAGCACGGGTTAGATAGAGAGTAAAGCTCCCTCTACACTGTCCCCATCAAACAGTCCCAGGGCAGGTACAGCACGGGTTAGATACAGAGTAAAGCTCACTCTACACTGTCCCATCAAACACTCCCAGGGCATGTACAGCATGGGTTAGATTCAGAGTAAAGCTCTCTCTACACTGTCCCATCAAACACTCCCAGGGCAGGTACAGCATGGGTTAGATTCAGAGTAAAGCTCCCTCTACACTGTCCCATCAAACACTCCCAGGGCAGGTACAGCACGGGTGAGATACAGAGTAAAGCTCCCTCTACACTGTCCCATCAAACACTCCCAGGGCAGGTACAGCACGGGTGAGATACAGAGTAAAGCTCTCTCTAAACAGTCCCATCTAGCATTTCTAGGTCAATAATAGCACACGTTGGATACAAAGACTGCTAATCCAGCTATGAGCAGTTTCATACTGTGGATTGTGCCCATTTGGAACTATTGAGACTGCTTCACACTCAGTTCATATTGGACTGTTACAGCCAGAGAGAAGAGACTTAATTCCATCTGTCAGGGTGGACATGAACCCTGGTCCTAGGGTGCGTTCACCTCACATCACTTTGTTCTTTAATCGTTATTGCTACAGCTTTAACAAACATACTCATTTTTAATGGTTGCCATGGAAACGTACCATATTTCTCTGGCAAATGATGTCCTGCAATTAAAACAGAAAATGATCAATAAAAAGTCAATTTTAAAAATTTACTTCAAAGAACAGTTTGGAAAGAGCAATGCTCCAATTTTATATTTTCAAACATCAAGAGTTATTTACCCATAGACCTCCTGAGGAGAGGTTCAATGACCACCTCCTCTCGTCAGATACAGTGGCAGGCAGAAATAGTGGGCCTACAGTAGCATGGCCCTGCTGGATGCGGAGTGAAGCGGAGAGAGACTCCCCTCCTCCAGGGGATACGATTCCACTTCCCTCCATTGTCAGGTCAGGGCCCAACTCCAGATTCAGGTTGTATTTACGTTGTAAATAATATGGTTGAGAAACTGCTGCCACAGTCGTCAGGGTGATCCTGAGCTCGCTGAAGGGGGCCACACTCCAAGGGAGCACAGGCTGGAGATCACCGTAGCGCCAATTCCGAGGCCCCACTAGGCACACAAGTGCACCCTTGGAGTGGCCCTCCAACTCAACACTGCCCGTGTTGGTAACACCGACATGGCGGCTGTCCCTTACCGTGCTGTTACCTGGGAACGAGGTGAGGGAGAGAGTCCACTCGAGAAATCCTTCAGCAAGTTGAACAAAAGCAATTTAGTTCGGCACATTGTTCCCATATGAGGCCTGATATTAATCAGCCAACCGGCATTGAAAGTACATTGGGGATCTGTCTGTGAACCGTGCACAGAACAGGCTTGTGGTCAAACAGTTTGAACGTAACACGCAAAAACATCACGACAAGTAACAGCTGGGATAATGCCAGCTGGACACCAACATTATATCAATTCTAAAATAATTATAGCACTTACACATCAGTGTAACATCTGTTATACAGGACTTGTGAGCCAATTAGTTGCTGAGTCAAACACATTAATTTATTCCAGTTTGGGTTAGTACAGTACAGCGGGACCTTTAAGAGCTCTCATCTCCAACTGAAGGGATCTTCATTCTGGGAAATTTTATTCACTATCTTGGAAACTTCATTAGCAGGGGCTAAATATACAGCCGAGGCTCATCACATCACTTGTTACCCATCTAATTCAGAGTTGGAATTCCTCTACTTTTAATAAAACTTGCATTTATACAGCATCTTTCATGACCTCAGGACATCCCAAAGTGCTTTACAGCCAATTTTTACTTTTGAAGTGTAGTCACTGTTGTAATGTAGGAAACGCGGCAGCCAATTTGCACACAGCAAGATCCCACAAACGGCACCGTGATAATGACCAGATAATCTGTTTTAGTGATGTTGGTTGAGGGATAAATATTGGTCAGGACACCAGGGGGATCTCTTCTGCTCTTCTCCAAATAGTTCCATGGGATCCTTTACATCCCCAATAAGGCAGATGGGGCCTCGGTTTAACATCTCATCTGAAAGACGGCATCTCCGACAGTGCAGCGCTCCCTCCTCAGTACTGCATTGGAGTGTCAGCCTAGATTTATGTGCTCATGTCTCTGAAGTGTGACTTGAACCCACAACCTTCTGACTCCAAGCCGAGAGTGTCACCACTGAGCCAAGGCTGACACATTACCCTGAACATTAAACTTTATTAGCCTTCCCAGACAGCTTCACCACAAAACGCTGGCTACACAGACACGCTCCACACTTCCCGAAAATTAAAAAAATATATTTACAGTGGTGTTGAGTCATGTAGATTGACGTTTTAGTCCAGTGCAGCGGCAAATCATTCGAATACATTTTTGTATTGGTGGTGGGGTAAGGGAAAGGCAGCGATAGGCAGTTTTGCATGGATGGTTTTGCTGATGAATAGGATGTGGAGTTTGAAGTTTAACTCAGAGTCAAACCAAGGATGAGAACCATCTGTTCAGCTTGACTAAGGAGTCAAGAAGGGGAAAAGGACGTGGCTGTGTAGTTTTTGGCAGGAGCCAAATAGGACGGCTTCAATCCTCCTGACATTCAAATTGGAGGAAGTTCTGGCTCATCCATGACAATGTCCGACAAAGATTCTGAGAGCGCAGAGGTGGTCCTGGAGCAACGTTCCCCGCGCAGCTTTTACAATGTTAAAGTTCGCGTAAAAAAAATTAGGGGGAACATTGTCTTGGAGTCCAGGGTGATGGAGAGTTAGAGTTGGGCGACATCAGCATATAATTAGCTGTGGTTCAGTCGGTAGCACTCTCACTTCTGTGTCAGTAGGTCGTGGGTTCAAGTCCTACTCCAGAGGCTTGAGCACGTAATCTAGGCTGACACTTCAGTGCAGTACTGAGGGAGACATTAAGATCCCATGGCACTATTTGAAGAAGAGCAGGGGGGTCCTCCCTGGTGTCCTGGTCATTACTTATCCCTCAACCAACATCACTAAAAAATAGATTATCTGGTCATTATCTCATTGCTGCTTGTGGGACCTTGCTGTGTGCATATTGGCTGCTGCGTCTCCTACATTACAATAGTGAATACACTTCAAAAAGTACTTCATTGGCTGTAACATGTTTTGGGATGTCATGAGGTTGTGAAAGGCGCTATATAATTGCAAGTTCTTTCTTTTCTTTAATGTGGAAAATAACACCATCCTGCAAATAATGAAGAAAAGAAGGGGACTAAAGATAGAACGTTGGGGTAATGCAAATAGGACAGGAAGTGAAGCCATTGCTGGAAATGAACTGGCTGTGGTGGGACTGAAGCTGGACGAGGGCAGTCCTGCTGAGGAGAACCACAGTGAAAAGGTACTAGAGGAGGATGGAATGTTCGACTGGGTCAACAGCGCAGAGAGATTGTGGAGGACAAGGAGGGATAATGCACCATGGTCACAAGTACAGAAGCTGACTTTCACCAGGCCGGTCTCTGTGTTGTGGTGTGGACAGGGCAGAAACTGGACAGGAGGGGTTCACACAGGGAGCTGTGGCAGAGGACAGCACAGTGAATGGCTGACGAAGCTGTCAAGGAACTTGGGAGATGGACAGCGGTCTCAGATGGGCCAGTAGAATGAAAGGACGGACGTGTTGAACGTGGGCTTTTTCAGGAGGGAGAATGACTACGGCAATCATGAACACAACACTAGTTGACCCTGACCTTGGACTGGTAGAATTTTTTACCCATGACAGAATATTGTATGAGTAAAGGGAGTGATTTTCTACGTGCTTTACCAGCTGGCATTGAGAGGACCTTCAGTTTTCAGCTACAGCTATTCCCACAGTACAGGTGCTGACTCACCCCAGTGAAGAGAATTTTAACATAACCTTCAGACAAATGTCCTTCAGCCCCAGTCCACAGGAAGGAATCTGGAGCTCACAAGTTGTGGCACACCGCTCAACCCAGTGATGAGAGAGAATGAAGGGAGCAGCACGACTTGTTTGAGGTATATGGACCCTCTTACCTGTAGTGACTGCAGCGTTGTCAGATTGCTATCGCAGCAAAGGACCACATTGTTCGGTCATGCTGAAACTCTCCCGTACGCCAAGATGATAGAAGAGTGAAGGCTGACAGTAAGGGTCACTCATCTCCACCACTGCAACATCTGTAAAGAACAGCACCATTAATGGAGCACTTAGAAAATCTGATCAGCCAAGGCTGGGTTGCATTCCTTTCAGTTGAAGGATGTGTGACTCTTTAATCTTTTTCCCCCTCATTTTGTTTCCTCTCCCCGTTTTTGACCTCCTGGATCCATACACCCCCCAACCCCTGTGGCTTGGAGGGCCTAAGAGTGACCTACTCCCGACTGCCCATCAGCCAACTGAGAGGAGGCTCGCAATACTGGACTCTTTCTATTGGGAATGGGCCTGGCTTCCCTCATGGCCAAGATCAGAAACTCAGCATAGGGAGGGGAAAGAGAGGGACTGAACGGACACGTCACTGGTAACATACTGCCATATTTTTACACAAGCCCGAGAAAGTTCCTGAAATTAATGTTTTAATGGATTAATGCATTAGTTAATTAATGCATTCATTTATTCATTCATAAATCATTCATTCATTCATAAATCATTCATTCATTCAGGCTCTATATCACAAACCAAACACTGAGAGAATCCAGCTCCCGAGCCACGTCCAATCTGCACCATCAGGAAATTTCCCCAACTTATTGAAACTACTGAGGGAAATGAACGCCACCATAGAAATACCAAGCCAAGTCACATGGCAGATCTACAGGAAGTAATAATGAAGGATGTAAGATTAGAACACTGTCGAGTTCTGTTTGATTTACCTTTGTGGGGACCAGGGGGAACGTTTACAGAACCACTCCCAGGAATCTAACTGAGTTGGGGTCAATTCCATGATTACTTACAGCTCAATTTCTATAACCATTTAAAATAAAGATTTTGACATTGTTTTACATAGGAACATTAGGACCAGGAGTAGGCCATTCAGCCCCTCGAGCCTGCTCCGTCATTCAACTAGCTCATGGCTGATCTGCACCGCAACCCCATTTACCCGACTTTGCTCCATATCCCTCGACACCCTACCCAACATAAATCTATCAACCTCAGTCTTAGCAGCTCCAATTGTCCCCCAGCATTCACAGCCTTTTGGGGGAGGGAGTTCCAGATTTCTAATACCCTTCATGTGCAAAAGTGCTTCCTGATTTCACCCCTGAATGGCCTGGCTCAAATTTTGAGATGATGTCCCCTTGTTCTGGATTCTCTATAGTTTCTCTGTATCTACCCTATCGAATCCTTTTAACATCTCAATCAGATCCCCCTCAATCTCCTATATGCAAAGGAATACAAGCCAAGTTTATGCAACCTGTCCTCATAATTAAACCCTCATAATTACAACCCAAATTGTAATCCCCAACCCTACAACTGCAGCATCACTGCAGAATAGCGACATCATTGTAGGTAGAAAGAGTTTGGAAACAAGCAGCTGGTCCTCTACAGTGTACCATTCAAACAGCCAACAGGTTTTTTAAATCCACACCTTAGGCTCTTAAACTCTCCTGATGGTTATAGTGTGATTGAACAATGGAAACGATGTCAACCATGACACTTTGCAATCCACAGATAACGTTTCATGGGCCATGAGGCACAGAAACAATTGCGTTCGATAGTTTATTTAGTCATCCATGTCTGTCCTTAACCCTATAAACCCTCAATATCATTCTTTACCACATACTTTTTCTTTATAAAGGAGTCCTTCAGCACAGCTTTAAGCAGGTCTCTAGAATCATACAGCACAGGAGGAGGGCATTCAGCCCATCATGGCTGTGCTGGCACCAATTAGTCCCACTCCCCTGCCCTTTCCCCATAGCACTGCAGATTTGTCCTTTTCAAGTATATATCCAATTCCCTTTTGAAAGTTATTATTGAATCTGTTTCCACCTCCTTTTCCGCAGGGCATTCCAGATCATAACAACTCGCTGTGTGAAAAAAATTCTCCTCATGTCCCCACTGGTTCTTTTGCCAATTATCTTAAAATCTCTAGTATTCCTCTGTTTAATAATTCTTCTGATTTTTCATCATGTTTGAGCATGATCACTTTGGACTTATCCTCCAATACTGCCATCATAATTTAAGACATCATAATCTGAGACAACGTATGAACGGACACCGTGCAACAATCGCCAGGCAGGATTGTTCCCTCCCAGTCGGGGAACACTTCAGCAGTCAAGGGCATTCAGCCTCAGATCTGCGGGTTAGCGTTCTCCAAGGCGGCCTTCGAGACACACGACAACGCAAAATCATCGAGCAGAAACTGATAGCCAAGTTCCGCACTCATGAGGACGGCCTCAATAGGGATATCGGGTTCATGTCACGCTACAGAACGTGACTTGACATCGTTGTCTGTCTTTCCAGTTTTTTAAAAACAAACACAAAAAAACAAACACAAAAAACAAACCCCTAAAAAGACGGAGAGAGAGGAAGGGATATGGAGAGAGATCTGCTGCAGTCAGCAGGATTTGCACGTTGGACCCCCTGGGACACATCTCATTGTCTTGGCTGTGCTCTTGGTGTGTCTTTGATGTACGAAAACATTGCATCTCTGTAGTATCTGTGTTTATATTCTATGAACTTTTGTAGATTCACTCAGTGTAACTTTACCTGAAGAAGGGGCAGGATAGCTCCGAAAGCTTGTAATTTTAAATAAATCTGTTGGACTATAACCTAGTGTTGTGCGACTTCTCATTTTTATCATAATTTAAGTCAAACAACCTGCTTACAACATCACTTTATCTTCAAATGAGCTTTTTCTCTCTCCTCCTAATGTCCCCTGAAGGTGTTGACTCCTTACTGAGCAATGGTTCCACCATCTTGGTCACACTCCATCACCTCACTCAAGTAGCCATTATTCCTTGGTGACTGAAGACAGCGGCCAGGCTATTTTACCGGACATACATAGGAAAATGACAAGACAGGAAAAGACCAGCTGGTCCATCAAGCCTGTCCGCTACAGTCATGCGGCAACTAAGCATCATGACATTGAATGCTCCCACCCACCACCAGCCATATAATCTCTTTGGAAAGGCAAAAAAAACCCAGAAGGACAAAAAAAAAGCCAAGGCCAATTCAGTGAATGAGCGATCTGGGAAATTCCTCTCTGAACCCCCGCGCCCCCTCCCCCCCCCCCCCCCAAGGCCATCAAAACGAGATCAAGGGACCACAGTGTCCATGAGGGTATATTACCCAACATCCCACCTACCTTGTGTACACAGTGATATCAGCCTCAGTCAGGACCTGGCTCAGCTCCCATTTGAACATTTCAGTATCAGGGCCAAGCCCAATGCTGTCCTCATTTGACATTCACACATGTACCCTTCCAGCAGCGGTTGCTGAGAAACAATCAGCAGCTGAAAACCTGCCCATTTTACCCTCTCCAACAACATGAGTAGAGATTAACTGTGCCCACAGGTCAAGCACAGCACAGGTTAGAAGGGCAGGGAACCTGCCTCTTCCCACAAGACGCAGCTTAAATCACAAACCCAGCTGCACCTGGGTGGCATTTCCATTGCCCACACCAAGCACCCTCGAGACCCGCTTCGATTCCCTGGGTGCTGCAGTAAAGTAGCCCCGACCCCATCACCAAACCAGTCAAACCACCTCCTCAGCTGACATCACCGCAGTGTGTCTGTTTCAGTGAGAAAGTTAACAAAAGAACCTGCATTTATATGGAGCCTTTCACGACCACAGCAAGTCCCCAAGCGCTTCATAGCCAAAAAAGTACTTTTTGAAGTGTAGTCGCTGTTGTAATGTAGGAAACACAGCAGACATTTTGCACACAGCAAAGTCCCACACACAGCAATGTGATAATGGCCAGATAATCTTTTTTTAGTGATGCTGATTGAAGGATATATGCTGGCCAGGGCACCAGGAAGAACTCCCCTGCTCTTCTATAAATAGTGCCATGGGATCTTTTACACCCACCTGAGAGGGCAGACAGGACCTCGGTTTAACGTCTCACCTGAAAGATGGCACCTCCGACAGTGCAACACCTCCATCAGTACCACACTGGAGTGTCAGCCTAGGTTTCGTGCTCAAGTCTCTGGAGTGGGGCTTGAACCCATAACCTCCAACAGGGAGAATATTCAGGACTCCACAAGGAAACACTAACCTAGTTTAGCTTCCGAACCAACTGCCATATTAAATGGATAGCTGGGAAACATCTCCGGCCAAGTACTGTAAGAATATACTGTTTGACTGAATCGAAAGTGACCAAATGTACCGACAAGCTTTGAGGGCAAGAGACGGCTTGGCTAAAACATTTGTAAAATAAATGATGTGCTGTTTTTTTTCCTCCAAAAGATAAGATCTTGAAAATTCTGTAAGAACCAGGAGTCAACAACCTTCAGATGTAAAAACAATGGGCTGGATTTTCAATGACCCGTGGAGTCGGGTTTGGAGGCGTGTGGGGGGTTAAAGTTGCAGATTCGGGGGTCCCGACCCCATCCCGACTCCATTCCGCCTCCACGCAATTTTGACAAAATCGGTCGCGGGGTTCCCGACTCCGTCCCGCCTCCAAGAGGCGGGAGAGGCCATTAAAGCCCTTAACAAGCCCTAAATTGGCTCTGTAATGCCATTTTGAAACGTTTTAGCTAGTTTAACCCTTTTCCGACGTGAAGTACACCTGATGTGAAACACGCCAGTGAAACCTGGCGGGAGCACAATGGGAGAAAAACATTCTCTCCCTCTCTCTCTCTCTCTCTCTGAGATGCTGCTCATTTTGCATCCAGGTCCTCTCACAGCAAAGGCCAGGCAATCTCTGAGACCAGGCAGTCTCTGAGCTGCAATGATGACATCATCAGAGGCGACTTTCAGACTGAAACCACTAATTGGTTCATGGGTTCCCACATGCTGGAACTCAATTGCCCAATTAAGTGAAAATTGCATCAATCTCCCACATCCAATTGCAGTGGATAACACGAAATGCGGATGACACGACCCCAACCCGCCCCAGTATCAAAATCCAGCCCAATGACTTTCTCCAACCCCTGAACGCCTGGCCTTGGTTAACTAAGCGTCAAAACAGATAGGAGAGAAAGAGAGAGAGAAAACAACCCTATTGACACAGTGTGGGACATGAATTCTGTGAGCGAGTTGCCAAGTTTTGGGGTATAAATGATGCTGTAGATTGATACTCGCGGCCACAGTCGAGGGCAACTTGGTCAGTTGCCAGTTAAAGTCATACGTCTAGTCATCGCTGAATTGACCTCTCACTGGTGTTAGTACGGATCTGGTGTTGCTTATGATCACCTGAGCTTAAAGTAAATGATTTAGATTCCTGCGTGCTTGCTTGTAATAAGTAAATGAATTAAGTACGGTTTGTATTTGGTACTTACTTGCTGATTTTAAGTAAAGAATAGTTTACCCTGAAATCTTTGTCTCGAGTTGTCTGTTCCACGGGTCTGAACTTTGGAAACTGTTTTGACGGGGCGAGGGCCGATTTCCGCACGTCTTACAGATTTGGCGCCCGAACAGGGACCCGTTCAGAACAAACAATGGCAAAGACGATGGAAGTGTTGGTCACGAAATATGTGACAGCGAAGTTACCCCTTAAAGAGGAATGGGTACGGGTCATTATAGACGGTGATGATCCAGTATTGGAGGCTGAACAGTGGACCCAAGAGTCCATGTGTCAGCAAAGGTTAAGGCAATCCGTTTGTTTATTGGCCGATCAGAGGCAGGTTAAACCTGATGAAAGGATAAAGATCAAGTTAAGGAAAGAAACAGAAGAAGAAAGTGAACGTAGAAACAGGCTCGAGGAAAAGTTATAACAGGAGGAGAGGTGGTGTAATAAAGAACAACAACTCAAGAGCCAGTGTATAAGTAATCAGAATCAGTGCGATGCCTTGTCAAAAGAACTATCCAAAAAGAGACATCGGGCAGAGCAGGCAGAAAAGGTCAATGAGGACCTGAAGGTTGCGTTTAGGGTCACCCAGAAACAGGCTCTAGAGGGTCGTGGGGACCACACTGAATGTACTAAGGGAGGGAAAGCTGCTGAGATGATGATTTAAAAGAAGGAATCAAAGAAACTTAAAATTTTACTGACACAGAAGCTATCAGTGTCTGTGCCGAGACAAATAAAACACAAGATTTGCTGAGTGAAAGGAACCGTAAAGGATGCTGGAATTTCAGTTTGTGTGAAGGTGTGTGTTAAAGAGCAGAAGTTTTCCTGACTATGAATTTTAAGAAGTTACAGTATTCCTTTTGTCTGAAAGTCTGTCTTCAAAAGAAAATGTCTGTTGTGTTTGTTTTAGCTCCACCCACTTTTCTGTGCATGGAGTTAAAGCCGTTTAACCCTTTGTTGGATGCTGGAAGTTTTAAGAGTGTGGATGTGTTGAATATGTTCATTTAAATTTAAGATTGTGCACCTAGAAGTGGGAGAAACTTTGTGATTTGCATTTTTAAGTTAAAGACACTGCTCTGGATATATAGTTTGACTAGGACGGCTTGTACAGCAAAATGTAGAGGCAGTTTGTTTTACAATAGATAAGCTTCAGCTTTGAAGTTACAGTTGCCATGGTTTCTAACCATGTCTTGTAGAAAATGAATTTAGACTTTTTGAAAGTATTTTGTTTTAATTGGATTACAAAAAATAGCTATTGTTTGATTTTATTTTAAATCAATTTGAACATTTACAAGGCACTGTCCGAGACGCCCACTTTCTAAGATTTTGACAAGTAGCCTATGGTGAAATAAAGACAGGAGAGAAGGAAAGGTTCTGTCCCTTTTCTACTTTCACTGTGGTGATGTCTGAAAAAAACTTGTATGAATGTTTCGAAGCCAGAAGCTGAGGGAAGCTTCTCCTTCTTTTCCAAGCGGTACTGGTTAGTTTAAGATATTGCTTTGAATTATTGGAGTTATTGAGGTTAATTAGCCTGTTTAAACCATACTTTTATTGTGACCACAGTGAAATTCCATAAAAGCCTCTAGTTCCGGACATGAGGCAATCACATCAACAATTGGTATTTTTGAAATTTCTGACCAATTTCAAGTATGTGAGACCAGGAAAAAAATAGAAATGCTATTGTTGTGTAGAGTTGTTTTACAGAATGCTTGTAGTGGTGTTACTAATTTTAAAGGCACAAAGATTTTGCAAAACTAAGTTTTTTTATTGACGAGTTTTAAATTTATCTGAAAGCTGTGGAAGCTGTGTGACACAAGCTGACATTGATTGATGGGATCTGGGTTTGTCAATTTGAAAAAAAAGTAAACTAACCTATTAAATTGCGAAAACCCAACTGCCTTTTTTTCCAATCGGGAACGTTTTTTTTTTAAATTTACGTGAAGTGACGCAATTGCGTGCATCTGACAATTTGCTCCGCCTTCTTACAAACCTGCAATGGAGTTAACCCTTTCCGCTGACAGCTTTTTAAAAAAATTCACCACACAACAACTTTTTATTGCTGAATGAAACTTAAAGATATTAGACATTATTAAATTTAAGTTTCTTAATTTTAAGTGACTATTTCCCAACAGTGACAGAAGGGAATCAGGAATTGACGAATTAACCCATTGGGCACTAGGCAAGCCACAATGGATTGTCTGTTTTTTCTTTTAAGCAGAGGGCCAGATGAGTGTTGATGGTGCAAGATTACCAGGTGGGCAGAAGCTTTCCCGTGCAAGTTGGGACAGCATTGTGAACAGCCAAGACCCTATTTAGGGAGGTATTCTCCAGATGGGGTAGAATCAGACCAGGGAAGTCATTTTGCAGGTCAGGTAATGCAAGCCACGCTGAAATTGTTTGGAATTGAAGGGAAATGGCATGTGACCCGTAACCCACAATCATCGTGGAATTGTGGAAAGAATGAACTGTACGTTGAAGTCGGCCCTGCAAAAATAATTAAACGAACAGCACACTAAGTGGGATGAGGTACTTCCCCTAATCCTTATGGAGATACGTAGTAACAGATCCAAAGGAATGGGTCACACCCCTCAGGAATTGGTAACGGGGAGACACATGCGAACCACCCCACACCTGTTGGTCCCCACTCTGACTGATAAACAAATTAAGGAGGTGATTCGGGACCAATTCCTGAGCAACTTGTGGGGAACCTTAAAAGAACTGAACTTGAGGGCCGCCCACAGCATTGGGAAAGCACAGCAACACAACCGACTACACCTGGCTCCGAGTAAACCCCAGGAGTGGGAAGAAGGGAGCCAGGTAATGGTGTGAAACTATGCGAGGATGGGAGTCTTTGAACCCCTCTACAAGGGGCCTTATAACATTGTTGACAAAGCCAGTCCTATGGTATACGCGGTTCAGTTACCTAAGAAAATTAAATGGTTTCATATTAACCAGATGAAGCTTTTTTCAGCCCGCAAGCAGGTCCAAAACAAGCCAAGATTATGAGCATGGTGAGACGGATTTATCCTCTCCAGTGGGATGATGAAGAAGGCGTGTCTAATGGGACACCCCCACCCAATGAGGCACCCTTGCCTGAAGTGGCGCCTCCACAGGTACAGTATGATCCAAATGAAGATGGACAGGACATGGGAGCTGTAGAAACCTCCTCGCCCCAGATCTGGAACCACCTCCTGTCCACAGATGAGTCCAACGGACCCCTCCTACCCCACGACGTAGTAAAAGAAATACAAAGACACCCTTGAAGTATCGTCAGTGGTAGGAGTCGAAAATTGCCCTCTACAGAGAAAGAAAAGTAGGAAGCCCCGTTTTGTTTTGTTTGAAGGAATTATTCTGGCCAATGGTCGGGATTCTGCTCTATCTCGATGATTCCACATCAGCCTATTCGGCATACTGGACCACCACTAACTATTTTCCCTGTAATAGTTCGATTGCAGTTGCCCCAGAGACACCACCCCAGGACGTCACCCGAAACATCACCCTCCAGTACATCGAGGGTGATTGAGAAACCGCGTGATCAGGGACAGTATGGGTTAATGCAAAGATCGTCCCACCAGACCAAGGGTGTGGTTCTTGCAAGAAGAAGCAGGTAACCATTCAAAGGCATTATCAGATAGGGAACCCTCAGGGAAACATAGGAAGCCCAGGCAGCGGGATGGGGTAGGGGTGGAATGGAACTGCACCATGAACGTCGTTGCAGGACAGCATTTCCCCGTACGATCTGTGTACCGAGGGAAGGGTGAGTATTGTGTCACCACCATACACCGGGAATACCAGTACGGTAACAACCTGACTTGTCCCATTGCGGCGGGAACTTTTTGCTTTACCCCAGTCCAACCTGTGAGACTTGGGGCGCGGGTGTTATTCAGCGTTTATTCACATAGGCAAGTAGGTATCGCTGTAGAAGATGAGTTAAAAGAGCAGTTACACCAGTATGTGACTCGGTTCGGCTATGACATTCCACCTCTGCCAGAACACCGGGTAGAGTTAATGCAACGAGTTAGTCAGTCTCAAAAGCACTTTTATACCTTGGCCCCGGAAAACCGAAACCTACGCAAAGAAATATCTAAGATTGGGGATGATTCGTCTTGGTGTGATATCGGTATGAATATCGAGGTTCACCCCTGGATAAGAATTATCTCCCACGTTTTAGTCATTGTTCAGTCGGTGATTGTGTTATACTTATTGATAATAACTTGTTGAGTCAACAGACGCCGCAAGCAGCGCGCATTGGTCAAGCTGTTACAGAAGACCCGGAAAGAAGAGGACGACGATATACGTGTGTCTGTGACCATAAATTCAGGTTCAGACACTTGAGGGTGGATTATGTAAGAATATACCATTTGACTGAATCTGAAGTGACCAAATGTACCGACAAGCTTTGAGGGTAAGAGACGGCTTGGCTAAAACATTTGTAAAATAAATGATGAGCTGGTTTTTTTCCTCCAAAAGATAAGATCTTGAAAATTCGGTGAGAATCAGGAGTCAACAACCTTCAGATGTGAAAATGACGACTTTCTCCAACCCCTGAACGCCTGGCCTTGGTTAACTAAGCGTCAAAACAGATAGGAGAGAAAGTGAGAGAGAAAACAACCCTATTGACACAGTGCGGGACATGAATGCTGTGAGCGAGTTGCCAAGTTTTGGGGTATAAATGATGCTGTGGATTGATACTCGCGGCCACAGTCGTGGGTGACCTGGTCAGTTGCCAGTTAAAGTCATACGTCTAGTCATCGCTGAATTGACCTCTCACTGGTGTTAGTACAGCTCCTTCGTCAGGTGAAGAAGGTTCACCTGACGAAGGAGCAGCGCTCCGAAAGCTTCTGATTTCAAATAAAGCTGTTGGACTATAACCTGGTGTTGTGCGACTTCTCACTTTTGTCCACCCCAGTCCAACACCGGCATCTCCACATCATGGTGTTAGTACGGATGAGGTGTTGCTTATGATCACCTGAGCTTAAAGTAAATGATTTAGATTCCTGCGTGCTTGCTTGTAATAAGTAAATGAATTGAGTACGGTTTGTATTCGGTGCTTACTTGTAACCTCTTGCTGATTTTAAGTAAAGAATAGTTTATCCTGAAATCTTTGTCTCGAGTTGTCTGCTCCATGGGTCTGAACTTTGGAAACTGTTTGATGGGGCGAGGGGCGATTCTTGACACTTAAAGCATACCTTCCCCTCTCCATTCAAGGAGCAGAACTACTTTTTCCACGTTGAACATAGAATCATTAACATTGAACCACCTATGAATACACAGAGCACACACAGCACTAAAATTAGAATTGAAAGTAAATAAATAAATTTACTTTGGGTCACGGCCATACCAGCTGTATTGAAATGCCGATCATTCAGCAGACTGAGGTGGAGCATTCCCAGGTGGCCACCAAGTACTGGGCTGGCCATTCTGGTGCATCTGACCTGTAAATAGGCCTGGCTCAGTACTGGGTGCAGTTGCACTGGTGCAAAAATTGCACACTCAGGTTTGCATATCATACAAACTGAATTTTATAGCCTGTTGAACCATGTGTTGGCCGTGGCTCAGTGGGTAGCACGTTGGCCTCTGAGTTAGGATGTTGTGGGTTCATAGTCCCACTCCAGAGACTTTAGCACATACTCTAGGCTGACACTCCAGGGCAGTACTCAGAGAGTGCTGCACTGTTGGAGGTGCCGTCTTTCAGATGAGATGTTAAACCGAGGCTCTGTCTACCCTCTCAGGGGGATGTAAAAGATCCCTTGTCACTATTTTGAAGAAGCGCAGGGAAGTTCTCACCGGTGTCCTGACCACTATTTATCGCTCAACCAACATTCACTAAAAAAAACAGATTATCTGGTCATCATCTTACTGCTGTTTGTGGGAGCTTGCTGTGCGCAATTTTGCTGCTACGTTGCCTACATTACAACAGTGACTACACTTCAAAAGTACTTAATTGGCTATAAAGTGCTTTGAGACATCCTGAGGTCATGAAAGGCACTATATAAATGCAAGCCCTTTCTATCTCCTTTCGGTATAACATCAGGCGTAATGAGCGGTTAACCTGAAATGAAAGCCTTAAATTTGAAGTTGTACGATTTAACATGACTGGCACTGCCATGATCTTTGTTTAAATTTCATTTCAAGACGAGAGTCATTCCTGTCATTCGGAATGAGGGCAGAAAATGGGTTTCCGATTCCGGCCCAGCCTCAACCCTGAACCGGAGAGAAACAGATTCCCAATCACAGCTTTCCTTCCGCAGGATCGCTGGAGCGAGGAGGGAAGAGTTTGATGAGGAAACCTGTTCCCTAATAATCCACAAAATAAAAGAATAAATCTAACAACAACTTGTATTTATACAGCGCCTTTAATGTAGTAAACAGTCCCAAGGCACTTCACAGGGGCGTTATCAGGCAAAATTTGACACTGAGCCACATAAGAAGATATTAGGGCACATGACCAAAAGCTTGGTCAAAGAGGCAGGTTTTAAGGAGCGTCTTAAAGGAGGAAAGAGAGGTGGAGAGGCGGAGAGGTTTAGGCAGGGAATTCCAGAGCTTATGGCCTTGGCAACAGAAGGCACGGCTGAGCAACTAAAATCAGGGATGCTCAAGAGGCCGGAATTGGAGGAGCGCAGATATCTCCGAGGGTTGTGGGGCTGAAGGAGGTTACACAGATAGGGAGGGGCGAGGCCACGGAAGGATCTGAAAACAAGGATGAGGATTTTGAAAATGAGGCACTGCTTAACCGGGAGCCAATGTAGGTCAGCGAGCACAGGGGAGATGGGTGAACGGGACTTGGTGCGAGTTAGGACACGGGCAGCTGAGTTTTGGATAACCTCAAGTTTATGGAGGGTGGAAAATGGGAGGCCAGCCTAACAGTGCTCTCACAGGGAATGATATCAAACTTTCGATTCATTAATGTAAGCATATAGTGCTTTGAGCCTTGTTGAAAGCTTCCAAGCCCCTTGATATAGTTTTGCAGCAATAGAATATTGTTACTCTGCCTTTGCAGATGTCAAAACTTATACAGTGTTGACAAATCTTATCTTCCTGTTCTCAAAATTGAGAATGGCAAAACTTTCCACAACAGAAACTGCTAATACAATAACTAAATTAAAAACTTCAATTGGAGCAATTTGTGTTTTTTTGACACCACAGGAGGGAAAGAAATCCAAACTCCGCCTACCCCTGCATCAGACCAGCGTCGACAGCGGGGGAGGAGGAGCCTTTCTTTCTTTCTCTCTCCCACAGAGCGGTCGGCAGCGGGGAAGGAGGAGCGGACCTGGTTGGAGCGGCAGAGGCCTGAGGTGAGTCAATAAAGGGAGGCCCGAGGCTCAGGTAGGCCTCAGACCAGCGTCGACAGCGGGGGAGGAGGAGCCTTTCTTTCTTTCTCTCTCCCACAGAGCGGTCGGCAGCGGGGAAGGAGGGGCGGACCTGGTTGGAGCGGCAGAGGCCTGAGGTGAGTCAATAAACTCACCTACGTGGCCTTTTTCCCCAGCGGGGTAAGAGCTTCGCGGGCTTTTTCAAAGGCAGGGGGCGGGGCCAAATCATTGGTACCCGTATATAGGTGGAGCGGTTGCTAAACCCGAGACACTACACTAGTAGTGACTCCCACCCTCCCACCTCCTCTAACCTTTAGGGGTAGAGGGAATTTAAAAGGTAGGTTCGATTTTATATTTTGTTTTCAGGGACTTAACTCCTGGACCTAAGATAAATAAGTTTAAATTTTAGTAATAAAGTAACATAAGGGTTAAGTCATGACAGGAAGTCTCGGACCCGTTTCATGCTCCTCCTGTGCCATGTGGGAAACCAGGGACACTTCCAGTGTCCCTGACAACTACGTGTGCGGGAAGTGTGTCCAGCTGCAGCTCCTGACAGCCCGCATGCGGTGCTGGAGCTGCGGGTGGACTCACTCTGGAGCATGCACGATGCCGAGAACTCGGTGAATCGCTCATTTAGTGAGTTGTCCACACCGCAGGTAAAGGCTAGGACAGACAGTGAATGGGTGACCAAGAAGCAGGGCAATATCAGGAAGGTAGTGCAGGAGTCCCCTGTGGTCATCTCCCTCCAAAACAGGTATGCCGCTTTGGATACTGTTGGGGGAGATGGCCTACCAGGGGAAGGCACCAGCAGCCAGGTTCATGGCACCATGGCTGGCTCTGCTGCACAGCAGAGCGGGAAAAAGAGTGGTAGGGCTATAGTGATAGGGGACTCAATTGTAAGGGGAATAGACAGGAGTTTCTGTGGCCGCAACAGAGATTCCAGGATGGTATGTTGCCTCCCTGGTGCAAGGGTCAAGGATGTCTCGGAGCGGCTGCAGAACATTCTGAAGAGGGAGGGTGAACAGCCAGCTGTCGTGGTGCATGTAGGTACCAACGATATAGGTAAAAAGCGGGAAGAGGTCCTACAAGCAGAATTTAGGGAGCTAGGAGCTAAATTAAAAAGTAGGACCTCTAAGGTAGTAATCTCTGGATTGCTACCAGGGCCACGAGCTAATCAGAATAGAGAGAACAGGATAGTGAGATTGAATACGTGGCTTGAGCAGTGGTGCAGGAGGGAGGGATTCAAATTCCTGAGGCATTGGAACCAGTTCTGGGGGAAGTGGGACCTGTACAAAAGGGACGGTCTGCACTTGGGCAGGACTGGAACCGATGTCCTCGGGGTAATATTTGCTAAAGCAGTTCGGGAGGATTTAAACTAATATGGCAGGGGAAGGGGAACCTATGTAGCGAAACAGGGGGAAGTAATATGCAGTCAGAAACAAATGTTAGAAGGGTGAGAAACAATAGGGGAAGGCCGAGTAAACAAAGCAAGAAACACAAAGGGCCATACTAAATCATAAGTCTAAAAGGACAAAGGATGTTAATAAAATAAGCCTAAAGGCTCTGTGTCTTAATGCAAGGAGTATCCGTAATAAGGTGGATGAATTGACTGTGCAAATAGATGTTAACGGATACGATGTGATTGGGATTACAGAGACGTGGCTCCAGAACAATCAAGGCTGGGAACTGAACATCCAGGGGTATTCAACATTCAGAAAGGATAGAATAAAAGGAAAAGGGGGTGGGGTAGCATTGCTGGTTAAAGAGGAGATTAATGCAATAGCTAGGAAGGACATCAGCTTGGAGGATGTGGAATCAATATGGGTTGAGCTGCAGAACACCAAAGGGCAGAAAACGTTAGTGGGAGTTGTGTACAGACCTCCAAACAGCAGTGGTGAGGTGAGGGAGGGTATGAAACAGGAAATCAGAGGTGCGTGCAAAAAAGGCACGGCAGTTATCATGGGTGACTTTAATATGCATATAGATTGGGCTACTCAAACTGGAAGCAATACGGTGGAGGAGGATTTCCTGGAGTGTTTAAGGGATGGTTTCCTAAACCAATATGTTGAGGAACCAACTCGAGGAGAGGCCATCCTGGACTGGGTGTTGTGTAATGAGGAAGGACTAATCAGCAATCTTGTGGTACGAGGCCCCCTGGGGAAGAGTGACCATAGTATGGTGGAGTTCTACATTAGGATGGAGAAGGAAACAGTTAAGTCAGAGACCATGGTCCAGAACTTAAATAAGGGCAACTTTGATGGTATGAGGCGTGAATTGGCGAGGTTAAATTGGCAAGCGATATTTAAGGGGCTATCAGTGGAAGGGCAATGGCAGACATTTAGAGATCGCATGGATGAACTACAACAATTGTACATCCCGGTCTGGCGTAAAAATAAAAAAGGGAAGGTGGCTCAACCATGGCTAACAAGGGAAATCAGGGATAGTATTAAAACCAAGGAAGTTGCATACAAATTGGCCAGAAGTAGCAGCAAACCCAGGGACTGGGAGAACTTCAAAACTCAGCAAAGGAGGACGAAGGGTTTGATTAGGGCAGGGAAAATAAAATATGAAAGGAAGCTTGCAGAGAACATTAAAATGGACTGCAAAAGCTTCTATAAATATGTAAAAAGAAAGAGGTTAGTAAAAACAAACGTAGGTCCCCTGCAGTCGGAAACAGGGCAAGTCGTAATGGGGAACAAGGAAATGGCAGATCAATTGATCAAGTACTTTGGTTCGGTGTTTACTGTGGAGGACACACACAACCTGCCGGAAATAAAAGGGGTCAGAGGATCTGGTAAGAGGGAGGAGCTGAGGGAAATCCTTATTAGTCGGGAAAAGGTATTGGGGAAATTGATGGGACTGAAGGCTGAAAAATCCCCGGGGCCTGATGGTCTGCATCCCAGAGTACTTAAGGAGGTGGCCTTGGAAATAGTGGATGCATTGACGATCATTTTCCAACATTCCTTAGACTCTGGATCAGTTCCGATGGAGTGGAGGGTGGCCAATGTAACCCCTCTTTTTAAAAAAGGAGGGAGGGAGAAAGCAGGGAATTATAGACCGGTCAGCCTGACATCAGTCGTGGGTAAAATGATGGAAGCAATTATTAAAGATGTCATAACAGACCATTTGGAAAGTGGCGACATGATAGGTCCAAGTCAGCATGGATTTGTGAAAGGGAAATCATGCTTGACAAATCTTCTGGAATTTTTTGAGGATGTTTCCAATAGGGTGGACAGGGGGGAACCAGTAGATGTGGTGTATTTGGACTTTCAGAAGGCCTTCGACAAGGTCCCACACAAGAGATTGGTGAGCAAAGTTAAAGCACATGGGATTGGGGGTAATGTGTTGACGTGGATTGAGAACTGGTTGGCACACAGGAAACAAAGAGTAGGAGTAAATGGGTACTTTTCAGAATGGCAGGCAGTGACCAGCGGGGTACCGCAGGGTTCGGTGCTGGGACCCCAGCTGTTTACATTATATATTAATGATTTGGACGAAGGGATTAAATGTAATATCTCCAAATTTGCGGATGACACTAAATTGGGAGGCAGTGTGAACAATGAGGAGGATGCTAGGAGGCTACAGAGTGACTTGGACAGGTTGGGTGAATGGGCAAATGTATGGCAGATGAAGTACAATGTGGATAAATGTGAGGTTATCCACTTTGGTGGTAAAAATAGAGAGGCGGACTATTACCTGAATGGTGGCAGATTAGGGAAAGGGGAGGTGCAACGAGACCTGGGCGTCATGGTACATCAGTCACTGAAGGTGGGAATGCAAGTGCAGCAGGCAGTCAAGAAAGCAAACGGAATGATGGCCTTCATAGCAAGGGGATTTGAGTACAGGAGTAGGGAGGTGATGCTGCAGTTGTACAGGGCCTTGGTGAGGCCACACCTGGAGTATTGTGCGCAGTTTTGGTCTCCTAACTTAAGGAAGGACATTCTTGCTATTGAGGGAGTGCAGCGAAGGTTCACTAGATTGATTCCTGGGATGGCCGGACTGACATATCAAGAAAGATTGGGTCAACTGAACTTGTATCCTCTGGAGTTCAGAAGAATGAGGGGGGATCTTATAGAGACATTTAAAATCCTGACTGGTTTAGACAAATTAGATGCGGGAAGAATGTTCCCAATGTTAGGGAAAACTAGAACCAGGGGTCACAGTCTAAGGATTAAGGGGAAGCCATTTAAGACTGAGCTGAGGAGGAACTTCTTCACCCAGAGAGTGGTGAATCTATGGAATTCTCTTCCACAGAAGGTTGTTGAGGCCAGTTCGCTAAATATATTCAAAAGGGAGTTAGATATAACACTCACAACTAGGGGGATCAAGGGGTATGGCGAGAAAGCAGGAATGGGGTACTGAGGTAGCATGTTCAGCCATGAACGCATTGAATGGCGGTGCAGGCTCGAAGGACCGAATGGTCTACTCCTGTACCTATTTTCTATGTTTCTATGTTTCTATGTTTCTATCACTCACTGGCAACAACTGGCCAACATCGCAGCACAGCTAATTCGGCGCCAGAGAATGAATTAATTAATGGAGCAACAAGCACCACTCAATCAATAAATTCATACAGCATCTAGCAGCAGCAACTTAAATGGAGAAGCAGCAGCAATGAATTAATAAAGTCATAGACCGCGCAAACACACCAAACCAATAACTGAATGGGCCCACTATCCGGTTGAACAAGTGAAGACGATCAAGGAGCTTGGAGATCACATCACCAACTTGTGGAGACTGAGTTCCCTGCCTTGTAGGCAATGATGGCTTGTGACTTTGTACAAAGAGCTGAACTTGAGCTCTGTGGTGTCATTAACTGTGAATAAAATGTTCAAATTTTAAAAAAAAGTAACTGAATGGGGCACAGCAACAAATGAATAGATTAAAGGAGCAACAGGTGCACCAACAAATCAATAAGGGAACGACAAATTAAATAAACTAATGCAACTGTGGGCATCAGTGAATCAGTAAATGAACATAGCTGCAGGCACCCGTTAAAAACTCGATAGACAGCGGGCGCACAAAATCAGTAAATTAAACGGACATCAGTGAATACCTTTGCTGCCAGTGATTCCCGCTCTATGGCTGTGAACTGACTTTCATCAATGTCACTGGCTGTTGAAATTTTCAAAGTATTATAGGTAATTATCATGTACTTGCTGGCTGTAAATGGCAAGCTAAAGAAAATACTAAGAGGCTCTTTATCTAAAAACAAGTCTTTTAGCTTGCAAGGGCACTCAAACAATTATTAAGTGTCGATTTGTACAATATAATGAGCTTAAGTACTTGAAAGAAAAAATCCTGATCGGATCCACCACAAAGATAGGTCGTTGGGAGCAAGGCTCCCAGGCAAAAGGAGAGTGAGGAATTAAGGGTGGGGGCCACCATCGGTCAGAGGTTCGGGAAGTCGTTATTACAAGCAGTTAAAGTGGTAATTTAATTTTGCTTTTATATATAAAATCATCAATACAATGCAAAGCATGCAGTTTGGAATCTTATCTGAAGTACGTCTCATAGGAACATAGGATGTTGGTTATTATATTCAAGCAGCAGATATTTATTTCGCAAATACAGAATGATACATGCACATTTGCCATTTAAAACGGAGATGAGGAGGAATTTGTTCTCTCAGAGGGTCGTGAATCTTTGGAATTCTCTTCCCCAGAGAGCTGTGGAGGCGGAGTCACTGAATATATTCAAGGCGGAGAGAGAGAGATTTTTGAAAAACAGGGGAATCAAGGGTTATGGGGAGCAGGCAGGAAAGTGGAGTTGAGGCCAAGATCAGATCAGCCATGATCTTATTGAATGGCGGAGCAGGCTCGAGGGGCCAAATGGCCTAATCCTGCTCCTATTTCTTATGTCCTTACGAGGAGTGAAATCTTGTACTTTGAAATGTTGCCATTTTTAAAACATTTGTAATCTAAATTATTAGAACAGTTGAATTTATTTTATTTGTTTCTGAGAGAGAACTCAAAAATAGCAGCAGAAAGATTTGCAACTTCTGAAAGGACAGTATCATTATTCAAGTTTGGGGGCGATTCTGAATGAAGGTCCTGAATTGAAATACATTTATTTAATCAAATCTTTTTGGTAACTTGGGAGTACTTTTGCATAGATATTTGGTAAAGAAGGAAATATGCAAAGTAAGTTAATTTTTTCTTAAGTTTTATATATTTCTTGGCCCTCGATATAAAAACCCATACCCTAAACAGATGAACAGTAAAGATCCTCCAGGTTACATGCAGAGATTTATTAATGTAACTGTGGTACAAGAGTTATTTACCGAGCTGCATGGGTAGGCAAAATAATATGTCTTTATTTTCTAGAAACCAAATCAAAAAGTACAATTCGTTAACTTTCTCGGAGATCACTTACATACTTTTTTCCAAAATCTTTCAGTGGATATACGGACCTCTCCCCACTTGCTCAGCCCAGCACCCCCTTGCAACACCATAACCTCCGACTCACCATTAGCAATACCATGCAGGAGGTGCTAACGCACTCCAATGTCCACTATACAAGGCATTTAACCTCAGGCATCACCAGGGACGGCCTTACGGGTGGGTGACATGGGTGACCGCCCAGGGTGCCGTGGCCAAGATGGTCTGACATTAACAGCGTCAACCACACGGACTGCAGCGCTTCAAGAAGGCGGCTCACCACCACCTTCTCAAGGGCAATTAGGGATGGGCAATAAATGCTGGCCTTGATAGAGACACCCACATCCCATAAACGAATAAAAAAAAAACCTCTGCAAAGAACTTGGCTATCTCCAAAGTCTGCTTCCAGCGGACCGTTGTGCTCAAGAAGAGCAAGTTTCAAGTTTCAAGAGCAAGTTCCCAAACACATGGATAGCACTCAGGATCCTGTTAACCATGCCTGTATCGGTGGCGGGCAGCGAACGAAGCTTCTCAAAGTCGAAGCTCATAAAAACATATTTGCGATCGACCATGGGTGATGACAGGCTACCTTCACTGGCCATCCTGCCTATCAAGAATGATGTGGCTCAAAATACCTTAGTGCACTGTTCGCTCCAATCTTTTATTGGGCCGCGCAGCCCATTCAAAAATTCGACGGGTGTAAAGTTTTTGCATTTAAAAGCCGGTGAGGCGGCTGCGCGGGAGATCCAGACCGCTGCGTGGCCGCACAGCTTAAAGGGAGCATTGTCTTGGTGAACAAAGTTTTTTATTTGTTATTGTTATTTATTAGTATCGTGATTAATTTAATGTTTTGTTTGTTTGTCACTTAGCTATATTATTATTAATGACATATCGTTTATTATTTAAATTATTTTTAAAAATTGAGATTACAGCTTTATTTCTGAAACTTTTGCTAATACTGCTACATACTCAAAGAAAGGGCGCCAAAATACAAGTTCGCCCAGGGCGCCATTTTCCCCAGGTCAGCCCTGGGCATCACACTTGGCACGCAAAGTACGCATCACGCACGCACCCGACTGTCTCAAGTTTTGTCTGCATAGAACAGTGACAACCTGCTGCGTAAAAGAAATCTTCTCCTCTCCCTTCTGGTTCTTTGCCAGTTATCACAAATCAAGGTCCTGCATTATATGGCCTAATGCTCTTCTACCTATAAAAAGAGTGCATCGTTCAACTTACTATCAGTGAATTTCCTGACCATCACGCTACTGGCACACTTTAAATGTTACATTTTTAAAAGGTTTGAATAAACAAAGGCACAGGACCAAACGTGTCTGTGCTTGACTGAGCTTAGGAATCAGACTTAAAAAACAAAGTCAGTTATTTGACACTAGACCGAGAATGTCTGTAACCTCTCAGTAAGCATGCTTAAAAAAAGAGGTAAGGTTGTGACCTAACACCTAAACAGCAATTAAACTCTAACTCCACCCAATACTTACTTAACAGCAATTAGAATTTATGGCCTTAAAAGGGAAAGAGACTCCCTTAGCAGCAGAATAATACACGGTGTAACATGGTCCGCATAAAACAGCATATCATTTGATTTATCATGAGCTATGCCTCTTGTAATATAATAAAAATGGCATATGTGCATAGATTTCCTTTCCACCACATTCAATGTTACACTTCCCATCACACTTAACTATCGGCAAACTTTAGCAAATTTCTTGCATCTAATTAACATACAAAAATCAACAATCTGTACAAACGAAGAGAAAGAAAACCAGTCATTTGGGACTGGTTTTGGGTATGCTGACAAACTCCTCCACCAACACAAAATACTTATTAACACAGGTGTCACAATATCCATTCCCTCTAACTTCAAAAATAATCTTAGCAATCAAACCCGGACGTTTCATCCTTGGCTCTGACAAGGAGAAAACAGTCTTAAAATACTAGGTCCTTCTGCGCTGCAGGCTCAAACTGACAAGCACACTCCCATCTCAAACTGATTAAACAACAATTACACTCTGAATGACCTTTGAGCCTATTTTTACTTAACAACAATTAGACTTTGCGGCCTTAAAGGGGCAAAGCTCCACCTTACATGACCCAACATTCCTGTCCTTCTAAAGTAAAGTATCATCCGATTTGCTGTGAACATCGCCACGGCAGATCTGTATCCGTGTGGGTACGTAAAATGTTGCAACGAGCATGTATTTTGTCTATTACATTTCCTGAACCATGCTTCAATGTCACACTCGGGCGTCACACTGTGTGACTGATGTAAATGTATGTGCCACATACTGGCTTGACGAGTCCACATTTAGTATTCATAAAATAGCAATAAATCGCAACTGAATAGGAAGGGAACATGCTGTTCCAAAGCAAGTACATAAATTTCAATGGAAACAGCCAATTAGCAAACAGCCAAAGCTACTAATAAAGGTGAATCAATCATATTGCTCAAGATATTAATGAAATTCCATTCACCATATTGGACTCTCACTCAACTGAAAAGTTTAGTTAAGGAATTTAAAAAAATAATGATCAACAGGATGATTACAGAGAACTATTTTTAGTTGCCAGGTTTTTTAAATATAAAAATGTAATAAAAAGATAAAGCATGACCGTTTAAATTTTCTGTGAGGTGATTTGTGATGGGATAAATGGTGTGTATGCAAAGGCGCTGTTTATGCATTTTCTGTTTATTGAATCAGCCGTGTTTATCTAATGTTCCAGGTACAGACTCATCACCCTCCACAGTCACTCTCCTCACCCACTGTCAGGAATGGTTGTCTGGTTTGGGTGTTAGTTCCAGCATGCAGACCGACCTGGGTTTAGGTACCTGTGTCTCCCTACATTCTCTCTCAGTCTGATCAGCAATTGCAAAAGAACCAGAGGGGAGATGAGGAGAATGTTTTTTTACGTAGCGAGTTATTGTGATCTGAAACGCACTGCCTGAAAGGGTGGTGGAAGCAGATTCAATAACAGCTTTCAAAGGGAATTGGATAAATACTTGAAAAGGAAAAATTTGCAGGGCTATGGGGAAAGAGCAGGGGTGAGTGGAACTAATTGGAGAGCTCTTTCAAAGAGCCGGCACAGGCACGATGGGCCGAATGGCCCCCTTCTATGCTGTATCATTCTATCATTCTATGAATTGAGCACATTACCACTTTGCCCATCCCTTATGCAAATCCAATGGAAAAAGCAATTGTCAAATGGTCCAAAGCTGTCTTTGTGCCCCGAGCTGCTCTTCTTGCCATGTCACTTGAACAGATATTTGTGTATGCAATTACAATTTGTGACGAGAACAAATTTATTTCTTTATCTACCTGCAATGGGTGAAGGAAATTCTATTTATTTTCCAGAAACCAATTAAACAATACTTCACTGCTTCAGAGCAGATCACTCACAAACTTCTTTCCAAATTCTTGCAGCGGAAATGTGCATTGCCTACTCGTGGCCAGCCTTGGCTCAGTGGGTAGCACTCTCACCATGGAGTCAGAAGGTTGCAGGTTTAAGTTCCACTCCAGAGCACAGAAACTAGACTGACACTTCAATGCAGTGCTGAGGGAGTGGTGCATTGTTGGAGGTGGCTTCTTTCGGATGAGACGTTAAACCGAGGCCACGTCCGCACTCTCAGGTGGACGTAAAATATCCCATGGCACTATTTCGAAGAAGAGCATGAGAGTTCTTCCCCAGTGTCCTGACCAATATTTATCCCTCAATCAACATCAAAAAACAAACAGATTATTGGGTCATTTCCTACATTACAACAGTGAATACACTTCAAACAGATTATTGGGTCATTTCCTACATTACAACAGTGAATACACTTCAAAACAAAGTACTTAATTGGCTTAAAAGCGATTTGGGATTTCCTGAGGTTGTGAAAGGCGCTATATAAATGCAAGTCTTTTTTTCTATCTCTGATCCGTTCCTACAACTAAGTGTAAACAATACCACAAAAATCTGCTCATTTTTGTACAAATATGTTGCGCAATGGTATCACTTTATTCTACAGGGGATTGGGGTAGGGGTGGTGGTTCGGGGTAGCGGTAAGGGGTCGGAGGTAAGTGGTAAGGGATGGGGTTGGGCAGTGGGTGGGTGAGAAATGGGGGTAGAGGGGTAAGGGGTTGGGGTAAGTGGTAGGTGGGAAATAGGGGGTAGAGAGGTAAGGTGTAGAGAGGGGTAAGGGGTGGGGTTAGAAGGGTAAGGGGTGAGGGGTAAGGGGTAGGGGTAAGGAGTAGGGGTAAGGGGTAGAGGGGTAAGGGGTAGGGGTAAGGAGTAGAGGGGTAATGGGGTAAATGGTGAGGGGTAGAGCGGTTTGGGGTAAGGGGTGAGGGGTAGGGGTAGAGGGGGGTAAAGGGTAGGGGATAGAGGGGTAAGGGGTGGGGTAGAGATAAAGGGGTGAGGGGTATGGGATAGAGGGGTAAGGGGTGGGATGGGGGTAGAGGGTAGGGGATAGAGGGGTAAGGGGTGGGCTGGGGGTAGAGGGTAGGGGATACAGGGGTAAGGGGTGGGATGGGGGTAAGGGGTGGGATGGGGGTAAGGGGTGGGATGGGGATAGAGGGGTAAGGGGTGGGGGGTGAGGGGTTGGGAATAGAGGGGTAAGGGGTGGGATGGGGTACAGGGGGTAGAGGGTAGGGGATAGAGGGGTAAGGGGTGGGGTAGGGGGTAGAGGGGTGGGGGGGTAAAGGGTAGGGGGTAGAGGGGTAAGGGGTGGGATGGGGGTAGAGGGTAGGGGATAGAGGAGTAGGGGGTAAAGGGTAGGGGGTACAGGGGTAAGGGGTGGGATGGGGTAGAGGGTAGGGGATAGAGGGGTAAGGGGTGGGCTGGGGGTAGAGGGTAGGGGATACAGGGGTAAGGGGTGGGATGGGGTAGAGGGTAGGGGATAGAGGGGTAAGGGGTGGGCTGGGGGTAGAGGGTAGGGGATACAGGGGTAAGGGGTGGGATGGGGTAGAGGGTAGGGGATAGAGGGGTAAGGGGTGGGGTAGGGGATAGAGGAGTAGGGGGTAAAGGGTAGGGGGTACAGGGGTAAGGGGTGGGATGGGGGTAGAGGATTGGAGGGGTGGGTCACCTGCGTTGTAGAAGCTGTCCAGGGTACCAGTCTCTCCCAGCACCAGCCTGCCGAAGGGTACGGTCTCCAGGACGGCGTGGGCATCTTCACAAGCCTCCTGGAGGCACCGGAGCGACAGGCTGCCCTCGGACTGCGGGCTCGCCGACTCGTTGACCACATACACGGCCCTGACCGCCCTGCTGCGGACCTTGGGAGCCGGCACGGCGCTGCGGCTGATGTCGATGGCCAGCGAGTCCTGCCAGTAGCTGCCGGCGGACACGGAGCGCGGCTGGCCGCCCGGGCACTCCGGAGCTCCGGCACTGCTAGGCACTGCTGGCCCGGCGGCTGGAGACCCCCTGCTCGCCGCCCAGCCTCGCCGAGCCGCTCATCTCTTCCCCACCACCTTCGCCAAGAAACTTCCACTCCTGCCACAAACTGGACGGCACAACTTTCCGCTCCGCCCAGACTCTGCGCTTTCCCGTCCTCGCCCACGGCAGGGACTCTGCACCGTCCCGGGTGCGGCTCTTGCACCGCCTCCCGTCCGAGCAGAGAAAGGCAATTGACTCCGCGGGGACCTGCCACCGGCTCAGTCTCAGCAGCAAACCATCCCCTCGACCCAAACCCAAACCCTCACCCAATCAACCCTTCACCCTAAACCATCCCCACGACCCAAACCCTCACCCACCACCCAATCAACCCTTCACCCTAAACCATCCCCTCGACCCAAAACCTCACCCACCCACCCAATCAACCCTTCTTCATCCCTAAACCATCCCATCGACCCAAACCCTCACCCACTCACCCAATCAAGCCTTCACCCTAAACCATCCCCTCGACCCAAACCCTCACCCACTCAACTCTTCACCCCTAAACCATCCCCTCGACCCAAACCCTCACCCACTCACCCAATCAACCCTTCACCCTAAACCATCCCCTCGACCCAAACCCTCACCCACTCACCCAATCAACCCTTCACCCTAAACCATCCCCTCGACCCAAACCCTCACCCACTCACCCAATCAACTCTTCACCCTAAACCATCCCATGACCCAAACCCTCACCCACTCACCCAATCAACTCTTCACCCTAAACCATCCCATGACCCAAACCCTCACCCACTCACCCAATCAACTCTTCACCCTAAACCATCCCCTCGACCCAAACCCTCACCCACTCACCCAATCAACCCTTCACCCTAAACCATCCCCTCGACCCAAACCCTCACCCACTCAACTCTTCACCCCTAAACCATCCCCTCGACCCAAACCCTCACCCACTCACCCAATCAACCCTTCACCCTAAACCATCCCCTCGACCCAAACCCTCACCCACTCAACTCTTCACCCTAAACCATCCCCTCAACCCAAACCCTCACCCACCACCCAATCAACCCTTCACCCTAAACCATCCCATGACCCAAACCCTCACCCACTCACCCAATCAACTCTTCACCCTAAACCATCCCCTCGACCCAAATCCTCACCCACTCACCCAATCAACTCTTCACCCTAAACCATCCCCTCGACCCAAATCCTCACCCACTCAACTCTTCACCCTAAACCATCCCCTCGACCCAAACCCTCACCCACTCACCCAATCAACCCTTCATCCCTAAACCATCCCATCAACCCAAACCCTCACCCAATCAACCCTTCACCCCTAAACCATCCCATCTGGTCAGCCAATGGCTCAGTGGGCAGCACTCTCTCGCCTCTGAGTCAAGAAGGTCTTGGGTTGAAGTTGAAGTTCAGTATGCGTGTTGAAGAGATTAGAAAATACCACATTAGATTGTGATAAAGGGCCTTCATTAAATAACAGGAGGGCAGGCTAAGAATGAGAAATGTGACATGTCAGGAAAAGTCACTGGTGAAGGAGAGCTCAAGATGGTTGAAAGAGAAATCAAGAGCATAGAGACAGTGCAAGTGGTTACTGAATGGAAGGCTGGAGAAATGTCTGATCATGATTCTATACTGTACTACGCAACACTACTACACTCGATACTGCACCGTACTACCCAATATTAGGCTCCACTATACTCTGCTGCACCGCACTATTCTGTATTATACCATTCTATACCCTGCTGTACAATATTCTACTGTTCTAGAAGAATCAGCTGTGGGAGCCAGCTTGGCTCATTGATAGTGCTCTCGCCTCTGAGTCAGAGACTTGAGCACAAAATCTAGGCTGACGCTCCAGTGCAGTGCTGAGGGAGTGCTGCACTGTCGGAGGTGCTGCCTTTCGGAGGAGACGTTAAACCGAGACCCCGCCCGCTCTCTCAGGTGGACGTAAAAGATCCCATGGCACTATTTTGAAGAAGAGCAGGGGAGTTATCCCCAATGTCCTGGCCAATATTTATCCCTCAATCAACATAACAAAAGCTGATTATCTGGTCATTATCACATTGCTGTTTGTGGGAGCTTGCTGTGCGCAAATTGGCTGCTGCGTTTCCCACATTACAACAGTGACTACACTTCAAAAATAGTACTTCATTGGCTGTAAAGCGCTTTGGGATGTCCGGTGGTCATGAAAAGCACTAAATGCAAGTCTTTCTTTCTTTTCATCTACCCACCCCTTTACCCCAAACAACCCACCCACCTTTCAGCACTAAACAAACCTACCAAATCAACCCTTCACCAACCAAACTACCTACCCACCCACCCTATCAACCTAGCCTTCACCCCAACCCACCTACCCTACCCTTCCCCCGAAACAAACCCACCAACCCACCTACCCTACCCTTCACCCCGAAACAAACCCAACCCACCTACCCTACCCTTCACCCCGAAACAAACCCAACCCACCTTCACACCCTAAGCCCTGCCCTGTAATACTTTCTATGGTAAACTTGACTGAATCTAAAAGTGACCAAATGTAGCGACAAGCTTTGAGGGCATTTGTAAAATAAGTGATGTGCTGGTTTTTTCCTCCAAAAGATAAGATCTTGAAAATTCTGTGAGAACCAGGAGTCAACAACCTTCAGATGTGAAAACGGCTCTCCCCAACCCCTGAATGTCTGGCCTTGGTTAACTAAGCATCAGAACAGATAGAAGGAGAGAGAGAGAGAAAAACAACGTTAATCACACAGTGCGGGACATGAATGCTGTGGGTGAGTTGCCAAGTTTTGGGGTATAAGTGATGCTGTAGATTGATACTCGTGGCTGCAGTCGAGGGCGACCTGGTCAGTTGCCAGTTAAAGTCATACGTCTAGTCATCGCTGAATTGACCTCTCACTGGTGTTAGTACGGATGTGGCGTTGCTTATGATCACCTGAGCTTAAATTAAATGATTTTAGATGCTTACTTGTAATAAGTAAATGAATTGAGTGCGGTTTGTATTTGGTACTTACTTGTAACCTCTTGCTGATTTTCAGTAAAGAATCGTTTACCCTGAAATCTTTGTCTCGAGTTGTCTGCTCCACGAGTCTGAACTCTATAAACTGTCAGACAATCAGAACGTCTTACAGTCCTCAGCACCATTTAAAGAGGAAGACCTGTCCAACTCATTAACTGGAGCTGACCCATCACTCACTTAGTGGGGACATGTGCCAAAAGTGTAGACATGTACCAGGGCTTAAAGGGTCAAATTATGGGGACAGGTTACATAACCTTGGTCAGACCCAATCTGGAGTACTGCGTTCAGCTCTACTTTAGTTAATCGATAAGGGTGATTAAATCATCAAACGGGAACACTTAAATGCTTAAACCATAAGTGCCCCCTTTTTAGAGGGACACAAACAATAAGTTCCAAATCATGACAAAACTAACATAAAAAACTTGTCAAATTATGATTTTGTTCCCTGTGTCCACGGAGCCCTCCAGTCCCTCCGGTGCCCACAGGTCGTGGAAAGCATCATGCGTACCGGGGTGTAAGACGCGCGGAAATCGCCCCTCGTCCCGTCAAACAGTTTCCAATGTTCAGACAACACAGAACCCAATGAATCTGTGAAACTTCTTTTACTTAATAATCAGCAAGAGATTACAAGTAATCCGATAGTCTTGTAACGTATAATAATTCCCAATTATACCTCAGCATACACAGAGCTATCCCTTTACTTGAAGCTCAAGCAAAACAAAACCACATACGCACTAACACCAGCGAGTGGTCAATCCGGCACTGACTAGACGGATGATTTCTGACAACTGACCAGGTCGTCCGGCTGCAGCAGCGAGTGGTCAATTTACAGCATCTTTTATACCCAAAACTTCAAAACCCTTCCACTGCGTACATGTCTCTAACTAGACGGACAATGGTCATCAGTTGTTTTTCAGTTCATCTTTTCAATAGTTCATTGAGCATCCATGTGTTCAGGGCCAATTACATTCCATAGTTTGAAGATGTTTCTGTTTTTGCACTGATGCCACAGCTCAACAGTCTGATACCACAGAACTTTAAAAGTCTGTTTTCCTTATCTGTTGAAAGACGATTGGCAGCTTTCACAGCTTACAACCACAGCATCTTATTTTTGGAAAGTTCTCACAGCAACCAGCTTTTTGTCCTCGCGAAGCATGATGGTCCATAAAAATGTCGTCAACTTTTTAAGTTACAGCAAAATTTGCAGCAAATAGTGTGTTCTACAGTCCACCTTGAAGTGGCTGTGCACTCGAATCAAGGGTCACAGGCAATTACAACTCAGAGGCATTGTCTGCGTCCTTTGGCGTCTTCTGTAACAGTTTAATCCATTCTTGTTGCTTACGTCTCCTGTTGACTCGACAAGTTATCATTAGTAAATATAGCACAATCCCCAACTGAACAATGACCAGAACGTGGGAGATAATTCTTATCCATGGATGAACCTCAATACTCATACCGATATCCCACCAGGACCAATCGTCCCCGACCTTAGAGATGATTTTACGCCGTTCACTTCCGTCACCACATCCCCTTACGTGATAGTTGCTAATACCGGTATCGTTGCTGTACCATTGATAAAGTTCCTTGACTCTACTGTGTGCAAGCATCATACAACTGGTCAAATCCCTTTCAATCATGGACTAGCTGTCCGAATCATCCGACTGGAACCTATCTGTCACCCCACTTGGGCTCGCACATCCGTAAATTCCCTCATGAATTTTCCACCATCGGGGCCAACACAACAGAGTGTCTCCCACTGCTGGGGATTGGGTTGGGCTTCTTCTACGGCGCTGTGGGGTTAACCCTTTTCATTTTTATCATTGGTCAATTTTCGACTCCTACCACTGACGATACTTCAAGGTGTCTTTTTATTTCTTTTACTATGCTGCCGTGGGGTAGGAGGAGTCTGTTGGACTTGTCTGTGGACAGGAGGTGGTTCCGGAGCTGGGATGAGGAGGTTTCTACAGCTTCCATGTCCTGTCCATCTTCATTTGGATCATACTGTACCTGGGGAGGCGCCACTTCAGGCAAGGGTGCCTCATTGGGTGGGGGTGTCCCATTAGACACGCCTTCTTCATCATCCCACTGGAGAGGGTGAATTCTTCTCACCATGCTCATAATCGTGGCTTGTTGTCTTCTGGACCTGCTAGTGGGCTGAAAAAGCTTCATCTGGTTAATATGAAACCATTTAATTTTCTTAGGTAACTGAACCGCATACACCATAGGACTGGCTTTGTCAACAATGTTATATGACCCCTTGTAGAGGGGTTCAAAGACTCCCACCCTCGCATAGTTTCGCACCATTACCTGGCTCCCTACTTCCCACTCTTTGGGTTTACTCGGAGCCAGGTGTAGTCGGTTGTGTTGCTGTGCTTTCCAATGTTGTGGGCGGCCCTCAAGTTCAGTTCTTTTAAAGTTCCCCACAAGTTGCTCAGGAATTTGTCCCGAGTCACCTCCTTAATTTGTTTATCAGTCAAAGTGGGGACCAACAGGTTTGTGGGGGTTCGCATGTGTCTCCCCGTTACCAATTCCTGAGGGGAGTGACCCATTCCTTTGGATCGTATCTGCATAAGGATTAGGGGAAGTACCTCATCCCACTTAGTGTGCTGTTTGTTTAATTCTTTTTGCAGGGCCGACTTCAACGTACAGTTCATTCTTTCCACAATTCCACAATGATTGTGGGTTGCGGGTCACATGCCATTTCCCTTCAATTCCAAGCAATTTCAGAGTGGCTTGTATTACCTGACCTGTGAAATGACTTCCCTGGCCTGACTCTACCACTCGAGGAAGTCCCCATCTGGAGAATACCCCTTTATCTGGGGTCTTGGCCGTCCATGAGGCTGTGGACGACTTGCACGGGAAAGCTTCTGCCCACCTGGTAATCTTGCACCATCAACACTCATCTGGCCCTCTGCTTAAAAGAAAAAACAGATAATCCATTGTGGCTTGCCTAGTGCCCAATGGGTTAATTCATCAATTCCTGATTCCCTTCTGTCACTGTGGGGAAATATTCACTTAAAATTAAGAAACTTAAATTTAATAATGGCCAATATCTTTAAATTTCATTCAGCAATAAAAAGTTGTTGTGTGGTGAATTAAAAAAAACAGCGGAAAGGGTTAACTCCTTTGCAGGTTTGTAAGAAGGCGGAGCAAATTGTCAGACGCACGCAATTGCGTCACTTCACGTAAATTTTAAAAAAAACTTTCCCGATTGAAAAAGACAGTTGGGTTTTCACAATTTAATAGGTTAGTTAACTATTTTTGAAAAGAAGATAAACCCAGATCCCATCAATCAATGTCAGCTTGTGTCACACAGCTTCCACAGCTTTCAGATAAATTTAAAACTCGTCAATAAAAAAAACTGTTACTTTTGCAAAATCTTTGTGCCTTTAAAACTTGCAAAGATTCTGATCAATTCAATTCAGCAGGTAAAAACATCAGACATCATAAACATTCTGTGAAACAACTCCACACACAATAGCATTTCCTTTTGTCCCCCTGGCCACACATACTTGAAATTGGTCAGAAATTTTAAAAATGCCAATTGTTGATGTGATTGCCTCATGTCCAGAACTAGAGGCTTTCACACAATGTACACCAACCAGAATTTCACCTTGGCCACAATAAAAGTCTGGTTTAAACAGGTTAATTAACCTCAATAACTCCAATTCAATTCAAACCAATATCTTAAACTAACCAGTACCGCTTGGAAAAGAGGGAGACGCTTTCCTTAGCTTGTAGCTTCGAAACATTCATACAAGTTTTTTTTTTCCAAGACATCACTACACTGAAAGTAGAAAAGGGACAGAAGGTTTCCTTTTCCCCTGTCTTTATTTCACCATAGGCTACTTGTCAAAAACTTAGAAAGTGGGCAGTAACCAAATTAAGAAGACAGTGCCTTGTAAACATTAAAATTGATTTAAAATAAAATCAACCAATAGCAATTTTTGTAATCCAATTAAAACAAAGTCCTTTCAAAAAGTCCAGACTCATTTTCTACCAGACACAATCAGAAACTATGGCAACCATAACTTCAAGGCTGAAACTTATCTTTTTGTAACACAAACTTCCTCTGATTTACAGTTTGCTGTACAAGCCATCCCAGTCAAACTATATCCACAGCAGTGTCTTTAACTTAAAATGCAAATCACAAAGTTTCTCCCCCTTCTAGGTGCAGAATCTTAAATTTAAATGAACATATTCAACACATCCACACTCTCTTAAAACTTCCAGCATCCAACAAAGGGTTAAACGGCTTTTAACACCATGCACAGAAAAGTGGGTGGAGCTAAAACAAACACAACAGACACTTTCTTTCAAAGACAGACTTTCAGACAAAAGGAATACTGTAACTTAAAATTCATAGTCAGGAAAACTCCCACTCTTTAACACACACCTTCACACAAACTGAAATTCCAGCATCCTTTAAGGTTCCTTTCACACAGCAAATCTTGTGTTTTATTTGTCTCGGCACAGACACTGATAGCTTCCATGTTGGTAAAACTTTAAGTTTCTCTTTTTTTCCCCTTCTTTTAAATTGTTGTCTCAGCAGCTTTTCCTGGCTCTCCAAATCCCTGTTTTTTTCCTTCCTTTGCTGAGTTTTCAGATTGGTTAGTTTGCAACTCAGATCTTTTCCCCTCTTTATCTCCCACTCTCTCTCCTGCTCTTTATGCTTCACCTCCATTGACCTTTTCTGCCTGCTCTGCCCGATGTCTCTGTTTGGATATTTATACACTGGCTCTCGAGGAATTGCTCTTTATTACACCACCTCTCCTCCTGTTTCAACTTTTCCTCGAGCCTGTTTCTGCATTCCCTTTCTTCCTCTGTTTCTTTCCTTAACTTGATCATTACCCTTTCATCAGATTTAACCTGCCTCTGATAGGCCAATAACCAAACCGATTTCCTTACCCTTGGCCGACACATGGACCCTTGAGTCCACTGTTCAGCCTCCAATACTGGATCATCACCGTCTATAATGATTCATACCCACCCCTCTCGAAGGGGCAACTTCACTGTCACATACTTAGTGACTAACTCATCCATTGTCTTTGCCATTGTCTGCGCTGAACGGGCCCCTGTTCGGGCGCCAGAATCTGTAAGACACGCGGAAATTGCCCCTCGCCCCGTCAAACAGTTTCCAAAGTTCAGACCCGCCGAACAGACAACACAAAACCCAATGAATCTGTGAAAACTTCCTTTACTTAAAAATCAGCAAGAGATTACAAGTAATCCGATAGTCTTGTAACGTATAATAATTCCCAATTATACCTCAGCATACACAGAGCTATCCCTTTACTTGAAGCTCAAGCAAAACAAACCCACAAACGCACTAACACCAGCGAGTGGTCAATCCGGCAGTGACTAGACGGATGATTTCTGACAACTGACCACGTTGTCCAGCTGCAGCAACGAGTGGTCAATTTACAGCATCTTTTATACCAAAACTTGGAAACCCTCCCACTGTGTACGTGTCTCTAACTATACGGACAATGGTCATCAGTGTTTATCAGTTCATCTTATCAATAGTTCGTTGAACATCCCTGTGTTTCAAGGCCAGTTACATTCCATAGTTTGAAGATGTTTCTGTTTTTGCACTGATGCCACAGCTCAATAGTCTGTTCCCACAGAACTTTAAAAGTCTGTTTTCCCTATCTGTTGAAAGACGATTGGCAGCTTTCACAGCTTACAACCACAGCATCTTATTTTGCTCACAGCAACCAGTCTTTTGTCCTCGCGAAGCACGATGGCCCATAAAAATGTAGTCAATTTTTAAGTTACAGCAAAACTTGCAGCAAATAGGTGTCACCGCGGGCTCCCACTCCAGGGACACCTGGGCGCGGACATAGCCGCGGAAAAGCGTCAGGCAGCCAGAGCGAACACCCCCATCGACAGCGATCGGCTCCGGGCTCCTCACCTCAGGAGGATAAGCTGGCTTTGGAGGGGGTGCAGCGCAGATTCCCCAGAATGATACCGAAACGTAAAGCTGTCGGGGTAGAATTTCCACTTCGGGTGCAATTTGGAAATTGCACCCAAAATGCGCTTGAAATTGCGCTGGTTAGATTAAGCCACAAGATTCTGCTAAAATTAATTTGCATAATCATAAACGTAAAATCTTCCATGAACCAGCGTAATCAGGCAGCGTAATGGAACATAATCGTTTCTTGTGTCTTCTTTCCATTAAAAGGTATTCCTTGATGTGTTTAAGAGCGGTAACCTGGTGCGGTTTGATTACTACAGCTGAAACTGGGTTCATCACCAAAAATAAGCATGTTTAATAAGGGCGACCAGTCCTCCGCCTGTGAGTAACCTGATTTAAAATCACTGAAAATGACTTTAAAAAACTATACTGAACCGTTTAATAGTTTCATTGGTGTACACTAGTCAGTTTCCGAGTAAATGAAATATTTTTTGGACGCTTTTAAAACCTCCCTACTAGTGCCCATGCGCCTAAGAAACTGAGCGCAATTGAAGAGCCTTCCCGAACCAGCGTTATCGGAGGAATCTCGCAATTTTGATCTGTGGGGGGCGTGGCCAGTTTTGTGGGCGGGGCCTGCTCCGGGCGAATTGAATCTTGAGCCAGTGTAAAAGATGGCGGAAAACGCGAACGTAAGTGGGTTTGAGCGTAACTCACTTACATTTTAAATTCTACAATCTTCTGGGCGCTTCGGGACGTCTTGAGATTGTGAAAGGCGCTATATAAATGCAAGTCTTTCTTTATGTTCTCCTCACAAGGCAGAAAGGAGGGAATTGGAGACAGGAAATCAGAAGGCAGGAGCCAGCTTCAGATCCGTCAGGGATCTGAGCTGATCAGAGAGCCAACATGGCTTTGTTTAGGGTAAGTCATGTCTGACTAACCTAGTTGAATTTTTTGTGGAGGCCACTAATAAGGTCGGGAAGGGAGTGTCTATGGGTGTTACCTCAATGGACTTCCAGAAGGCATTCGATAAGATTCTATACAACAGATTATGAGCAAAACTGAGAGTGCACAGAATCGGAGGTAGCCTTTTGACTTGGGTTGTAAATTGGTTGTGAGGTAGGAGACTGAGAGTGGGGATAAAGGGTAGGAATTCTGACTGGCGGGATGTGACAAGTTGTGTTCCCCAAGCATCTGTTCTGGAGCCTCAACTTTTCACCATACTTGGATGAAGGAATAGAGAGTTGTAAATCCAAGTTAGGAGGGACAGTAAGGAGTGTGGATGGGAGCCGAAAGTTGCAAAAGGACATAGACAGATTGAGTGAGTGGGCAAAACGGTGGCAGATGGAGTTTAATGTGGGCAAGTGTGAGGTCATCTACTTTGGACTCAAGAAAGATAAATCACAGTATTTTCTAAATGGTGATCAACTAGGAACTGTGGAGGAGCAAAGAGGTTTGTGATCCCAAGTACACAAATCATTAAAAGCCAGTAGACAGGCACAAAAAGTCATCAAAAAGGCTAACGGAATGTTGGCCTTTATCGCAGGAGGGCTGGGACACAAAGGGGAGGAAGTTATGCTTTGGTTGTATAAAGCTTTGGTTAGAACACATCTAGAATACTTTGCTCAGTTCTGGGCACCACACCTCAGGAAGGATATAATGGCCTTGGAGGGGATGCAGCGCAGATTCACCAGAATGATACCAAGGCTAAAAGGGTTAAATTATGAGGACAGGTTGCATAGACCAGGCTTGTATTCCCCTGAGTTTAGAAGATTGAGGGGTGAGCTGATCGAGGTGTTTGAAATGATAAAAGAATTCTATAGAGTAGATACGGAGAAACTGTTCCCTCTGGTGTGGGAATCAAGAATAAGGGGACATAATCTTAAAATTAGAGCCAGGCCATTCAGGGATGAAATCAGGAAGCATTTTTTCACACAAAGTCGTAGAAATCTGGAACTCTCTCCCCAAAAATACTGTGGGTGCTGGGACAATTGGAACTTTCAAGACTGAGATCGATAGGGATATGGAGCAAAGGTGGGTAAATGGGGCTGAGGTGCAGATCAGCCATGATCTAATTGAATGGCGGAGCAGACCCGAGGGGCTGAATGGACTCCTGCTCCTATGTCCCTGTATTCTACTTTTCTTCCTTCTTCCTAGTTTACCCTACTTTAGCTGTCAGCACACTCTATAAAGAAACTATCCAGTCACTCCTATTCTGTGAGCCCTGCTCCTCACCGAGCCACTCCACCCTTCCTTCACCTCTTCTAGTTGTGAGAAAGGGAGAAGCAGAGACCGCACCAGGTAGAACCACTCACCGCAGTACTGCACTGCAGCCAGGAGAGGGAGTAGCACGGCCAGGTGTTGCAGTACTGCGTAGTGGCCAGAGGAGGGAGCAGCAGTACCACACACACCCAGCCTGCAGAACAAACACAGACAGAGGGAGGGATTTTAACCCAACCCGCCCAGTGGGAACCCGCTGGGAGTTAAAATCAACCCCTGAGACTGGGGGGTCTAAAATCAACCCCTGAGACTGGGGGTCCCAACCCTCCCGGTTCCTCTCCTGAGTGCTGCTACTGGCAAATTTGGAGAAAAATTTGTTGTATTGCCGGTCCGTCCCCGTGCGGTCTTTCCCCGTGCGTCTGTCCCCGTGCGGTCCCTCCCCGTGCGGTCTGACCCTGTGCGGTTTGTCCCCGTGCGGTCCGTTCCCCGTGCCGTCCGTTCCCCGTGCGGTCCGTCCCCGTGCCGTCCGTTCCCCGTGCGTCTGTCCCCGTGCGGTCTGACCCCGTGCCGTCCCTCCCCGTGCGTCTGTCCCCGTGCGGTCTGTCCCCGTGCGGTCTGTCCCCGTGCCGTCCCTCCCCGTGCGTCTGTCCCCGTGCGGTCTGTCCCCGTGCCGTCCCTCCCCGTGCGTCTGTCCCCGTGCGGTCCGTTCCCCGTGCGGTCTGTCCCCGTGCGGTCTGTCCCCGTGCGGTCTGTCCACGTGCGGTCCGTTCCCCGTGTGGTCTGTCCCCGTGCGGTCTGTCCACGTGCGGTCCGTTCCCCGTGCGGTCTGTCCCCGTGCGGTCTGTCCCCGTGCGGTCTGTCCACGTGCGGTCCGTTCCCCGTGCGGTCTGTCCACGTGCGGTCCGTTCCCCGTGCGGTCTGTCCCCGTCTTCCTGCAAAAGTGATTAGCCTCACATTTCCCCACATTATGCTCCATCTGCCACCTTATTGCCCACTCACTTAATCCGTCTATATCCCTTTGCAGGCTCTTTGTGACCTTCTCACAGCTTACTTTCCCACCTAGCTTTGTATCATCAGCAGACTTGGATACATTACACTCGGTCCCTTCATCTAAGTCATTAATATAGATTGTGAATAACTGATCCTTGCGGCATCCCACTAGTTACAGCCTGCCAACCTGAAAATGACCTGTTTATCCCTACTCTCTATACTAGTAGTAGTATTGTGATGAAGGTAGTGTAGCAATGTAGCAACTACTACCTTCATCACAATACTACTACTAGTATAGAGAGTAGGGATAAACTGGCCTGGCCTGGTCTGGCCTAATTAAAACTCAGACTGGATAAGGTTACTACTTTTATAAAAGTAGAACTCAAACTGGTTCGTGGCCTGGCGGGCGGGCGGTCTTTTTCCCCCCCTCCTTGCATCCAGGTCCACTCGCAGCAAAGGCCAGGCAATCTCTGAGACCAGGCAGCCTGCAATGATGACATCATCAGAGGCGACTTTCCCACTGAAACCACTAATTGGTTCATGGGTTCCCACATGCTGGAACTCAATTGCCCAATTAAGTGAAAATTGCATCATTCATCCACATTAATCTGGAGTCGGGGGGGCAACACGAAATGCAGGTAACACGACCCCAATCCGACCCCAAGACAAAATCCAGCCCAGAGTGTCCACAGCGTCTGGTCTGCACTCAAGGCCTCCATAATCAGCACCTGTGAAGAGACGCTCGGTCACTCGACCAGGAAACACCAAGACTGGTTCGACGAGAACGACCAGGAGATCCAGGAGTTAATAAGACGCAAGTGCAAGGCATTCCTGATCTGGAAACAGCAACAGAACTCGAGAGCAAGAAAGCAGCTCTACAGACGCCTGAAGGCCGAGGTCCAACAAAAAACTCGCGACCTAAAGAACGGATGGTGGGTGGAGAAAGCGCAGGAGATCCAGCAGCTAGCCGACAACCACGACGTGTGTGGATTCTTTAGCGCAGTCAAGGCCACCTACAGCCCAAGCACCCAAGGTCCTACCCCACTGCGGGCCAAGAACGGAGAGGTACTCATCAAGGACAGAGAGGCAGTCAGTGCCCGCTGGAAGGAGCACTTCGAAGATCTCCTTAACCGAGACTCTGTCTTTGACGCGAGTGTCCTCAACTCCATCCCGCAGCATGCTACCCGCCACCACCTCAGCACAACCCCAGCCCAGCATGAGGTTGAAAAGGCCATCCGACAACTGAAGAACAACAAGGCCTCAGGAGCAGATGGAATCCCCGCCGAGGCGCTAAAACATGGCGGAGAAGCACTATTGGCGTGAATACATGAACTCATTTCTCTTATTTGGAAGGAGGAGAGCATGCCAGGGGATTTCAGAGACGCCGTAATCGTGACCATCTTCAAGAAAGGTGACAAGTCCGATTGCGGTAATTACAGAGGAGTCTCCCTGCTGTCTGCCACAGGGAAAGTCATCACAAGAATCCTCCTCAATCGCCTTCTCCCAGTGGCTGAAGAGCTCCTCCCAGGGTCGCAATGCGGATTCCGCCCACTAAGGGGCACAATGGACATGATCTTCACCGCGCGTCAACTACAAGAGAAATGCAGGGAACAGCACCAACCACTGTACATGGCCTTCTTTGACCTCATTTAGAACCCTAGGATGTAGGCCATCAGGTCCAGGGGATTTGTTAGCTTTTAGTCCCATTAGTTTCTCAAGTACCTTTTCTCTACTGATATTAATTACTTTAAGTTCCTCACTCTCATTAGCCCCTTGTTTCCCCATTATTTTTTGTATGCTTTTTATGTCTTCTACTGTGAAGACAGATACAAAATATTTGTTTAAAGTCTCTGCCATTTCCTTATTACCCATTATAATTTCACCTGTCTCAGCCTCTAAGGGACCAACGCTTACTTTTGCTACTCTCTTCCTTTTTACATACTTGTAGAAGCTCTTTTAATCTGTTTTTATATTTCTTGCTAGTTTACTCTCATTCTATTTTCTCCTTTTTATCAATTTTTTGGTCATCCTTTGCTGGTTTCTAAAGCTCACCCAATCCTTAAGCTTACTACTATTCTTCGCAACATTATCAGCCTCTTCTTTTAATCTAATACTATCCTTAGCTTCTTTGGTCTGGCCAACAGTGTGGTCTTCACCTTTAAGGCCTGTCTGAACCTGTCCACCTGCTCCAGCACCTTCTCCCCATTTGAGCATCTTAAAGTCCTCACTGTCTGAAGTCCTCCCAAGGCCCACAGCAACTTCCACATTGAGTTTTCTTCCTCTGACATCTTCACCCTCCTCTCCTCACTCAACCTCACCCAGCCCATCAACTCCCCACCCAAAGTTATCCCCTCAATCTTACCATCGCATGAGGCCGAGGCATCTCTGAAGGTTTCGATCACTGACAAAGACCATCTTTGATCATTTCCTCGCCTCCCTCCCCCATCCATGACTCCTACTCTCCTCTCATCGCACTGCCTTCACTATTTGGACAGGGGCAAGGCTGGAGAAAGGCTATAAAACTATAACAGCCAATGCTGTGAAACTCTGAAGTCATTTTAACCCACACCGCCCGGCAGGAACAGGGCTGGTTCAGGTCGGAGGGTCATTTTCTACCCTGCCCAATTTTACACTTCCTTGAATTCGATGTTGTGTTTTGTTATGTAGTATGTTATCAGGGAAGAGCGTTATATCAGGGGTAGAATGCTGTTATTATAAGTTTATTATCATTCAGGTTTCTACTTGTGACAATCTCCCCAGATTTCACATTCAGTGGGGTACTCACATCTGGACAGAGTGACCACTGGCTCAGTGGTAGTATTCCTGCCTCTGAGTCAGGAGGGTTGCATGGGGGCCCCTCTTCAGACACCCCCAGCAAGTGAGGACCAGAGGGCCGGCTCTGGATACTGGGTTGATGTCCAGTAGGGGTACCTGCATCCGATAGGTGCAGACACCACTCCCCTCCATTGTAAAGGGTTGGTGGGCCTCTTCAGCCTTGGTTGCAGCCATCTCGGAGAAGATACTCCAAAGAAAAAAACCGTGAGGAAGGCAACGGGAAAACACATCAGCTACTCTTCCCTCATGAGTGGCTCAGGATTCTCGTGTGTGGCAGAACACAAGGACCAGATGGACCTGCTCTGGGGGCAGAACACAAGGACCAGATGGACCTGCTCTGGGGATAGAACACAAGGACCAGATGGACCTGCTCTGGGGGCAGAACACAAGGACCAGATGGACCTGCTCTGGGGATAGAACACAAGGACCAGATGGACCTGCTCTGGGTGCAGAACACAAGGACCAGATGGACCTGCTCTGGGTGCAGAACACAAGGACCAGATGGACCTGTCCTGGGGATAGAACACAAGGACCAGGTGGACCTGCCCTGGGTGCAGAACACAAGGACCAGATGGACCTGCCCTGGGTGCAGAACACAAGGACCAGGTGGACCTGCCCTGGGTGCAGAACACAAGGACCAGGTGGACCTGCTCTGGGGGCAGAACACAAGGACCAGGTGGACCTGCTCTGGGGATAGAACACAAGGACCAGGTGGACCTGCCCTGGGATAGAACACAAGGACCAGGTGGACCTGCTCTGAGGGCAGAACACAAGGACCAGATGGACCTGCCCTGGGGGCAGAACACAAGGACCAGATGGACCTGCTCTGGGGATAGAACACAAGGACCAGGTGGACCTGCCCTGGGGGCAGAACACAAGGACCAGATGGGCATCACTTTCCAAAGTGACACTTGTTGAAAACCTCCCTCAGGTAAATAGGGGAAAGCAGCCCCGATACATTACTGTTGATCACTTGTTGCACGGACCAGTCAGATCACTCAGCCACACTCACTGAAGGCTCCTTTCAGGTTGAGCATCCTGAATCCGGCAATCTCGGGACCGAGGCCGAGCCAGTTTTCGTGTTTTTCCGGACTTCGGCACGTGTTTCTGATGTCCGAAGTCCAGAAATATCGCAACCTGGGCTCGGGCGTTTCCGGACTTCGAACATCAGAAACACATTCCGAGTCCGGAAATGCCTGGGCCGCTCCGCGAAGCGCTGACGCGTTTCTCCGCCCCTCCCCTTCTGTTAAAGGGGAGGGACGCTGCGAGCTCTGCAGAGCATCCGATGGCCCACACTAGGCCACCAGGGCCGCGTGGCGCTGTGGCCGCAGCCTGGCGGAAACACCTAGTGGAGCTGTGCAGATTAAGGAGGATAAAACACAATACTAAAGTTTTATTGCATCACTCGCATTTGTCATAGGATTTTTCAAAAAAAGACAACAAAAGTTAATGGCTTTTTGAAGTACAGGTTGAGCGTCCAAAATCCGGAGTTCCGGATTCCGGAACATTTTACGGATTCCAGACGACCCTGCCACCAATCGTCCCGGAGTCCGGATTCCGGAACTCCGGATTTTGGGCGCTCAACCTGTATTTACATATGTAGATGAGATTACATTTTATAATGAAAACATCAGACAACAAGTAGGTAAATACAATGTTTTCATCGTTACATGAAAGAATTTTACTGGGAAGTATTTCCCAAGTCTGCAATCTGTACATGAAGTATGAAATGCAACACCAAAAGATGTTTAAAACCCCACATTATTGGGTTTGTTTATGGAGTGTGAAATATGGTGAATGTCCTCATAAGAAATAGGAGCAGGAGTGGGCCATTCGGCCCTTCGAGCCTGCTCCGCCATTCAATGAGATCATGGCTGATCTTCTGCCTCAACTCCATTCACCGGCCCTGTCGCCATATCCCTTGATGCCCTTACTAGTCAGAAATCTATCGACTTCTGTTTTGAATATACCCAATGACTGAGCCTCCACAGCCCTCTGGGGTAGAGAATTCCAAAGATTCACCACCCTCTGCAGAAATTTCTTCTCATCTCAGTCCTGAATGGCCTACCCTTTATCCCGAGGCTGTCTTTGCACTGAGGATATCATCCATCGTGTTGTGTGGCACTACCACTGTGCTAAATGGGATAGATTCAGAACTGATCTAGCAGCTCAAAACTGGGTATCCATGAGGCGCTGTGGGCCATCGGCACCAGCAGAATTGTATTCCACCACAATCTATAAACTCATGGCTTGGCATGGGCAACACGGTGGCATAGTGGTTAGCACTGTTGCCTCACAGCGCCAGGGACCCGGGTTCGAATCCGGCCCCGGGTGACTGTCTGTGTGGAGTTTGCACATTCTCCCCGTGTCTGCGTGGGTTTCCTCCGGATGCTCCGGTTTCCTCCCACAGTCCAAAGATGTGCGGGTTAGGTTGATTTGGCTATGATAAATTGACCCTTAGTGTTAGGGGGATTAAATACGTGGGGATAGGGTGGGATATGTGTCGGTGCAGGCTCGATGGGCCGAAATAGCCTCTATCTGCACTATGGGGATTCTGTGATTCTGTGATTATATCCCTCACTCTACCTTTACCATCAAGCCAGGAAAATGATTGCAGTTGTTTGAGGCCAATCATCTCAGCACCAGGACATCCCTGCAGGAGTTCCTCAGGGCAGCATTCTAGGTCAAACCATTGTACAGAATCGTACATATCAGCAAACGTCTCAAACTCCTCCATCACCATCCCTGGGTATGTCCTGTCCCACGGCAGGACAGACCCACCAGGGGCGGCACAGTGGTATACATACAGTCGGGAGGGAGTGGCCCTGGGAGTCCTCAACATTGACTCCGGACCTCATAAAGTCTCATGGCATCAAGTCAAACATCGGCAAGGAAACCTCCTGCTGATTACCACCTACCACCCTCCCTCAGCTGATGAATCAGTATTCCTCCATGTTGAACACCACTTGGAAGGAGCACTGAATGTACTCTGGGTGGGGGACTTCAATGTCCATTCCCAAGAGTGGCTTGGTAGTACCACCACTGACCGAGCTGGCTGAGTCCTGAAGAACATAATTGCCAGACTAGGATTAGGGCAGGTGGTGAGAGAACCAACACGAGGAAAAATACCTACCTGAACTTGTCCTCACCAATCTACCTGTCACTGATGCAACTTTCCATGGCAGTATTGGTAGGAGTGACCACCACACAGTCCTTGTTGAGGAAGTCCCATCTTCACACTGAGGACACCCTCCATCGTGTTGTGTGGCACTATCACCGTGCTAAATGGGATAGATTCAGAACAGATTCATCAGCTCAAAACTGGGCATCCATGAGGCACTGTGGGCCATCAGCAGCAGCAGAATTGTATTCCACCACAATCTGTAACCTCATGGCCCGGCATATCCCTCACTCTCCCATTACCATCAAGCCAGGGGACCAACCCTGGTTCAATAAGGAGTGTAGAAGAGCATGCCAGGAGCAGCACCAGGCGTACCTGAAAATGAGGTGCCAACCTGGGGAAGCTGCAACACAGGACTACATGCATGCTAAAAAGCGGAAGCAGCATGCTATAGACAGGGCTAAGCGATTCCACAACCAACCGATCAGATCAAAGCTCTGCAGTCCTGCTACATCCAGTCGTGAATGGTGGTGGACCATTAAACAACTAACGGGAGGAGGAGGCGCCATGAACATCCCCATCCTCAATGATGGTGGAGCCCAGCAGATGAGTGCAAAAGACAAGGCTGAAGCATTCACAACCATCTTCAGCCAGAAGTGCCACGTGGATGATCCATCTATCGATTAAATGAGCCGTAGAATCCATGAGGGACTTGCTGCGGTGCCAGATTCCTCTAGTGACCGATCAGGCGCCCCTCTAGTGGATACGGTCCAACAAAGAAACAAGTGCCTGTGTTACCCGGTGATTTTAGTCACTCCAGCCCTATTTTGAGGTGGAACACCGGGTGGGAGTAGCTCATGGGAACGCCAATGGCCTCTCCCAAGCGTATTTCCCTAATTCTTTCCCTTTCATCGCTCTCGTTTTATATTTACTTTTTCTTCTCATTTCCCTTTTTTCTATTTTGCCTCCCTTATTTTTCTCATCTCAAGTTTCTCTTTCTCAACTTTATTTGTAACTTTTCCTCTTCTCGTCTCCATCATTATTCTACTTACTTTTGTTCACCTTCATATCTCTCAATTTTACACTCCATTATCTATTCCTCTCTCACTTTCTACAGACCTTGTCCTCATTCGGTCTTATTTGTTCTATTTTCCTTTTTCTCTCCTTTCTTTCTTTTACTGCTTCCTAGGCTCCGCTCCTGTGATTGGGATGTTTCGTGCTCTCGTGCTGATTTCTGTGAGTGTGCAGAATGTACCTGATTTCAGGCCCGTGCTGGGTACGTGAATGAAATGGTCAATGAAGATGTCAGTCAGTCTCATCGGGCAGTTCAAACCAAGAAGGAAGCTACTTACCCCAAAGGGCAATCTCCACCACTTGTTGGTCATCTTTGGGAGAGGTGGCAGGAGGTTTCAAACCTTTTGCTGAAACTTTTATCTCATATACTTCTTTCCATTCTATGTTTGAACCTATGTCAGGTCAGTACCAGCAGAAGAGAACAGGGCCGATGTGTGATGGGATCGCCACCCTCCAGGGATGTACTGGGCCATCCTCATTTTGGGCAGATCCCAACATGAAACCCCACAGATCTTTGAGACAAAAATCTAAAACTAAAAAATCTAAATCTAAAATAAAAACGTCTTCCCCAAGGACGGCGGAAGAATAATGGAAACAAAAGGTGTTTGTACTTCAAAAGGACTGAAGTCTGCTGCACTTGAGAGTTTCACACAGCTGCACATCACCAGAAACCTGTGGGTAGAAAGGGACATTGTTTGTGGGGAGGAACTTGCAAAGTGTAGCCTTCCCGGATAGATTTTTATAACTTATAAATATATGCTAATTAGCTGTCCTCCTTATCAAGACAAATCGGCCATTACCTTCATTCCCAGCAGGCTGCTGGTGACCCTGCCGTGTCATCTCTCAGAGCTGCCAGAACACAGCAGGTCCATGAGGGAGGGGCTTCCATTGAGGACTGGGGTCAGGTTTAGACACAAAGGCAACAACCCAAGCTCTGGGAGTGGTGCTGAGATGGGCCAGCAGGCTGACCCCTTGTGTCAGTGGACTGTGTTGTGAGGGAAGGTCAGAGACTCTCAGGACCTTCAAACATGAAAGGACAGATATATGACAAGGAAGTGGAATAGAATAGGTTAATCCAGAGCGCTGCTCGAAGTTCAGTCATGATTGCAGGAAGTGTGTATGAATTGGTAGATAGCGAGTTCAGGACTGTAAGGGTTTCTGACCGTCTCTCAGCCTGTGAGATTCGTGTGGCTCTGTGCAGCCCAGGTGCTAGTGCGGGTTTAGGCCTTGTTGCCTGTTCTGGTCTCCAGCCAGTCTGGGAACACTAGACACCCCTGTGAGTGGTTCGACCCACTCGCCCTTACGGTTCTAGACACTGGACTTAGATGCGAGAGCAGTAATGGAGATGAAACTCAGGTAGACTCGGTTGAATGGTACGAAATGGAAAATCTTTATTGCATAATACTTAAGATTACGAAATACATGTCATAAGCACAGATTAATGACAGTACAATCTTGCACGCAGTTATGTAACTAATTTCAGGGAAACGAGGAACGAATGACACACCGTAAATGGGGGCACACATTACAATTATCCTTAATACTTGAAAACCCTCCCCTATCAATATCTGTCCTAGCTAGATTCGTAGGATTCGAGACTCATGCTCACCACTCGTGATAACTCGGAGAATTCCGAAAACTCTGATCGGATGTTTTCCACCGCAGCACCCACGTGTCGATCAGGGGGTCTCCTGGCCCCACTTGTTTACTCGTTCTGCTCCGGCTAGCAGGCTGGAACGTCTGCTGTCATGAAGATCTGTGTTGTCCTCGGAGTTCCGACTCTACTCAAAAAAAGAGTCTTCCTGTGCCCTCGCACGGGTGCGATAAAATTCAAAGAAGAGTCTTCCTGTGTCAGTTCTGTAGAACTCAAAGAAGTCTTCCTGGCAAGGAAAATGTCTATTCGACCTACAGGCGCGGTCGGGGCTTACTGACCGTGGCGATAAGTATGGTCTTCTTCTCTTCTCATCTCATCTCATCTCATCTCATCTCGGGCCTTCGGTTCCGACACCGTTTACCGACTTATCGGAATGGTGCGCCCGCTTCAAGGCTTCAGAGCCCAGTTCTACACAGGTCTTCGCGACACGACACGAGGTAGATCCGAGCGGATCATAAAGTTCAACAGTCTTTTGAAAAAGAGACACGAGGCAAGCAGGAACAAGACAGCGAGTCAAGAGCACAGGAGCAGCCACGAGGATGAACACCAGCAAGATAAGAGGATAAGAGCACAGGAGCAGCCACGAGGATAAGAGAAAGATGGACGGTTTGGAGCTTGTAATTATAGTACAAAATCTTCCGTTTCCCGCCCAACCTTAATGTCTTTTCTTTTGTTAGGGTTTGGCGCTCAAATGTCTTGTATAGGGTGATCTCCGTTTTTGATGGGTTTCGGGGCTACTCGTAAATGTCTGAGTACCTGTTAATATTTCTCCCATTGTTTAATCGGTCGGTGTTCTCCCTGGAGGGGTTTTGGGGCTTCCAAGTGTTTTCTGTAACTACCCGCTAACGGCTCTCTCATCGTAGAGTCGTTGGGATTTTACATATTAATGTCTTTGGATGGGCTCTTGATTACTTGGTACAATAGCTTTCATTCGTACCTGGGAGACCAATTTTAGTATTTATGTGTATACTGTAAACCCATGATGTCTCGTGTATTATCTTCAATGTGCTGAGTCTTAATCGATCTTGCACAAATGTTTATTGGAACGCCATCTTGTCTGCCTGTCGAAAAGTCTAGAATGTTCCGCCACGAGGTGCGGCGGCCATTTTACAAGCTGCTTGTGTCCACTTTGAAACCTGACAGCATTCTGCTGAAATAAAAGCTGTTTGAACGAAACTATGTGTTTTTCTCCTTATTAATAAAATCGCGATATATTGCGAATTCTACAGGACTAAGATCAGGAAGGAATTCTTCACGTAAACAGTGATTAAGGTGGGTTAGTGGAGGCGCAAGGGGAGTCTGAGACAATACGTAGAGGGATCATCAGGGACATGAAGTGATGGGACCATCAGGGGTATAACTGGAGGCAGCATCATGGGCATTCATGGGAAATAGCATCAAGGACAGGCTCAGTACAGAGTAAAGAACCCTCTGCAATGTCCCATTGAACACTCCCGGGTCAAATGGAAGGTATAGTTCTTTCATCAAGCCATAGCTGGACAGGGTTTCGATCGATTAGATGCTGGGTAGAGCCTCCTCTGCATAAAATACGCCCAGGTCAGATACAGCACAGGTTAGATACAGAGTAAAGCTCCCTCTAAATTGCAACATCAAAGGGTGAGCCTTATGGCAGATGTCGAACAGCTCCCAGTAGCTGATTAGGCTCTCACTGTGGCAAAATCCTGGACTGATGAGATCCTCAGTAAAGTTCTGTACCTTTTCAATTAATGTTGACACTTCCTGTTTTAGCTCATCTTCGACACTGGGAGGCTTGTTCCCACCAGATCTGTTCTGCGAACCTAGTGATGTTTCTCCAGTCCCAGGTAGTATCATGAAGATTTGATTTCTCTCTCTCCACCTTCCCGAGATACTGCTCACTCCAAGAAACTTTTAACTCCAAAAATGATTAATATTAATTCTAAAATCTGTAACTGGAATACAATGGGACTATTTTGGTGACTATGATTACATTTGCAATTAGTGACATTTGGTTGTTTTACTTACTTGAATATTAAATTGTTCTTTCCTTTCTTTTCCCATATTTATATGGATTAAATTCACTCACAATATCTGCTGCCAACTCCAGCTCCTCCCACTATGACTCCCACTGATGTTGTGTAACTAGGGGCGTAAACCTGTCTCCAGGTGGCATCACAAAGGAGCGAGTAGCCAATCACACAGCAGCCAGGAATGATGTCACAAAGCAGCCCAAGCCCCTCCCACTTGAGGTGTTACAGGGTCACATGACAAGACTCTGCTCCAAGTATGCAGTCTCACTGGGCATGAATGCAGGTTGTAGAATCAGTCCTGTCTCTGACACCACTCCCATATACTGAGACTCCAGACAGGGAGTACAGCCTCCCCAAATTATCCCTTACGAATATTCTCTCCCATTCTCCAAATGTGAGAACTCACTATTCAATTGCCCCCATGTCCACCTCTTGCTTTATACACCCCAAAGTCTCCCTTCTCTTTATATCAATCAGGCAGTGATTGGTCATTGAGAAATGCAGTTTGAGGGAATGGTGCTGGAATGAGGCAGTTATATTACAACCTCCTCTGTGTCCTGAAACCAGTCTAATTAATGTAACAGGAAGGGGCGTCAGTGGCAATGGCCGCGATTTTGCCATCACTCAGCGGATCCGATTGGTGGCGGGTCAGCTGTGAAATTTAAAATGATTGACAGCGGGTCAGGAACCCACTGTCAAAACATGCACGCCTGCATTTCCCGATGTTGGGTCTGCCAGCGCTGAGCAGACCCGACAGGCAGTGGCGGGGGACCCAATTCAAATCATTAGTGGCTTGTTTACAACCACTTAATGCTTTTTCCCCAGCTTATTGAATTGGATAGGTCACTCACTGGTTTCCCGCAGTGCCTAGACCTCGTCTGTGAAGCTGAGGTGGGAGGTCACTTGCTATTGAATCAGCTGAGGAGTTGTCACCTTCAAATGTCAAGTCAAAGCTCCCAGCTGATTGAGAAATGTTCCCTTAACCATTAGCTTCTCTAAACAGCATTTCCACTACAAATTCAGGATGTGACAAGTCTTCACCTCTCTCACCATTGACAGATTGCTTCTGTCATCTCCACTTCACCTGCCATCTATTCCATCAGCATAGGTGCACTTTATACTGTCTCACCTTGGTACTTAGAATCTGACCATGATCAGCCCCAACACCAGCAGCACCAGGCACACCAACAGCACCAACAACAACACCACCAACCTTCTCCACATCACCTGATGCTGCACAGGACAGAGAGCATCAGCACCCGACCACATTGCTGTCAGGGATGCCAGGGATGGCCTCACCATGGCCAGATTTACTTCACTTGACGCTGTACACCCTGGCTGCCACATGATGTGCCAGGTTGGCACCACCCCACACCAACACCATAAAACATCCCTACAATGCCCAAGCCATTCCTTCCACACTCATCAGCATTGCGGGGGTACCGTTATGTCTCACCGTTCACTTCAACTCACAAAGCCACATCCAAAGGTGCACACAAATCTGTCCAAGAACGCAAAGTGTTGAAAATAAAGATTTCAATGTTTGACACCACATTAACAGAAACTTCACATGAACATTGGCTAAAACACCCAAGTGCCTATCCTTATGTGTTGTTAGTTGGTATGATTGCAAGAGGATGAGGGTGAGTGTGAGGGGTGGCTAGTGAGATGGGATATGATAATGTAGATAGAGAGGGATGGGTGAAGGTGCAAGGTGAGTTGGTGTGAGTAAGGAAGTGCAGGAGTAGGGTAGGGAAGGCAGAGTGATGGGGATGTGATGAGTGGCACAGCAGGATGAGGTTGAGTGTGGCTTTGCAGTAACGCTTGATGATCTACTGAGATCATTGAAAGGTTTGTGCCACTGCAGCCTGGTCCTCCTGACGACATCCCTGCTTGTGTCCTCCTGGTAATGTGCAACCAGGCTGCGTTGATCTCCTGGGGAGGTCTCTTCCGCCCATGGGAAGGGAAGAGAACCTCCCTGCGTGCTGTGACTCCCTCCATAAGCATATGGAGGGAGTCATGGGAGAGCCTGGGTGCAGCCGTGCACCTCTGTGCAGTGATTGTCAGTGTTTGCAGCACCTCAGTGCTGTAGAACACTGACACCACAAATGTTGAAGTAAATAGTCACATGGTCCCTTTAAGGAAACCGGCTGATGATGCGTCATCAAATGATGTCATCAGACCCGCTTCCTTCAATTGGCTGGGATACTCGCTGGGCGGGCTTAACAAGCCCAATCAGGGGAAAGTCATGTCAGAGGCCGGGATGGAGCCAACAGCAAGACCACGACCCACCACCGACGTCGCCCACCACGGACCCGCCGAGGTAGGGAAAATCGTGGCCAATAAGTGGAGGGATCATCGAAGCAATAATTGGAATTGGCATCATGTGCAATAATGGGTAAAGCTCCTTGTACACTGTCCCACCAATCACTCCTGGGTCACGTACAGCAGGGGTTCTCATCCAGGGGTCCGCAGCCACCTATGTGTCTGCCAGAAGGTTTCAAGGGGTCTGTCAAAGTCACTAGCAGCTGAGCAAGCACAAGCCCACAGAGAAGCTCCTTGGCCAGGTGGAACCTCTCTGTCACCTGGTCATTCTCTTGTCCGGGGATACAACGGCCGCGATTTTTCCTATTGATGTGGCTTGGGGGCGGGACAGCTGCCTTCCGGGTTCCAGTCCCACCCCCAACGACATCAGACGCACAGACGCGATTTTTCATCAATTGGCCTTGTTAAGCCCGCCCTGCGGGCTTGCCGGCCAATTAAAAGGAAGCCAGTGTCAGATGACGTCAGTTGATGATGCGTCATCTGCCAGTTTTCTTAAAGGGGCCACACAATATTTTTTTTGACAGCTGATTTTTCAGTGTTTGACAGCATTGAGGTGCTGCAAACACTGACAATCACTGTACAAAGGTGAGCCCTTGCCACAGGCTCTCCAGTGACTCCCGCCTTAGGCTAGAACAGATGGCAGCTGCAGGTGAGGTTACAGAAGCGATCTGTCACTGGTGAGAGAGGTTCTCCCAATGAGGTGGGACTACACACACAATCCAAAATTTGCCACTTACAGAAAAGTCTAAATGCATTAAAAATGATTTTCCCAACATTTTCTTACCTCTGAAACTCACCAGTGCACCATTGGATCCTTCACACCACTTCTGCAGCTGTCATCAATGCAGAAACATTACAGCAGACTCACAACACGCCACACTTACCTGGCGTGGTGTCCAGACGTTGGGACGCCCGCAGTAGACCTGTCAAAATTGCAAAAAGCCTCTTAACTGCCTGTTAACAACCTGTTAACAAGCAGTTAAGTGCCTATAATCCTCTTCCCGCCGCTAGGTGTCGGGTCCCTGCGCAAATTGGGGACCCGACACTTAGGAAGATTGTTTGGAGGCGGGTTGACAGCGGGTTTCTGACCCGCTGTCAATCTTTGCAATTTTGCCAGATCTCCCGCCTCCAAACCCGCCCCTGAGCGCCGGCAAAATTCCGGCCAATGTGTCCGATTCACAGTCTCAGAATTGGAGGACACAATGGGTATCTCCCGGAGCCTGCGCCTTTTAGGGTGGGAGAAGGGAGAGGAGGACCCGGCACAGAGAGAGAGGGTGGGAGGTGCCGATGTCCGGTGAGAGGAGCAGCAGGCAGCAGCAGCAGCAGCCCGGCCCCTCGTTCTGTCGATAAAATGTAACGGCTGCACTGTTAAGAACATGAGCGACAGCAGCATTCCCAACAATAAATGAAAGGCGGGTATCGGGAGCTGGCAACAACTGAAACAGGACCGGACCGGACCGGATGGGCAGGCTGCGAGATGGTTCGTAGTTACATCGGAAATCAGTCGCGTTTAGTAAAAGTCACAGAGCTCCTTCCCTCTCCCTTCCCCTGCTCACCTGCTCCAAAAGGTGAGCAGAGGAAAGGTAAAGTAATTGCGCGTGTTCCTGCCTCGTGTGCGCCTGGATCTCGGGCCCCGGCCTCGCACAGCCCCCACGCACGACAAGAAGACACGGCACCAGCAGGTAGAAAGGCAAGCGGACACGAGCCTGACCGCTGGTCACCTCGTTTGGACATTCAAATGAGCAAAAGGTGCAAGCCAGCGAAGAGATTTCAGCACTGATTGATTGACTCATTCAATGTGTGTCGAACTGAATCAATGAGGAGGAGGAAGAGATAAAACAGTAAAAAAGAGCAGGATAAATGAGACGAGGCAGCTGTTTACCCGAATAATACATTAAAAAACGATGTCTACGAAAGGTTCCTTCTTTCTGTTGCATGAATGAAAATAGTCTTTTGGACTGTAAACCAGTCACTCCATAAGTCTTCTCAAACCCCTCTCCCCGTCTCCTCCAGCCTCACCTCCAACAACAAGTGCGAGGAGTTCATGGACTTCTTTGTCATTAAGATTGAGACCATTCATTCAGCTGCCTCTGCCGCTTCCCTCCCTTCCCCTGGCGGCTATAAGCATACTTGTGTTGTGTAACAGGGGATCCGTGGAATTTTTATAACACACGAGGAGGACCTTAGAGTAAAGCTCCCTCTACACTGTCCCATCAAACACTCCCAGGGCAGGTACAGCACGGGTTAGATACAGAGTAAAGCTCCCCCTACACTGTCCCATCAAACACTCCCAGGGCAGGTACAGCAAGGGTTAGATACAGAGTAAAGCTCCCTCTACATTGTCCCATCAAACACTCCCAGGGCAGGTACAGCAAGGGTTAGATACAGAGTAAAGCTCCCTCTACACTGTCCCATCAAACACTCTCAGGGCAGGTACAGCACGGGTTAGATACAGAGTAAAGCTCCCCCTACACTGTCCCATCAAACACTCCCAGGGCAGGTACAGCAAGGGTTAGATACAGAGTAAAGCTCCCTCTACACTGTCCCATCAAACACTCCCAGGGCAGGTACAGCACGGGTTAGATACAGAGTAAAGCTCCCTCTTAACTGTCCCATCAAACACTCCCAGGGCAGGTACAGCACGGGTTAGATACAGAGTAATGCTCCCTCTACCCTGTCCCATCAAACACTCCCAGGGCAGGTACAGCACGGGTTAGATACAGAGTAAAGATTCCTCTACACTGTCCCATCAAACACTCCCAGGGCAGGTACAGCATGGGTTAGATACAGAGTAAAGTTCCCTCTACCCAGTCCCATCAAACACTCGCAGGACAATTACAGCATGGGTTAGATACAGAGTAAAGCTCCCTCTACACTGTCCCATCAAACACTCCCAGGGCAGGTACAGCATGGGTTAGATACAGAGTAAAGCTCCCTCTACACTGTCCCATCAAACACTCCCAGGTCAGGTACAGCACGGGTTAGATACAGATTAAAGCTCCCTCTAGACTGTCCCATCAAACACTCCCAGGTCAGGTACAGCACGGGTGTAAGGGATTCTGACCCTGCGTGTCTCGCAGCCTGTGAGATTCACGCGGCTCTGTGCAGCCTGTATGTCAGTGCGGGTCTAGGCCTCGTTGCCTGTTCTGGTCTCCAGCCAGTCTGGGAACACTAGACACACCTGTGAGTGGTTCGAATCACTCTCCCTTACGGTTCTAGACACTGGACTTAGATGCGAGAGCAGTAATGGAGATGAAACTCATGTAGACTTGGTTTGAATGGTACGAAATGGAAAATCTTTATTGCATGATACTTAAGATTATGAAATACATGTCATAAGCACAGATTAATGACAATACAATCTTACAAACAGTTATATAGTCGATCTTAGGGAAACGAGGAACGAACGGCACAAAGTAAATAGGGGCACACATTACAAATATCCTTCATCCTTAAACCCTCCCCTATCAATATCTATCCTAAACTAGATTCGTAGGATTTCGAGACTCATGCTCACCACTCGTGATAACTCGGAGAAATTCCGAATAGCTGATCGGATGTTTTTCACCGCAGCACCCACGTGTCGGTCAGGAGATCTCCTGGTCCCACTTGTTTACTTGCTTCTGCTGCTCCGGCTAGCAGGCTGGACCGTCTGCTGTGATGAAGACCTGTGTTGGTTGGTTTAACAGGTACTTTTCGAGCACAGTTGTCAATATCATCGATACGATATGTTTCCTTGCAAGTTCGAAGAAGTCTTCCTGGCAAGGAAAACTTGGATAATCGACCTACAGGCGCGGTCGGGATTTACTGACCGTGGCGATGGATATGGTCTTCCTCTCTTCTCATCTCATCTCATCTCATCTCGGGCCTTCGGTTCCGCTGCCAGTTACCAACATAGGTCTTCGTTACGCGACACGAGGTAGATCCGAACGGATCAGAAAGTTCAACAGTCTTTTCAGACGAGGCAACAGGCAAGCAGAAGCCCAACTACGAGTACACAGGAGCAGCCACGAGGTTACGAATCGACCGGATAAGAGCACAGGAGCAGCCACGATGATAAGAGCAGCAAGAGCAGCAAGAGCAGCAAGAGAAAGAATGGACGGTTTGGAGCCTGCAATTATAGTGCAAAATCTTCCGTTTCCCGCCCAACTATAATGTCCATTCTTTTGTTTAGGGTTTGGCGCTCAAATGTCTTGTATGGGTGATCTCCGTTCTTAATGGGTTTCGGGGCTACTCGTAAATGTCTGAGTACCTGTTAATATTTCTCCCATTGTTAAATCGGTCGGTGTTCTCCCTGGAGGGGTTTGGGGCTTCCAAGTGTCCTGTATAACTACCTGCTAACGGCTCTCTCATCGTAGAGTCGTTGGGATTTTACATATTAATGTCTTTTGGATGGGCCCTTGATTACTCGGTACAATGGCTTTCCTTTGTACCTGGGAGACCGATTTCAGTATCTATGTGTATACTGCAAACCCATAATGTCTCGTGTATTATCTTCACTGTGCTGAATCTTAATCGATCTTGCACAAATGTTTATTGGAACGCCATCTTGTCTGCCTGTTGAAAAGTCTAGAATGTTCTGTCACGAGGTGCGGCGGCCATTTTACAGGCTGCTTGTGTCCACTTTAAACCTGCCAGCATTCTACTGAAATAAAAGCTGTTTGAACGAAACTCTGTGTTTTCTCCTTATCAATAAAATCGCGATATATTGCGAATTCTACACGGGTTAGATACAGAGTAATGCTCCCGCTAAATTCGTGCAGGGGATCATGCAGGTGGTTCATGACACAGTGCCACTGGGCAGCCTGTGGAACAGAATCTCTCACTGTTACTCTTGCCGACTGTAAGGAAATACCTTTAAACTCAATTAAATGATTCCTCACGGTTCAGGCTCGATCGTGTTGCCCAAATGCAAGTTTATTACTCACACACCAATAGTATAATAACTATTGTGGTTATACAACAGACTCAAACAACCTGGTTTCCTGCAGACCCGAGGTGATCAAGCTTGGCTTCCCTAGGTGTTGGACGTCCAACTGTCCCAAGAGCTCCAACTACAAGAAGACTGCTACCCATTCTTACCTTTCCCTCTTTTACTCATCTGTCACATGTCCAAAGACCTTCCATACATCCTTAAAAGATCTTCCCCTTTAATGTGAGTCATATCACATGATGCCCTGAATGTATATTGAAGTAAGGTTCCTTCTCACCAAACCACCGGAACTTGACATGATAACCATCTTGATGGTTTACCTGCTAATCAATGTAAGCTGATGTTTCCTGCCTGACATTACAAAGGAGCAGGAGATGCCCTGGCAATCCCAGATAATTAATGTGGCCTTGCAGCTAGTCTATGTGTCAGCTTTGGTGCCTCTATTGTTCTTGCCAATCTGATATTAGCGCCTCACTCACATGGGATGTTGCCGACCTGTCTGTTTGTATCTACTCCCCCATTGTCCTGACAAATCTCCAATATTAGCATATCCTAATCGGGCAATGACTCCGAGATGATATGATGAACTTTGATGGAACACCTGACACAAAGCAAATTCTAACACCGAACTATTTTCTGTTCGGCTAATTCTGCCCGCAGGCCACTGCTTGTCTGTGTCGTGCTGGGAAAGGTTGGCGCGTGCGCTCAGCCACTTCCTCTCTCTCCAGCTGCACGATGATCAGCACCCCACAGTAGGAGCAGGACACCCTGCTATCCTGTGTATCAGTCACTCTGAAACTGCTCAAAGGGTGGTGACACACAGCGGAACACACATACCACAAACCACATGTAGGATCCAGAGAGAAACTAGTTCCAACAAGGGCCTGACAGATGCAAGATCTTGAAATAAGAACGGAAAATGGTACAATTTTAAAGGGGGTGCAGGAACAGACACACCTGGGGGTGTTTATACACAAATCTTTGACGGTGGCAGGACAAGTTGAGAAGGCTGTTAAAAAAGCAGACGGGATCCTGGGCTTTATTAATCGAGGAATAGAGTACCGAGGCAAGATAGTTACGCTAAACCTTTATAAAACACTGGTCAGGCCTCAGCTGGAATATCTGCCTGAATTTTAATTGGGAGGCGGGTTGGGAGCTGGGGGGGTGCTCGGAAGCGGTCGGGAAACCCCGGACACCCGCAGTCAGTCAGAATGAGAAGCTGTGGTGAGTAGGCCTGTGGCACTAGGCCGCAGAGAGGAGGGAGGGAGGGAGGGATTGCGCAGGGGCTGGGGGATGTTCAGCGGGGTGGCTGGGTGAGCAGGTGGGGGGCCGGCGGAGCATCGGAGGGCCAGAGGAACAGGGGGCTGGGCCGGAGGAGCGGGAGGGGGGGGTTGGGGCGCCGGGTGAGCATCAGAGGGCCAGGAGCGGCTCATCAAAGGCCAGGAGCGGCTCATCGGGGGGCCAGGAGCAGCACAGGAGGTCAGAGCAGCACAGGGCCAGGAGCAGCATGAGGGGGTGAGGGGTGAGGCCTCGTGGGGGGATCGGAGGCCTCATGGGGGCGGTCTCCGATCGCAGGGGGTGGGTTCGGCAGGGACGCTGGATCTAGCAGGTAAGTGTAAAGGCACTTAACTCCTGGATCCAGCAATCCTCGTTTTACTTTAGCTGGGGGTTTCACGAGGCCTGCAAATCCGACCAGCTGAAGTTAAATTTAAAATGGAGGTTAAATCTGAGGCATACCAGCCTCATTATAATATTTAAATGGGTGACCTGCCTCCTGGGACACCTCCGTTAAAACCAGAAGTGGGCGGGTTGTGGGGTCGGGATTCAGACTTTTAATACTTTAACTTCCCACCCGACCGCAACCCATCCATTTTTTTGGGTTAAAATTCCCACCCTTGTATTCAATTCTGGGCACCACACTTTCAGAAGTGTGCCAAGGCCTTAGACAGAGTGCAGAAGAGAATTGTACCAGAGATGAGGGACGTCAGTTATGTGGAGAGACTGGAGAAGCTGGGGTTGTTCTCCTTCGAGCAGAGAAGGTTAAGAGGAGATTTGATAGAGGTGTTCAAAATCAGAGTAAATAAGGAGAAACTGTTTCCAGTGGCAGAGGGGTCGGTAACCAGAGGACACAGATTTAAGGTAATTGGCAAAAGAACCAGAGGCGAGATGAGGAAACTTTTTTTTTACTGCAGCGAGTTGTTGTGATCTGAAACGCACTGCCTGAAAGGGTGGTGGAAGCAGATTCAATAATAACTTTCAAAAGAATTGTATAAAAACTTGAAGGGACAAAATGTACAGGTCTATGAGGAAAGAGCAGGGGAGTGGGATTAATTGGATAGCTCTACCAATGAGTCAGCACAGACACGATGGGCCGAATGGCCTCCTCCTGTGCTGTATCATTCGATGATTCTGAGCCTTATGGCACATGTTGAACAGCTCCCTTTAGCTGGTTAGACTCTCACTGTGGCAAACTCCTGGAATGATGGGATTCTCAATAGAGCTCCGTACCGTTTCAATCATTGTTGACACTTCCTGTTTTATCCCGTCTTCGCCACTGGGGGTCTTGCTCTGTGAACACAGCGACATTTCTCCATTCCCAGTTAGTGTGATGATGATTCGACTTCTCTCTGGCCACCTTCCTGAGATACTGTTCACTCTAAGAATTTCAATTACAAAAATGGTTAATATTAATTCTAGAATCTGTAACTGGAATAAAATGTGACTATTTTTGTAACTATGATTATATTTCATTTGAAATTACTGTCAGTTGGTTGAATTACTTTATATTAAATGGTTCTTTTCTTTCCTTTCCCATATTTATATGGACTGAACTCACTCACAATATCTGCTGCCAACTCCAGCTCCTCCCACAGTGACTCCCACTGATGTTGTGTAAACCTGTCTCCAGGTGACATCACAAAGGAGCCAGGAGCCAATCACAACAGCAGCCAGGAACGATGTTGCAAAGCGGCCCAAGCCCCTCCCACTCGAGGTATTACTGGGTCACATGACCAGGCTCTGCTCCTGGTGTGCAGTCTCACTGGGCATGAGCGCAAGTTGTACAATCAGTCCTGTCTCCGACCCCACTCCCCTGTACTGAGACTCCAGGCAGGGAGCATAGCCGCCCAAAATTACCCCTGATGAATACTCTCTCCCATCCTCCAAATGTGAGGTCTCACTATTCAATTGCCCCAATGTCCACCTCTTGCTTTATATACCCGAGGGTCGCCGACACTTTATATCAAGCAGTGTGTCTCCCTCCTGATTTGTCAGTAGAGGCAGTTTGAGTGAATGATGCTGCGATGAGGCAGTTATATTACAACCTCCTCTGTGTCCTGAAACCAGTCTACTCCCTGTAACAGGAAGGGGCGTCAGAGGCAATAAGTGGAGGGATCATCAGGGGTATCAAGGGTTGGGACCATCAGAGCAATAATTGGAGGGGGCATCATGGACAATAATGGGTAAAGCTGCCTGTACACTGTCCCATCAAACACTCCCAGGGCAGATTCAGCAGAGATTAGATACAACGTAAAGCTCTCTCTAAATTGGTTCATCAAGCACAGCTAACTCAGAGACAGCATGTATTAAATGCAGCGTACAGCTCCCTTGACACTATCCGATGAAGCACACCAGCTCAGGCACAGCAGGGGATGAATGCAGAATAACAATCCCTCTATGGAGAAGGTACGTACCAGTTAGGCTCCGGTCAACCTGCCGCATCAAAGGCCAAGCCTTATGGCAGATCTTCAGCAGCTTCCATTAGCTGCTTCGACTCTCACCTCGGCAAAATCCTGGACTGATGGGACTCTCAATAGACCTTTTCAATCATTGTTGAAGCTTCCTGCTTCAGCTCGTCTTCAACACTAGGGCCGGAATTTTCCGGGGGGGGGAGTCAGCGGGCGGGATTGGTGGTGGGTCGGTTGGAAATTTGATATTTTTGACAGCGGATCGGGAACCCGCTGTCAACTTGCTCCCACACGCCTTTCCCAATGTCGGGCCTATCAGCGCTGAGCAGACCCGACAGGCAGCAATGGGCGACCCAATTCAGGTCATTAGTGGCTTGTTTAGAGCCACTTAAGAATGATTTTCAGCTTACGTTTTGCATTTGACAGCTCGCCCACGGGGTCCACACTGGTTGTGGACCACGTCCGTCAAGCTGAGGCGGGAGTTCAGTGGCCATTGAATCAGCTGATGAGTTGACAGCTTCAAATGTAAAGTAAAAGCTCCCACCTTACAAAGATATCTTCCTCAGCCACAAGCTGTTCCTCACTGCATTTCCACAACAGATTCACCATGCTGCAAGTCTTTACACAATTCTCAATCCAGTCTGACCTCATTACCTCTCTCACCATTAACAGATCGCTTGTCATCTCTACTTCACCTGCCATCTATTCCATCAGAATGGGTGCTATTTATACTCTCTCACCTTGGTCCTCAGAATCCCACCACGATCAGCCCCAACACCAGCAGCACCAGGCACACCAGCAGCACCAACAACACCACCAACCTTCTCCGCAATCACCTGATGCTACACAGGACAGAGGGCATCAGCACCCGAGCACATTGCTGCCTCACCATGGCCAGATTTACTTCACTTCATACTGTACACCCTGGCTGCCACATGATGCGCCAGGTTGGTACCACCCCACACCAACACCATAAAGCATCCCTCCAATGCCCAAGCCATTCCTTTCACACTCATGACCATTGCGGGGGTACCGTTATGTCTCAACATTCACTTCAACTCACTAAGCCACTTCCAAAGGTGCACAGAAATCTGTCCAAGAACTCAAAGTGTTGAAAATAAAGGTTTCAATGTTTGACACCACATTAACAGAAAATTTACATGAACATTGTATAAATCACCCAAGTGTCCTACCCTTGTGTGTTGTTAATTGGTATGATTGCACTAGGATGAGGGTGAGTGTGAGGGGTGGCTAGTGAAATGGGGATGTAATAATATAGATAGAGAGGGATGGGTGGAGGTGCAAGGTAAGTTGGTGTGAGTAAGGATGTGCAGGAGTAGGGTAGGGAAGGCAGAGTGATGGGGATGTGATGAGTGTCACAGCAGGATGAGGTTGAGTGTGGCTTTGTACTAACGTTTCGTGATCTACTGAGATCATTGAAATGTTTGCGCCACTGCACTTAGGTCCTCCTGACCACATCCCTGCTTGTGCCCTCCTCTGCAATGTGCAACCAGACTGTGTTGATCTCCTGGGAAAGATCTCTTCTGCCCATGGGAAGGGACCAGAGGACCTCACTGCATGCTGTGACTCCCTCCTTTGGCATATGGAGGGAGTCGTGGGAGACCCTGGGTGCAGCCCTGGGCGCAAACGTTTCAATGATCTCAGTACATCACGAAACGTTAGTACAAAGCCACACTCAACCTCATCCTGCTGTGCCACTCATCACATCCCCATCACTGTGCCTTTGTGCAGTCATTGTCACTGTTTGCAGCACCTCAATGCTGTAGCACACTGACAGCACAAATGTCAAAATAAATTTGGGCATGGTCCCTTTAAGGAAACTAGCTGATGACGCTTCATCAAATGATGTCTTCAGACCCACTTCCTCTAATTGGCCGGGAAATGCGCTGGGCGGGCTTAACAAGCCCAATCAAGAGATTACATAGGATTACATTACATAGGATATACAGAACAGAAACAGGCCATTCGGCCCAACCAGTCCATGCCGGTGTTTATGCTCCACTCGAGTCTCCTCCCGTCTTTCCTCATCTAACTCTATCAGCATAACCCTCTATTCCCTTCTCCCTCATATGCTTGTCTAGCCTCCCCTTAAATGCATCTATACTTTTTGCTTCAACCACTCCCTGTGGTAGCGAGTTCCACATTCTTTTGGGTAAAGAAGTTTCTTCTGAATTCCCTTTTGGATTTCTTGGTGACTATCTTATATTGATGGCCTCTAGTTATGCTCTTCTGCACAAGTGGAAACATTCTCTCTGTATCCACTCTATCAAAACCTCTCATGATTTTAAAGACCTCTATTAGGTCACCCCTCAGCCTCCTTTTTTCAAGACAAAAGAGACCCAGCCTGTTCATCCTTTCCTGATATGTATACCCTCGCATTTCTGGTATCATCCTTGTAAATCTTCTCTGCACCCATTCCAGTGCCTCTATATCCTTTGTATAATATGGCGACCAGAACTGTACGCAGTACTCTAAGTCTGGTCTAACCAAGGTTCGATACAGATTTAGCATAACTTCCCTACTTTTCAATTCTATCCCTCTAGAAATAAACCCTAGTGCTTGGTTTGCTTTTTTAAGGCCTTGCTAACCTGTGGCGCAACTTTTAGTGATTTGTGTATTTGTACTCCGAGATCCCTTTGTTCCTCTACCCCACCTAGACTCGCACCCTCCAAGTGATAAGTGACCTCCCTATTCTTCCTACCAAAATGTAATACCTCACATTTATCTTTGTTGAACTTCATTTGCCAATTATTTGCCCATTCTGCAAGTTTATTAATGTCCTCCTGTAACTTGTTGCAGTCCTCCTCAGTATTGACTATCCCCCCAATTTGGTATCATCCGCAAATTTAGAAATTGTGTTTTTGATTCAAAAGTCTAAATCATTAATGTAAATTGTGAACAGCAGCACTGATCCTTGTGGAACACCACTACCCACCTTCTGCCACTGTGAATAGCTACCCTTTACTCCCACTCTCTGCTTTCTGTCTTGAAGCCAGCTAGCAATCCATTCTGCTACTTGTCCCGACTCCGCATTCTCTGACCTTATTCATTAGTCTATTACATGGTACCTTACCGAAGGCCTTTTGAAAATCTAGATAAATTACATCTACTGCAGTACCATTGTCTACTCTCTGTTACCTCTTCAAAAAATTCAATGAGGTTGGTCAAGCAAGATTTTCCCTTTTGAAATCCATGCTGACTATGCATTATTAAACTTTTCATTTCTAGATGTTCTTCTATTCTCTCCTTTCATAGGGATTCCATTATTTTTCCTACCACCGATGTTACGCTGACTGGTCTATAATTCCCTGGACATGTTCTATCCCCCTTCTTGAATATAGGTATTATGTTAGCTATCCGCCAGTCCTCTGGCACTACACCTTTTTCTAACAAAATATTAAATATGTGTAGTAATGCCTCTGCTGTCTCTTCTCTAGATTATTTTAAAATGCGTGGATGCAATCCATCCAGACCAGGGGTTTTATCCTCTTTGACTTTGATTAATTTATTTAATATAGCCCCTTTTTTATTTTAAATTTTATTTAAAATTTATATTTTATCTCATTACTCATCTCATCATCCAATGTCATGTCCCTGGTAAATACCAAAGCGAAATAATGATTTAATATTTCTGCGATCTCCCTATCGTTACCTGTGGTATTGTCCTGTCTATCCCTTAATGGCCCTATTTCCATCCCAACCTTCCTTTTTTTATTGATGTTCCTATAAAATATTTTATTATTTTGTTTTATGTTCCTTGATAATTTAATTTCATAGTTCCTCTTTGCCTTCCTAATTGTTTTTTTGACTTCTCTCCTAATCCCTTGGTATTCCTCCACTGTCTATGTACTTAATGTATGCCTCTTTCCTTACCCTCAATTGTTCCCTTATGTCTTTATTCATCCATGGAGTCTCATTAGTGTTTAGTTTGTTCTTTCCTTAAAATGTTTCCCATTGCTGTTCTGCTTTGTTGTTTGCCAATATTGTTGCCCATTTTATCTTCCCAAGTTCTATTCTCAGCCCCTCAAAATCAGCTTTTCTCCAATCTATTAACCTGGTTTTTGCCATACTTATGTCTTTCTCTATTATCATCTTAAAGCGTATTATATTGTGGTCACTATTGCCGAGATGTTCCCCTACTTTTTACTTCTCTTATCTGCTCTGGTTCATTCCCCATTACTGGATCCAATAGCGAATCCTCCCTTGTTGGGATTTTTACATCTTGGGTTAGAAAGGAGTCCTGTACACATTGTAGGAACTCCATTCCCTTATCCCCTTTACCTACCTCTTCTGTCCAATTAATATCGGGGTAGTTGAAATCCCCCATGATTATTATTCTGTTTTTTACTAATTTCTCTAATTTGTCTGCATATTTCTTCCTCCACCTCCCTTCCACTATTAGGTGATCTGTAGACGATGCCTATTAATGTGATTGATCCTTTATTATCTTTTATCTCTATCCATATGGATTCTATTTTTGTCTTGCTGATATCTATGTCCCTTTTTTCTACTGCCATTATGTTATCCCTAATAATTACGGCTACTCCACCTCCCCCTTTTCCCTCTCTATCTTTTCTGAACATGTTATACCCTGCAATGTTTAATTCCCAGTCCTGATTTTTCTGTAGCCATGTCTCAGTAATCCGTATTATGTCTGGTTCCTCGCAACGCATGATTGTCTCCAGCTCCCCTGTTTTATTACGGACACTGTGTGCATTGCTGTACAGACAGTTTAACTCATTTTTAATAGGATTTCCTATGTTTAACCATCTTTTTAGACTCCTATTCTATAACACTATTTGCTCCCTTGCCGTCAATGTCCTCCCTTACTTTATTCTTTCCTTTGCTCACTTTTCCTGTTTTGTTTGTATTTAGGCTGCTTTCATTTCTTGCAGATCCCTCCCCCCTTCTTACTAGTTTAAAGCCTTTGCCACCTCCCTATTTACCCTTTCCGCTAGGACACGTGTCCCATAGGTACAGCTCCTTCCTGTCCGAGAACTGGTGCCAGTGTCCCAGGAAAAGGAACCCCTCTTTCCCACACCAGCCCTTCAGCCATGTGTTAATTCTCCTGATCTATCTGCTTCTATGCCAATTTGCACGTGGCTCGGGCAATAATCCAGAGATTATTACCCTCGAGGTCCTGCTTTTTAATTTAGATCCTAACTCCTGATACTCTTTCAGCAGGACCTCCTCCCTGTTCCTACCTATGTTGTTTGTTCCAACATGGATCACGACAACTGGATTTACCCCCTCCCTTTCTAAGTTCTGCTCCAGCCGCCATGAGATATCCCTTACCCTGGCAACACACCCTTCGGGATTCTCGTTCTTGGCTGCAGAGGACGCTATCTATCCCCTTAATTATAGAGTCCCCTATCACTACCACATTTCTATTCTGCTCTTCCCCCCTCCCCCCCCTTGGACAGCCTTCTGAGCCACGGTGCCTTGGTCTGCATTGTGGCTGTCCACCCTGCAGTCTTTCTCCTTGTCCTCACAGGTAGCGAGTACTTCGTACCTGTTGGACAGGACCAGTGTCTGCGGGACCTCCTTCTCAACCTCTCCTAAATCCCCACTACCCGTCGACATAAGTCACACCCTCCCCTTCCTGAAAATGTGCTTTCCTCTGGGGTGTGACTGTATTCTGGATAAACCTGTCCAGAAATTCCTCCCCCTCCCTTATGTGTCGGAGTGTCTCCCAACTCGCACTCCAGCTCAATGACTCTGAGCCGGAGAGATTCGAGACGGAGACATCTCCTGCAGACGTGTTCGCTCGGGGCCGTCTCACTGCCCATAAACTCCCACAGACTGCAGTCCAGACACACAACCTGCCCTGACATATCTTAGCCTAGGCTTATTTTATTTATTTAATTAGTTAAAGTCTTTATTCAATGATTATTTATAGCTATATTATATAGTTTAACTAGTTAAGCTATGAATTTAACACAGTATGTTATAGTTTCCTGGTCCTAGTTTAAACCACTGTCCTAGGTTAGAGAGAAATAAAACCTTAATACTCACCAACCAATCACCTAGCTGCTGTCCTGTGACATCACTCTTTGGTCTTTTTTGGAAATCGTCGACGGTTCGGCCGCCGCTGATCCCGTCTCCAATCAGGTCGGCGCTGTTTCCTCCGCTCTTTAATGTTCATTTCACAGAGCGGGATGGAGCCAGCAGCGGGGTCGGGACCTGCCACCGATGTCGCCCACCACGGACCCGCCGAGGTGAGCAAAATCCCAGCCGAGGAGTCTTTGTCCCACCAGATCTGTTCTGTGAACACAGTGACATTTCTCCAGGCCCAGTTAGTGTGATGATGATTCGATTTCTCTCTCTCCACCTTCCTGAGATACTGCTCACTCCAAGAAACTTTTAATATAAAAATGTTTAATATTAATTCTAAAATCTATAACAGGAATACAATGCGTCTAATTTTGTGACTATATTTGCAATTAATGACAGTTGGTTGTATTATTAAATAATATTATTGAATATTAAATTGTTCTTTTCTTTCCTTTCCCATATTTATATGGACCAAACTCATTCACAATATCTGCAGCCAACTCCAGCTCCTCCCACAGTGACTCCCACTGATGTTGTGTAACCAGGGGCATAAACCTGTCTCCAGGTGACATCACAAAGGAGCCAGCAGCCAATCACACAGCAGCCAGGAACGATGTCACAAAGTAGCCCAAGCCCATCCCACACTCAGTTTTACAGGGTCACATGACCAGGCTCTGCTCCTGGTGTGTAGTCTCACTGGGCATGAGCACAGGTTGTACAATCAGTCCTGTCTCCGACCCCACTCCCATGTACTGAGACTCCAGGCAGGGAGCGCAGCCTCCCAAAATTACATGTTATGAATTCTCCCTCCCATCCTCCAAATGTGAAGTCCCATTATTCAATGGCCCCAATGTCCACCTTTTGCTTTATACACCCAAAGACTCCCTTCTCTTTGTATCAGGCAACCTGTTAACTGATGTCCACTAAAGCAGATATTAGGATAGTTTCTTACTCAGATGTGCGAAATCCAGGAAGCAATCTGACATGCAAAATGATTAGTGGCATTAAAATGTGGCTTGATGCTGCAGAGGAAGATTGAAGGTTCTAGAAGGATGAACTTTGAAGGAATGGTCTTTTCTAGTTTCTGATGTCATCTTTTAAAATCATTTCAACTTGAGGTTGTCACCACAAGGTGGCACAGTGTTATATAAATACAAGTCTTCATTTTCTCCTAGGAAGACAGGCACGAGGGAGTTGGAGACAGGAAGTCGGAAGGTAGGAGAGTTGTAAATCCCAGTTAGGAGGGACAGTAGGTAGTGCGGATGGTAGCCGGAGGTTGCAAAGGGACATAGACAGATTGAGTGAGTGGGCAAAACTATGGCAGATAGAGTTTAATGTGGGCAAGAGTGAGGTCATCCACTTTGAACTCAAGAAAGATAAACTCCCAAAGCCCTGCTCCTCACCGAGCCACTCCACCCTTCCTTCACCTCTTCTAGTTGTGATATAGGGAGAAGCAGAGACCGCACCAGGTAGAACCACTCACCGCAGTACTGCACCGCAGCCAGGAGAGGGAGTAGCACGGCCAGGTGTTGCAGTACTACGTAGTGGCCAGAGGAGGGAGCAGCAGTACCACACACACCCAGCCTGCAGAACAAACACAGACAGAGGGAGGGATTTTAACCCAACCCGCCCAGTGGTAACCCGCTGGGAGTTAAAATCAACCACTGAGACTGGGGGTCCCAACACTCCCGGTTTCGGCGGGAGTCTCCCGAAATCAGCGGTTCCTCTCCTGAACGTTGCTACTGGCAAATCGGGAGAAAAGTTTGTTGTATTGCCGGTCTGTCCCCGTGCGGTCCGTTCCCGTGCGGTCCGTCCCCGTGCGGTCTGTCCCCGTGCGGTCTGTTCCCATGCGGTCCGTCCCCGTGCGGTCTGTCCCCGTGCGGACTGTCCCCATGCGGTCCGTCCCCGTGCGGTCTGTCCCCGTGCTCGGTGAATTAACTCTGGGACACTGCTCTACCTCCCCTTCAGCTTACATTCAGGTGTCAGTTGCACTGGGCTCCACTGTGTAATTTCCCAGAGATGTCACCCCCACCGCCACAGAGAGCCGGGACCGGCTGGTGTTGGGAACAATCAGCGGCCAGGAGTCGGAGAGCTCAGAGGTCTGAGGAATAGAGGGGGCCTGGGGAGTCGGGGGAGAGACAGAGACTGGGGAATTGGGGCTCATGATCAGGTGTCACACGATCAGATGTCACAGGGTCAGAGTTCATGTGATCGGAACATCGCGTGGTTAAACCTCTGGGACTGCCTCCCACCAGAGCTGGCCACCCTGAGCCTGAGATTGAGAGGAACAGTTCAGACAACATCTTAGAGCTTCACACTTCCTCGAGCTGCAGATGTGGCTGCTGTGGATCAGACCGGGTCCACCAGCTCCCACATGCTACAGCTGCAACACATCGCCTGCCCTGCCATCTCTATTGTATTTTATTTAACTAGTTCGGTTTTCAAGTTTTGAAATATCAATTATCTATGTCTAGTCTTTAATCCGTAATCACGGCTCTTAATTTAAACCAATGCCCAAGTTTAGAAAAAGAGAAAAAAAGAGAAATACTCACCAACCAATCACTTACCTGCTTTCCTGTGACGTCACATTTTGATTTTTTTTTCCCCTCACAGGTCCACCCGCTCCTCCCCCGCTCCCGCTCTCGCCGCTGGTCCTGGCAGTAGATCAATATGAGTAAAAGCTTCCCCTCTCCGGTTTTCCAGCAGATCCCATTTGCTATTTGAGGTGTGCCCGAGGAGCAGCCATTCTGGTTTGAGTTACGGCGTAAACCATACCCACCACCAGGCACCATGGAAACCTCACTGCACAATTCCGCGGCTAGGCACCATGATCCCTGTCCTTGGTGGGGAATGGTCTGATCCCATGGTAACCTGTATCAACCTGAAGAGAGAGCAACATCAGTATTAGAGCTACATTCCCGCCCAATGTGTCTGACCAACAGTGTGGTCTTCACCTTTAAGGCCTGTCTGAACATGTCCACCTGCTCCAGCACCTTCTCCCCATTTGAACATCTGAAAGTCCTCACTGTCTGAAGTCCTCCCAAGGCCCACAGCGACTTCCACATTGAGTTTTCTTCCTCCGACATCTTCACCTTCCTCTCCTCACTCAACCTCACCCAGCCCATCAAGTCCCCACCCAAAGTTATCCCCTCAATCTTGCCATTGCATGAGGCCGAGGCCCATCTGAAGGTTTTGATCATTGAAGTCAACACAGGCTAATATCGGGCGGGGAGTAGAATCAGCGTTCCACCCCATCCCGTCAGTTTCCCACCAGGTGGATTAGTTTAAAATTACCCCCGAGCTCTCTAAATACTGGGCTGACATACAGTGGAGTACGCATGTCTGGACGGAGTGACAACTGGCTCAGTGCTAGTATTCCTGCCTCTGAGTCAGGAGGGTTGTGTTCGGGACCCTCTCCAGACAGCCCCAGCGAGCGGAGGCCAGAGAACAGGCTCTGGATACTGGGTTGATGTCCACCTGGAGTAATTGCGTCCGATAGGTGCAGACACCACCTCCACCAACGTAAAGGGTTGGTGGGCCTCTTCAGCCTTGGTTGCAGCCCACCTCAGAGAAGACACTCTGAAGATAAAAACCATGAGGAAGGCAACGGGAAACCACATCAGCTACCCTTCCCTCGTGAGTGGCTCAAGAATCTCGTGTGCAAGACTTAACACAGGGACCAGGTGGACCTGCCCTGGGGGCAGAACACAAGGACCAGGTGGACCTGCCCTGGGGGCAGAACACAAGGACCAGATGGACCTGCCCTGGGGATAGAACACAAGGACCAGGTGGACCTGCCCTGGGTGCAGAACACAAGGACCAGATTGACCTGCCCTGGGGGCAGAACACAAGGACCAGGTGGACCTGCCCTGGGGATAGAACACAAGGACCAGGTGGACCTGCCCTGGGGGCAGAACACAAGGACCAGGTGGACCTGCCCTGGGGATAGAACACAAGGACCAGGTGGACCTGCCCTGGGTGCAGAACACAAGGACCAGATTGACCTGCCCTGGGGGCAGAACACAAGGACCAGGTGGACCTGCCCTGGGGGCAGAACACAAGGACCAGGTGGACCTGCCCTGGGGATGGAACACAAGGACCAGGTGGACCTGCCCTGGGGGCAGAACACAAGGACCAGGTGGACCTGCCCTGGGGGCAGAACACAGGGACCAGATGGACCTGCTCTGGGGATAGAACACAAGGACCAGATGGACCTGCCCTGGGGGCAGAACACAAGGACCAGATGGACCTGCCCTGGGGGCAGAACACAAGGACCAGATGGACCTGCCCTGGGGGCAGAACACAAGGACCAGATGGACCTGCCCTGGGAATAGAACACAAGGACCAGGTGGACCTGCCCTGGGGATTGAACACAAGGACCAGATGGACCTGCCCTGGGAATAGAACACAAGGACCAGGTGGACCTGCCCTGGGGATGGAACACAAGGACCAGGTGGACCTGCCCTGGGGGCAGAACACAAGGACCAGATGGACCTGCCCTGGGGGCAGAACACAAGGGCCAGGTGGACCTGCCCTGGGGGCAGAACACTAGGACCAGGTGGACCTGCCCTGGGGGCAGAACACAAGGACCAGGTGGACCTGCCCTGGGGATGGAACACAAGGACCAGGTGGACCTGCCCTGGGGGCAGAACACAAGGACCAGGTGGACCTGCCCTGGGGGCAGAACACAAGGACCAGGTGGACCTGCCTTGGGGTTAGAACACAAGGACCAGATGGCCATCACTTTCCAAAGTGACACTTGTTGAAAACCTCCCTCAGGTAAATAGGGGAAAGCAGCCCCGATACATTACTGTCGATCACTTGTTGCACGGACCAGTCAGATCACTCAGTCACACTCACTCAAGGCTCCTCATTTACATATGTAGATGAGATTACATTTTATAATGGCCTGGATTTCGGATGACCGTGACAGCGTACGCACAGCATACTCCGCCGTGAGCCCCAGAATGGCCCTGTAAGTTTCGGGTATTCGCATACGCTGCGCATGCACGAAAACCCGGAACTTGCCCGTGACCCAAAAACACTTTTGCAGGCGCAGAGCTCCAACTACTGCCCAGGAAATGCCTACGAAACCCTTGCAGGCAGAGGGACTGCTTTTACCAGCGTAAGGGTTAATATAAATGTTAAATTAAAATATAAAAAATTTAAAAAATACACAAACACTTAGAATTCGTTCGATAGCAAAATACTGCAGATGCTGGAAATCCGAAATAACAACAGAAAACGCTGGAAAAACTCAGCAGGCCAGGCAGCATCTGTGGAGAGAGAAACAGAGTTAATGTTTCAGGTCGATGACCTTTCATCTGAACTGGAGACAGCAGGAAATCAAATAGATTTAAGGCAAGGATAAAGCTGAGAAAAGTTCTGATAAAAGGTCATCGACCTGAAACGTTAACTCTGTTTCTCTCTCCACGGATGCTGCCTGGCCTGCTGAGTTTTTCCAGCGTTTTCTGTTGTTATTTCGGATTTCCAGCATCTGCAGTATTTTGCTATCGTATTAGTGTTTGGTCCACTGCCACCTCTCTTCTAGGAATGCCTACCTTGAAGAAGTTCTGCTCTTCACTTCGACGGGACCTCCGTTTGTCTCTTCAACCTTGTTCATCTTCACTGCTATCAGTTTCCCTTCTCGTGTTTGATCCTCGAACTACTGCTCTCGCCGCATCTTGAGATCCACGCTCAACGCCATGCGGCGCCACATGAACACTCTCGCTTTCATCCCTTCCCCCTTTTCCTAGCTTTATCCTTGCCTTAAATCTATTTGATTTCCTGCTGTCTCCAGTTCTGATGAAAGGTCTCGACCTGAAACGTTAACTCTGTTTCTCTCTCCACAGATGCTGCCTGGCCTGCTGAGTTTTTCCAGCGTTTTCTGTTGTTACTTAGAATTAGTTTATGCAAATTTTGGCCCAGATTAAAATGTTTAAAATTATTTTCCAAAAAATTTCATTTTTACTTTAAATGCTTCATTAAAAGGACTTTTAATTAATTTTGAAAATGGGAACATTTATTTTTATTTCAGTTTTGTAAATTATTTACTTATTTGGGGATTCCTCATAAGCTTATGGGGATTCCGTTCATCAATGGAATTCCCACGAGCTCATGAGAAATCTTCCTGTTTGATAGGAGGACCTGGCCATGTGATCCCAGGGACGCATCCGAACCTTGGAAGGGGGATGTGGGTGGAGAGCGATATGAGGAAGTGGTCAGAGATGGCCTTATCTACGATTGACACGATGGGAGTAGCGAGGCCACGAGAGATGGCAAGATCAAGTTGGTGGCTGTGAATAAGGGTTGGGGAGTTTACGTGGAGGGAGAGATGAAGGGAGGATAGGAGGCTAGTGAACTCCGAGGAGAGAGAGCATGATGAATTGAGATGGAGTTTGAAATCACAGAGGATGAGAAGTTGCTCGGTGCAGAGGCTGAGGGAGGAGAGCAGTGAAGATATCTCGGTAATAAAATGTTTATGGTACTTGGGTGGGCGGTAGAGAAAGAGAATTTTAAATGAGAGGGTGAAAGGGGTGGAATAAGGGGAGACGCTCAAAGGAGGATGAAGTGCCGGAGGATTAGGGGGACAGACCAAGGTGTGATTTGGTGGTGAGTGGAAAACCAACACCATGATGGTCTGGGCGGGGTAAGTGGAGGAAGGTATAGCCAGACAGGAGGGTGTGGCCCTGATAGTCCTCAACACTAGGTAGCAAGGTCATAGAATGTAATGACTTCAATGTCCATCTCCAAGACTGGCTCGGCAGCACCCCCACAGACCGAGCTGGCCGAGTCCGGAAGGACACAGTAGCCAGATTGGCTTTGCGGCAGGTGGTGAGAGAACCAACACGAGCGTAAAATCTTTTTGCCATTTTCCTCACCAAACTACCAGTCACAGAGGCATCTGTCCATGACAGTATTGGTAGGAGTGACCGCACAGTCACTGTGGAGACAAAGTCCCGTCTTCACACTGAGGACTCCCTCCATCGTGTTGTGTGGCACTACCACCGTGCTAAATGGGATAGATTCAGAACAGATCTAGCAGCTCAAAGCTGGGCATCCATGAGGCGCTGTGGGCCATCAGCAGCAGCAGAATTGTATTCCACCACAATCTGTAACCTCATGGCCCAGCATATCCCTCACTCTGCCATTACCATCAAACCAGGCAACTAACCCTGGTTCAATGAGGAGTGTAGAAGAGCATGCCAGGAGCAGCACCAGGTGTACCTGAGAATGAGGTGCCAACCTGGTGAAGCTACAACACAGGACTACATGCATGCTGAACAGCGGAAGCAGCATGCTATAGACAGGGCTAAGCGGCCCCACAACCAATGGATCATTTCAAAGCTCTGCATTCGTCAATGGGGAGCAGGGGTAAAAATCTCCACTGGCTGGAGTCATACCTAGCACAAAGGAAGATGGTTGTGGTTGTTTGAGGCCGATCCTCTCAGCCCCAGGACATCGCTGCAGGAGTTGCTCGGGGCAGTGTCCTAGACCCAACCATCGTACACAATCGGACCTGCCACCCCACCTCCCTTTTTTCCTTCCCTATTTCTCCTGAACACCTTGTACCCTTGAATATTAAGTGCCTAGTCCTCACCGTTTTTAAGCCACGTTTCCGTTATTGCCACAACATCATATTGCCACACGGCTAATTGTGCTTGTAGCTCACCAACCTTATTCACCACACTTTGTGCGTTTACGTACACGCATTCTAAACCCATTTTTGAATTTTTCGTAGTGTTTCTTAGTCTGTTCCGATCTAATATGGTACTATTACCGCCTCTAGTACTACCTTCTCCAGTACTATCCAACACACTCACTCTTTTATGCACCTTATTCCTCTTTTCTACTCCTATATGCTGGCGCCCAACCCCCTGCCAAGCTAGTTTAAACCCTCCCCAACAGCACTAACAAACCTCCCTGCGAGAATATTGGTCCCGGCTCTGTTGAGGTGTAACCCGTCCAGCTTGTATAGGTCCCACCTTCCCCAGAAACGGTCCCAATGCCTCAGGAATCTAAAGCCCTCCCTCCTGCACCATCTCTCCAGCCACGCATTCATCTGTTCTATCCTCCTATTCCTGTACTCACTAGCACGTGGCACCGGGAGTAATCCGGGGATCACTACCTTTGAGGTCCTGCTTTTTAATCTCTCTCCTAGCTCCCTAAACTCTGCCTGCAGGATCTCATCCCTCTTTCTGCCTATGTCGTTGGTACCAATATGGACAATGACCTCTGGCTGTTCACCCTCCCCCCATCAGAGTGTCCTGCAGCCGCTCAGTGACATCCTTGACCCTGGCACCAGGGAGGCAACATACTATCCTGGAGTCATGTCTATGGCCGCAGAAACGCCTGTCTGCTCCCCTAACTATCGAATCCCCTACCACTATTGCTCTCCCACACTTTTTCCTCCCCCCCTGTGCAGCTGAGCCACCCATGGTGCCGTGGACTTGACTCTGGCTGCCCTCCCCAGAGGAACCATCGCCCCCACCAGTACTCAGAACAGAATACTAGTTGAAGAGCGCGATGCACTCCGGGGACTCCTGCACTACCTGCCTGGTCCTCCTCTTCTATCTGGTGGTCACCCATTCCCTCTCTGCCTGCACACTCTTAAGCTGCGGGGTGACCACCTCCAGAAACGTGCTATCCACGTAACTCTCAGCCTCGCGGATGCACCGCAGTGACTCCAGCCGCCGCTCAAGCTCCGAAACCCGGAGCTCGAGTTGCTGTATCTGGCGACACTTCCCGCACTCCCGTTGTCCAGGCTACGCAAAGCATCCAGGACTTCCCACATGGCACAGGATGTGCACTCCATGGGACTGAGCTGCCCTGCCATGCCTCTATTTAATAGACTAAGAACTAACCCAGCAGAAATAAACTTAAAACTTAACAAAAAACACTCCCCAGCTACTCACCAATCAGCTCCTTCCCTTGTGCCGATGTCACTTTTTTTACTCTGACGTCACTTTTTCAAAAACTGCCTCTGTTGAGTTGCTGACGCTCCTTTGATCAGCTCCGCTCTCGCTGTGCTCCCTCCAGATCTGCTCCTTCCGGTCTCAGGCTCCTGCAGCTCGGGACTGCTCCTTTTATCAGCTCCGCTCTCGCTGTGCTCCCTCCAGGTGTGCTCCTCTCGCAGTGGGAAAGTATATGAGAGTGGCAGGAGTTGGTCCTCCTATTCTGTCCCTGGAACCACACATTAGTGCCTCAATGTCCCAGTTATTACAGATTAGCATCTACCTTCCTCCTTTCTTTCTTTCCTTCCTGCAGGGTCAAATTTCATCTTGTGTCTACAATTCAGATCTTCCCATTGATCAATACTCCAATGCTATTTATCTTTGCCTTTTTTTCCCTAATACCTTTATAACAGGCCTCATATGTGTTAATCTGGAATGAACTGTTATTCCTCTTGGCCTTCCGGCATTTCTGACTCGTGTATCTGGTGTGAACACGCCATGATCCGAGGAGCCTTATTTTGTTCAGAATCCAGTTCCTCGAAGCTTTACATTTTCTGATCCTTTCCTTCACCCTGTCTCATGTCGAGTGACTGTTTGTTGTAGCAGAGCTGCTGTTATCTCCCTCCGCAGGGGAACCCCAGCATTGCTCCATCTGCCACAGCACAGCAACAGGTGTGGACAAGGTGGACGTTGATGAGTGTGACCGCACACGTCTTATCTCTCTGCTGTCACTCTCCTGTCTCTTGTACAGTGCTGGAATTGTGCGGTCACGAAATGCGTGACATCTGAAGGACTGTCCTGGTCTTCAAAGATAAGCTGAAATAAAAGAATTGAAGAGGTCAAAGGTGAGAAATTCCTTCGGTTTGATGTCTCACACCGCAATATTCGAATTGCAACCACAAGAAAATCCTACAGTAAAATGGGAGTGGACAGGGGCTGATGTCCAGAGGTTGCTAATGTACCTGGACAGTTAGTGCTGCACCTTCCCAGGCTCCGCTCCTGTGATTGGGATGTTTCGTGCTCTCGTGCTGATTTCTGTGAGTGTGCAGAATGTGCCTGATTTCAGGCCCGTGCCGGGTACGTGAATGAAATGGTCAATGAAGATGTCAGTCAGTCTCATCGGGCAGTTCAAACCAAGAAGGAAGCTACTTACCCCAAAGGGCAATCTCCACCACTTGTTGGTCATCTTTGGGAGAGGTGGCAGGAGGTTTCAAACCTTTTGCTGAAACTTTTATCTCATACACTTCTTTCCATTCTATGTTTGAACCTATGTCAGGTCAGTACCAGCAGAAGAGAACAGGGCCGATGTGTGATGGGATCGCCACCCTCCAGGGATGTACTGGGCCATCCTCATTTTGGGCAGATTCCAACATGAAACCCCACAGATCTTTGGGACAAAAATCTAAAACTAAAAAATCTAAATCTAAAATAAAAACTTCTTCCCCAAGGACGGTGGAAGAATAATGGAAACAAAAGGTGTTTGTACTTCAAAAGGACTGAAGTCTGCTGCACTCGAGAGTTTCACACAGCTGCACATCACCAGAAACCTGTGGGTAGAAAGGGACATTGTTTGTGGGGAGGAACTTGCAAAGTGTAGCCTTCCCGGATAGATTTTTATAACTTATAAAAATATGCTAATTAGCTGTCCTCCTTATCAAGACAAATCGCCCATTTCCTTCATTCCCAGCAGGCTGCTGGTGATCCTGCCGTGTCATCTCTCAGAGCTGCCAGAACACAGCAGGTCCATGAGGGAGGGGCTCCCATTGAGGACTGGGGTCAGGTTTAGACACAAAGGCAACAACCCAAGCTCTGGGAGTGGTGCTGAGATGGGCCAGCAGGCTGACCCCTTGTGTCAGTGGACTGTGTTGTGAGGGAAGTTCAGAGACTCTCAGGACCTTCAAACATGAAAGGACAGATATATGACAGGAAGTGTAATAGAATAGGTTAATCCAGAGCGCTGCTCGAAGTTCAGTCACGATTGCAGGAAGTGTGTATGAATTGGTAGATAGCAAGTTCAGGACTAAGATCAGGAAGGAATTCTTCACGTAAACAGTGATTAAGGTGGGTTAGTGGAGGCACATGCCGGGAATAGCCTTGCAGGTTCTCTTGATCAACCGTTGGAACTTTGGTGAGATTGGCAGAAATCACCAATGCTGTTGGATCGAGGCGAGGATATTGCAACTTCCTCTGTGTTCTGAAACCAGCCTATTCCCTCTACCAGCAAGGGGAGTCTGAGACAATTTGTAGAGGGATCATCAGGGACATGAAGTGGTGGAATCATCAGGGGTATAACTGGAGGCAGCATCATGGGCATTCATGGGAAATAGCATCAAGGACAGGCTCAGTACAGAGTAAAGAACCCTCTGCAATGCCCCATTGAACACTCCCGGGTCAAATGAAAAGTATATTTCTTTCTACCCCATTCAATCAAGCCATAGCTGGACAGGGTTTCGATCGATTGAGCCTCCTTTGGATAAAATACTCCCTGCTCAGATACAACCTGAGTTAGATACAGAGTAATAGTCCTTCTACACTGTCCCATCAAACATTCCCAGGTCAGCTACAGTACGGGTTAGATACAGAGTAAAATTCCCTCTAAATTGTTGCATCAAACAAAGCTAACTCCGATGCAGGTGTTAAATACAGCGTACAGCTCCCTTGACACTATCCAATAAGGCACACCAGCTCAGGAATGGCATGGGATGACTACAGAATAAAAATCCCTCTACATGTAAGTGTCAAGCACTCCCAGGTGAAGTATGGGCAAAACTCGCATACGAGTTAAGCTCCGGTCAACTTGCTGCATCAAAGGGCAAGCTTTAGGGCAGATGTTGAACAGCTCCCAGTAACTGATTAGACTCTCCCTTGGCAAAATCCTGCACTGATGGGATTCTCAGTGAATTTCCACACCTTTTCAATCATTGTTGAAGTTTCCTGTTTTGTCCTGTCTTCGACACTGGGGGGGAAAAAATTTGGTTGATTAGCGCCTCCCGTTAGCACCCTAAGAGGGCGCTAACGGGGCGCAAAGCAACCAGCGCCCGAGCACGGCGATGTTTGCGCCGCTGCGAAATTGACCAGGCATTTTGCAGCGGCGTTAAACACTACCGCCACGATCTCCTGCGCCCGCAGATCATGATGTCAGTCGAGCGTGCAACGCCACGGTAGCGCCTTAGACCGGATATTGAGTGGCACCCCCTGCCTTTCCGCCTGCCGCTAGCAACGACAGGTAGAGGGGAATGTTTTGCAGTCGGGAAGGGGCTGGGGGAGTGTTATTTAAAGGCGGACGCTCCCTACCTTTTTTTGTCGCCGACATTTTTGTACCATGCATTCTGAGCGCGAGAGAGACTTCTGGAGAGATTCAACGCTGTGTGAAGGAGTTTTAGCTACTGAGCAGCACTTTGCAGGTTCATTTTGATTTGACCTTCATTGCAGCGATTTAGAAGAGACTATGGGGGCTGCACTGATTCGGGGCATCGTCCTGCACCTGCAGAATCGGAGGCAGCAGAGACACAGAGAGAGAGTGGCAAACATGGCCAGACGGAGGAGGGCCAACAGGCCTGTGCACAGGAGACCTTACCCTCCCAGGGTATTCAGGGAGCAGTTCACATACCTTCATATGTCTGAGGAGCAGTGTTTGCAAATGCTGTGCTTCAGCAAGGAGGTGGTCACTGAGCTCTGCCACCTGCTGCAACCAGATCTGCAGCCTCAACTGCGGACCAGGACGTCTCTGTCGGTGGCAGTGAAGGTCACAGTGGATCTGAATTTTTATGCCAGCGGCTGTTTTCAAGCTTCTACTGGGGACATCGCCAATATCTCCCAGTTCGCTGTCCATTGCTGTATCCGGGAGGTGACAAATGCCCTGCATAAAAGGAGACGCCAGTGTATCTCTTTCTCCATGACCCGGGCCAAACAGCATGAACGCGCATTGGGCTTTGCTAGGATAGCGGGCTTCCCCATGGTGCAGGGCGCCATTGACTGCACGCATGTGGCATTGCGGGCACTGCATGAAAATGCAGAGATATTCCAAAACCGCAAGGGGTTCCACTCCTTAAATGTCCAGTTGGTCTGTGACCACAGACAGCTCATACTCGCTGTCAATGCCCGCTATCCTGGCAGCAGCCACGATGCTTTCATCCTGCGCCAGACTGGTGTGCCAGACCTTTTCCAGGCACCGCATCACCCAAGTGGATGGCTCCTCAGGGACAAGGGTTATCCACTCTGCGCCTGGCTGATGACACCGCTCCGTAACCCCAACACCCCTGCCGAGCTGTGGTATAATGAGAGCCATATTGCCACCAGGAACATCGTTGAGCAGACGATCGGCGTGCTGAAGCTGTCTGGACCACTCAGGAGGAGCCCTGTAGTACTCGCCTGAGCGAGTCTCCCTCTTCATATTTGTGTGCTGCATTCTTCACAACCTGGCAATCCTGAGGACCCAGTCAATGCCACCAGGCCTTGGAGCACCACCTGAGGAGGAAGAGGAGGAGGAGGAGGAAGAGGAGGAGGATCAGCAGCAGCACCAAGGTGGGAGGGAGGCCCACAATGTTGCCACTGCAAGGGTCGTCTGTGAACGGCTGATAAGAAGCCGCTTCTAGGCCCTACTCAGAAGATGGCTTCAGGCATGGAGAACAACATCATGGAAAGCAACCCGCACCCGCTATTGCCGGCCAAAGCTGGAATGATTCCAAAGGCCAAAAATGTAAATTTTGTTACAACAAATTTTTTCTGTAACAAACTCTGTGTGTGTCATTTATTCAGGACAAACAATTAGAAACAAACACAACAAATCATGAATTAACAGAACTGGTTCTCACAAGATGGAGATAAACGGCAAAACAGTGAACAAATGTAATCAGACAAACCTCGACCTTTACTACAAACATTCCCACCATTTATTTAGACCTCCTACCGTTTGCCCTTCGAGGGTGATCTCCATCCCCTGCGCACTTCCCCCCTTCCCACCCTACTGCTCCTCCGTAATGGGGCCCCAGTGGCTGCAGCAAGGCTGGTGGAAGGCTGCTGAATGTCAGATCCAGAGACTACAGATGCCCTTGAAGGGCACAGAGTGAAGTTGAGATGGAGAGATGTAGAGGTTTTGAAAAGCAGCCACTCACCCTGACCACCCGAGTGAGGTCGTTGAACTTCTTACGACATTGGGTGTGGGTCCTCGGCACCAGGCTCCTCGAGGAGACGTGCTGAGCCACCTCCCTCCAGACTCTTCTGTATTCACGGGGCATTGGCCTCCTGCCACTCTGTTGGTAGAGCAGTGCCCGTCGCCGCTCCACATCGCCAACCAGAGCCACCAAGGCCCAGTCGCTGAAGCGCTGAGCTCTATCCCTGGGCCTATCCATTGGTGGTTCCAGCACAACTGATGTACAGGTCTCTCCAGGCCGAGATTCAAGGCTGCAATGAGCAGGGTGTTGATGGAGAGCAATATCGACCCTCCCCTTTAAGAACTGTCCGGTGCCAGTGTGTCTGTGTTCCATTGCTAACTGACATCACATGAGCTTCGCCAGCGCTCTGAGGTAGCGCCTCGCTCCTCGGCGTTAGCGCCTTAAGAGAGGTGTGTAGCGCCTGATTTAGCGCTCCACTCACCTCCAGGGGCGATAGAGGCCAAGTTTGCAGTCGGAGGCGATAATTAGCGCTGGGCGCTAAACTTTGCACCTGGCCGATAATCACGCCCCAAACGGGGCGATATCGAATTTCTCCCCCTGGGAGTCTTCGTCACCACCCGATCTGCTGCATGAACTGGGTGACGTGCGAACAGAATCGGTGTGAGTTAGGATACGGGCAGCAGTTTTGGATGAGCACAAATTTACGGATAGTGGAAAGTGGGAGGCCGGCCATTAAGAGCATTGGAATAGTCCCAATTTTGGGAGACAATGCAATATTGTAATAGTCAAATACTCCCAGGGCAAGTAAAGCACGGGTTAAATATCACATAAAGCACGCTCTTAATTGGTTCATCAAACACAGCCAACTCATGTGATCAATGTAGCATACAGCTCCCTGGGCACTACCCAATGGAGCACACCAACTCAGGTACAGAATAGGCTCAATGCTGAATAAAAAGAAGGCGAGGTATGGGCAAGACTCACGTGAGTAAAAAGCTCTTTTCAACTTGCCACATCAAAGGCTGAGCCTTATGGCAGATGTTGAACAGCTCCCATTAGCTGCTTAGACTCTCACTGTGGCAAAATCCTGCACTGATGGGACTCTCAATAGTCCTTTTCAGTCAATGTTGAATCTTGCTGTTTCATCCCATCTTCGAGACTGGGAGTCGTGATCCCACCAGATATGTTCTGTGAACCCAGCGACATTTCTCCATTCCCAGTTAGCGTGATGACGATTCGACTTCTCTCTGTCCATCTTCCTGAGATACTGCTCACTCCAAGAAACTTTTAATAAGATAATTCATGTTGATTCTAGAATGTGTAACTGGAATACAAAGCACCTATGTTACAACTGATTACATTTAATTTGAATATATTTGCATGAATTACTTTAATTATAAATAGTTCCTTCCTTTCTCATATTTATATGGACTAAACTCACTCACAATATCTGCTGCCGGCGCAGACACGATGGGCCGAAGGGCCTCTTTCTGTGCTGTTATGACTCTATGGGGGAAAAATTCAGTATCGCCCCGTTTGGGGCGCAATTATCGGCCGAGCGCAAGGATTAGTGCCTGCCGCTAATTATCGCCTCCGACTGCAAACTTGACTTTTATCGCCCCTGGAGGTGATTGGAGCGCTAAATCAGGCGCTACACATCTGTCTTAAGACGCAAAGGCCGCGGAGCGAGGCGCTAACTCAGAGCGCTGGCGAAGTTCATGTGATGTCAATCAGCAATGGAACACAGACACAATGGCGCCGGCCAGTTCTTAAAGGGGAGGGTTGATCTTGCTTTCCATCCACATCCTGCTCATTGCAGCCTTGAATCTCGGCCTGGAGAGACCTGTACATCAAATCTGCTGGAAAGAACAATGGAGAGCACCAGGGAAAGAGCTCAGAGTGCAACCCCCACAGTCTCTTCTAAATCGATACAAGGAAGGGCAAATCAAAATGAACCTGCAAAGTGCTGCTCAGTGCCCAAAACTCCTTCACACAGCGTTGAATCTCTCCAGAAGTCTCTCTCTCTCTCTCTCAGAATGCGTGGTTCAAAAATGTCACCAACAAAAAAAGGCAGGAAGCGGTCACCTTTAAATAGCGCTCCCCCAGTCCCTTCCTGACTGCAAAACGCTCCCCTCAACCTGTTGTTGCTAGCGGCAGGCGGTAAGGCAGGGGGCACCACTCAATATCCGCTCCGGGGCGCAACCGGGGCGTTGCGCACTCGACTGACGTCACGATCTGCCGGCGCAGGAGATCGTGGCGGTAGTGTTTAGCGCCACCGCAAAATGTCTAGTTAAATGCTCGAGCAGCGCAAACATCGTCGCACCCGGGCGCTAGTTGCTTTGCGCCCCATTAGCTCCTCTTAAGGCGCTAACGGGAGGCTCAACCAACTGAATTTTTCCCCTATGACTCTATATCTCCAGTTCCTCCCACAGTGACTCCCACTGATGTGTAACCAGGGGCGTAAACCTGTCTCCAGGTGACATCACAAAGCAACCAGGAGCCAATCATACAGCAGCCAGGAACGATGTCACAAAGCAGCCCAAGCCCCTCCCACTCGAGGTGTTACAGGGTCACATGACCAGATTCTACTCCTGGTGTGCAGTCTCACTGGGCATGAACGCAGGTTGTACAATCAGTCCTGTCTCTGACCCCACTCCCGTGTACTGAGACTCCAGGCAGGGAGCACAGCCTCCAAAATTACATGTTGTGAATTCTCCCTCCCATCCTCCAAATGTGAGCTCCCATTATTCAGTGGCCCCAATGTCCACCTCTTGCTTTATTCACCCAAAGTCTCCCTTCTCTTTGTGTCAGGCAACCTGTTAACTGATGTCCACTAAAGCAGATATTAGGATAGCTTCTTATTCAGAGAGTGCGAAATCCTCACAGCAATATGACATGTAAAATGATTAGGGGCATTAAAATGTGGTTCGATGCTACAGAGGGAGATTGAAGGTTTTAGAAGGATGAACTTTGAAGGAATGGTCTTTTCTAGTTTTTTTCTCCTCTTTTAAAATTATTTCAGCTTGAGGTTATCACCACAAGGTGGCACAGTACACAGACTGAAGTGAAATGTGCCGTGCAAGATTCAGCGTCAGACTGACTTCCCAACTTTCTGAGCTGTGTTGGCATTACTGACATTACTACACAAGCAAAATCAATCTCACCCAAACACTCTGTACTCCCAGAATTCGTTCTTTTTAAACTTGGGCCGAAAGAAGGACGATAAGTGTATACAGTATGAAAATACATCGGATTACACAGGATACACGGCACAGAAACAGGCCATTCAGCCCAACCAGTCCATGCCGGCGTTTATGCTCCACTCGAGCCTCCTCCCATCTCTCCTCATCTAAATCTATCAGCATAACCCTCTATTCCCTTCTCCCTCATATGCTTATCTAACCGCCCCTTAAATGCCTCTATACTATTCGCTTCAACCACTCCCTGGGGTAGCAAGTTCCACATTCTCACCACTCTTTGGGTAAAGACATTTCTTCTGAATTCCCTATTGGATTTCTTGGTGACTATCTTATATTGATGGCCTCTAATTATGCTCTTCCCCACAAGTGGAAACTCTTTCATGATTTTAAAGACCTCTATTAGGTCACCCTTCAGCCTTCTTTTTTCAAGAGAAAAGAGACCCAGCCTGTTCATCCGTTCCTGATAGGTATACCCTCGCATTTCTGGTATCATCCTTGTAAATCTTCTCTGTACCCTCTCCAGTGCCTCTATATCCTTTTTATAATATGGCGACCAGAATTGTACGCAGTACTCCAAGTGCTGTCTAACTAAGGTGGATACAAGTTTAGCATAACTTCACCACTTTTCAATTCTATCCGTCTGGAAATAAACCCTAGTGCTTGGTTTGGTTTTTTTATGGCCTTTGAAGAGATCGCAAAGTCTCTGTTTGAAGAATGGACTCAGTCGAGAATATTTTGTGGACTTTATGGGATTTTTCTGAGGGTATTTTCCCTGTGATGGGATCATCCTGTGCAGATACGTGAAAAACTGGTTTGTTTAAACTCCAGAGAATGCATGGCAGTTGGCTGTGACAGAAGAACTGTCAGTCATCCAGAATGTATGGGTTCGCCCGACAGTCCTGGAAAAAGGAAGGGGGGGGGGCCATTGACAAAGGGGCTTCGGACCCTGAGGCACCCGTTGAACTTGAACCTGTTAGAAAACCACTCTAATATGCAAAAGCACTTCTCACCTCCATCTCAGAAGAGAAGCAGAACAATGAACCCACTAGCCTAGCCAGCCGAGAGGAGCCAGTTTTTCCCAGCACAAAGACCGAGATATGTCCCAGACTTAGGGCCATTAGTCCAATCACGGAGTACACATGGGTCTGATGATGGCCCATCACTGACTAAGCACCGGAGTGCTCAGAAACAAAAGGATTTTAAAGATTGGCGGGAAAGATAGGGGTAGCAAGACTCCTATAAAGACAGACCATTTCCCACCATTCTCTCTCTCTCTCTCGCTCTCGCTCCACCAAGATCGACCTAACCAGAAGAAGTACCAGAGGAAGAAGCCGCTAAGCGGAGCGATCGAGACCGACTGCGTGTGGGGGTAAGCATGGTCTCGAGTGTCCCAAGCTGGTAACCAGAGGGCTCAGAGTTTTTCTCAGAAGTGAAGCTTTTGGGCTATTCCGAGGGTGGCAGCTTCGTTTGGTTCAGCCAGGCCAAGGGGCTTATGCGACTGGGTAATTCATTGGTAGGGGTGGAATTAGAGTCCACCATAGCAACAAGGGAATTACTGCTTGTCATAGTCCTCAGTTTTGTACTGTATGTATGTTGTTTGTAACCTGGATTTTATTCTCCACAGAGACAGTGGGCAGAATTTTCATTGACCCGTGGAAGTGGGTTTGGAGGCGTGTGGGGGGTTAAAATTGCGAAAACTGGCGGGCGGGCACAAGCCCGCCTCCACGCAATTTTCATTAAATCGTGTCTGCTGGTCCCGACTCCGTCCCGCCTCTAAGAAGCGGGATAGGCTGTTAAGGCCCTTAACAAGCATTAAATTGCCTCTATAATGCCATTTTGAAAGGCCTTTGTGATTTTAACCCTTTTTCCTACGTGAAGCACGCCTGTTCTGAACCACGAATGTGAAACCTGGCAGGAGCACATTTCGATAGCTGACTATCAGGTCCATTGAGGAGATGATGGAGGAGGAGATGATGATGATGATGATGATGATGAGGAGGAGGAGAAGAAGAAATAATAATATCTGGGAGTAGTGGTGGTGGTACAAAAATATCTGGGAGCAGACTTAGGGCTGCTGCTGCTCATTTTGCCTCCAGGTCCTCTCACAGCAAAGGCCAGGCAGTCTTTGCAGACCTTCAATGCAGCAGCAATGATGACATCATCAGAGGCGACTTTCAGACTGAAAACACTAATTGGGTCATGGGTTCCCACATGCTGGAACTCAATTGCCCAATTAGGTGAAAATCGCATCAATCTCCCACATCCAATTGCAGTCGGGTGGATAACACGACCCCAACCCGCCCCGTATCAAAATCCAGCCCAGTGATTTCGTTTAGTAGTGCATGTTTTAGCCAGTGTATGTTAGACCAAATAAATATAAGTTTGATTTTTCACCGAAGCATTCCTGTCCGTGACTTATTTCATTTACACTCTGAATAATAATTCCCGGGTATAGAACTTTTGTAAGGCGGGGGCGATTCGAACCGTCCGAATAGCAATTGGGTTAGGATCAAAAACTGCTTACACCTTGTTAACCTGTGTCAATACTTTTAGTGATTTGTGTATTTGTACTCCGAGATCCCTTTGTTCCTCTACCCCATGTAGATTCTTATTTTCCAAGTAATATGTGACCTCCCTATTTTTCTTACCAAAATGTAATACCTCACATTTATCTGTGTTGAATTTCATTTGCCAATTATATGCCCATTCTGCAAGTTTATTAATGTCTTCTTGTAATTTGTTGCAGTCCTCCTCAGTATTGACTATCCTCCCCAATTTGGTGTCATCCGCAAATTTAGAAATTGTTTTTTGATTCCAAAGTCTAAATCGTTAATGTAAATTATGAACACCACTTCCCACCTTCTGCCACTCTGAATAGCTACCCTTTACCCCTACTCTCTGCTTTCTGTCTTGAAGCCAGCTAGCTATCCATTCTGCTACTTGTCCCCTGACTCCACATTCCCTGACCTTATTCATTAGTCTATTATGTGGTACCTTATCAAAGGCCTTTGAAAATCTAGATAATTACATCTACTGCATTACCCTTGTTTACTCTCTCTGTTACCTCTTCAAAAAATTCAATTAGGTTGGTTAAGCAAGACATTCCCTTTTGAAATTCATGCTGACTATTTATTATTATATTTTTGGTTTTGAGATGTTCTTCCATTTCTCTCCTTTAGTCGGGATTCCATTATTTTTCCTACCACCGATGTTAAGCTGGCTGGTCTATAGTTCCCTGGACATGTTCTATCTCCCTTCTTAAATATCGATATTATGTTAGCTATCCACCAGTCCTCTGGCATTACACCTTTTTCTAACGAATTACTAACTATGTGTAGTAATACCTCTGCTATCTCTTCCCTAGATACTTTTAAAATGCATGGATGTAATCCGTCCGGACCAGGGGTTTTATCCTCTTTGTGTTTCATTAGTTTATTTAATATATCTCCTCGTTTTATTTTAAATGCACTTATCTCATTTTTAATCTCATCATCCGATGTCATCTCCACCTGCTCTATCTCCCTGGTAAATGCTAAAAATAACATGGAATATTGGTTATACTGTTGCTGATTGTTAATGGAACACAATTCGGAATGTAATCTTTTCTATATGTCAGGATATTGCGAGGAGCTTGCCCATAGCAGGATTTTACAGACAAGTACACCTCATTAAAAAGAAAAAGAAAGACTTGCATTTCTATAGCGCCTTTCACAACCTCAGGACATCCCAAAGCACTTTACAGCCAATGAAGTACTTTTGAAGTGGAGTCACTGTTGTAATGTAGGAAATGCAACAGCCAATTTGTGCACAGCAAGCTCCCACAAACAGCAAGATAATCTGTTTTAGTGATCTTGGTTGAGAGAAAAATTTTGCCAGGACACCGGGGAGAACTCCCCTGCTCTTCTTTGAAATAGTGCCATGGGATCTTTTATACCCACCTGAGAGGGCAGACGGGGCCTCGATTTAACATCTCATCCAACAGCGGAAACAATGCACAGCGGGCTTTGCGCCAGTCGAGTTGTGTATGGCTGTACCTGCACTAACTTCCTACTTCCTGCCTCCTTACCCATTTGAGGCAGGCTCCTGTTGGGAGAATCTGCCAGTTACAGGGAGCTCACTGATTTGAGAATGCAGCATCTGCATAAAGGGCTGCAGCAGCTATTTAAAAGGCAGGGCCATTTTTTACAGGCAAACTTTGTGGAGAAATCGACAATTACAACAGAACTCCACATCAAGACAGAGCTCCGGATTCATGAATGCCGCCATGGAGATGGGGGAAGGAGAAATGCATTTCAGGGCTCCCTTCTCATAGGAGAGTGGTCAACAATGCCTGGCAGGAGGTAATGCAACATATTAATTTGGTCTGCAACACCCAGAGACACGAGCACCAAATCTGCAAAAACAAATTAGCCAAGGTGGGGAAACTGGAGCACAGGGCGCGGATATTCCTTCTACCCCACCTTTGTCCAGGTGCTCGACAGGCACAGTGTGGCCAAAGCCTCAGAGCTCCTTAATTTGGGTCACCAGGAATCAATTGTATGGCCAGCGGGGTGGTCTGCACCACCGGGGGTCTACCTGCCTTATCTCCGCCACATTCCGGGGCCATGGCAACCCTCTCCGCTTTGCCAGGTTTTCCATAATTCCCTTCCCCCTTTGCTATTCTTCTGTAACCATTGTAGAAGCAAAAAGGTGCAAAGTGATTTTACACTTTAATTTGGGGAATTGCCTTTTTATCTCCACATGATTTAGTTTTAATTTTAACTTAATAGGCTCTATTTCCTAAAGAAACTTCAGGCTTTATAAAGAAAACAATCATTTATTACTGATACAGTCGAAAATTGACATTTTCGTGAGGTAGCGAGCAGTCAGGAAGTTATGGTGTAGCGAGCAGTCAGGAAGATGCCAAGTGAGGTGTCACCACCAGAAAGTGAAAGGCGAGTTTGACGCAGTTGCGGTGGAGCTGTATCTTTTTCCACTCTGACTTCTGCCTACCTACCTTATCAACATTGAACCACAGCTCTGGGGACGGTGTCTTGTTAACAACAGGTTCCGAGAAATACAGCCCACACTAATTGACAATTCACTTGTTTCTCTCACATAAGGCGTGCAGGTGTTCAAAATGGCCTCCAGCCAGCCTGGACTCGTTTTTGTTGCTATGGTGATCTATCCTCTGCTGTGTGGTCTTCTACAATGGGGGCGACTTTCTCACTGGAGGCGGGTTGGAGGCGGGTCTCGGTTTGGGTGGGTTCCAAACTCGCCTCCACTGAGAGGTGGGAAAAAATTGTGATTTTCCCCTAATTGGCCAGTTGATTTCAGAGGTGAGGGTTCCCCTGGGCCAATGAGTGTTTTGGGACTGAAACTCGCCTCTGCTGACGTCACTTATCCAGCCTCATTTAAGGGCTGCTTGCTGCCTTGGCTCATTCCACTGGATTTCTGTCAACGCTGCACCACCTCAACCATTTTTTCAGATTCTACAATGGCCAACTCCAAGGCAAGGGCCTCCCCGAGGTTCTCCGGTGAGGCGCTGGGAATGCTGGTTAAGGGGGCGAGAGCCAGCAGGGAGGTGCTCTTCCCCTCATCTGGGAGGAAGAGGCCTCCCAAAGAAACCAAGGCTGTCTGGGTGCAGCTGGCAAGGGAGATCACCTCCAGATCGGTGTGCAGCAAAACATGGATGCAGTGCCGTAAAAGGTTCAATGACCTTGTAAGATCAGGCAAAGTGAGTATACCTTCAGCTTGACCCTCCTTCTGCTCCCCTTCTCCTCTCATCACCAGCACTCTGCATTGTCAACCTCCTCCTCCACATCTCACTTTACCCTGACAACCCTTGCACCCTTCACCATCCCTCTCACTCTATGAACCTAATCACTTCACTATTCGACTATGCTGCCCTCACACTCCCTATCAATGTTATGCAATGACAACGGCTAACAACGCACAGGGAGGGCCCTTGGACATGGAACCTCACTCCTTCTTTGTCTCCTTCTAAGCATCTATGCTCTGGACTCTCTACACTCACTCCATCATTCTCACTCCAACTCCACTTGTCTCCCTCACTGCAGGAAAAGAGAGCCCACAATAGACGGGAAAGGGCGAAGACTGGAGGAGGTCCACCTTCCCTCACCCATCTCACCCAGGCTGAAGAGGTGGGCTCTGGACATCACCGGCGCAGAGGTGGAGGTGGAAGTGGGGGACGGACAGATGAGCGAGGCAGAGCAAGCTGGTGACAGAATAGTTTTACCTCTCTCTCATTTACACTGCTAGAGTGACTGAAATGGCTGCTGGTATACATGCTTATAATGCCACTTGAGCATCTGCACTATTGCATGTGCATGCCACACTTCCGTTAAATGTCTAACCCATGCCTTTACTCCTCCACAGGACCATCCACAGAACACCCCCCCGCCCCCCGCCCACTGTCCAGGAGGAAGAGGCTGAGCAGCAAGACTCCTCAGGGGAACCTGCAACCTCTGAGGACGCAGCGTCAGCAGAATTAAGCGCACCCAGCACCAGCGCAGATACGTACACCTCGGTGGGACCTTCGGGACATAGATTAGTGTTGTCACCTGGTGTATCACAGCTCACAGGTGAGCATCAGCAGGTGGTGGAGACAGGGACAGCAGTGGAGAGTCCTCGGCGGAGGGCGCAGGACTCTCCTAGCTCTGCTCCGCTGCATGTGGACCCTGTGCCTCTGGGTCCATCCAGAAGGAGAGCGATGCTGGAACTCCAGGAGCAGGTGCAGGAGTCTCTGACAGGTCTTGTCTCCAGGGTCACTGTGAGTGTGGAGAGGATGGAGGAGTCCAACTCTAACCTGAGCAGTGCCGTTGGAGAGGCAATGGCGCATATATGCAGCACCACGGAAAGGATGGCAACCTCCGTGGAAAGGCTGGCTATGGCCATGGAGGCAGTAAGTCGCCGGAGTGAGGAAAACATGGTGATTGTTCAGAATAGACTGACATCTCTGGAGGAGTGATGGGCAGCTATTGAACAGAAAAACCAGAGCGTCATGGAAGTCCTTTTGAGTAGGACTGCTAGTGCAGAGACGGGTCCCCATGGCCCCCCTGATGCGCAGCAAGGTGCTCTCAAGCCACTTGCAAGCGCTGAGGTGGACCTGACCCATGAGAGGGAAGTTGGTGGTAGACAACAAGGAAGTGCGGGCTCCTCTCCAAGCGCTCACACTTCCATGCCACTGCGTAGCCCTCGGTCAGAGCCCCACCAGAGTCCGCACCCAACTGAGATGGGCATCTCAGCCCTTGCACTGCCGCAGGATGAGCAGACGTTTGGCGAGCCCTCACAGGCTCGTAAACCCAGAGGACGCCCGCCAAAGCTGTCGAAGCAGGAGCAGCATCAAAGTGAGCAAGGGGCCTCCACTTCTGCTGAAGCCACAGGGGGAGCAACACGTAGGAGCACACGGAAGTGAAAAATATAGCACCATTAATCACAGGGGTAGCCACTTGAGTGAATGTTTATGTGTATTGAGGAAATGCCATCCCTGTTGGAAAGTAAAAGAATGATTTGATGGCAAACTGTTGGCTTGATGGTATCTGTTATTTCGCCTTAAGCAGCTCCACATTGCGGGCTCTGTGACACTTGCGTGGTCAGGTTGGTGGCCAGAGTGAAAGGAGGCCAGAGAGTCATGTCCATTGTCTATCATGTCTTAAGATGGATCCAAGGACATGTGCCAACATGGGCAACCTATGCAAACCTGGCCAGGATAAGTGCTTGCCTTGCATCACGGGCAGCCATGTGCTCACGTGCTGCCACTGCTGGTCGATAGGCCGGCGCTCGGTCCTCCTCCTGCTCCTCCGCCTCCTTCTCCTCCTCATCCTCCTCCTCACCCCCTCCTCCTCCTCATCCTCACTTGCTCATCAGGAAGCTGCAAGCCATGACGCTGTGCGATGTTGTGCAGTGTACAGCAGACCACAACCATTCTGGAGACCCTGGCGTCATTAGTCACTTCTTGAGGGGGTAGCCTTTGTCACCAAGGAGCCATCTGTTAAGTTGGTTTGGCGGATTGAAGGGCGGAGGAAAACTAGAGTTCCACAGGATGAAAGAGTCATGGCAACTACCACAGAACTTGGCGCAAACATGCAAAAACTCCTTGTGGTTACAGACCAGCTGTACGTTGAGGAAGTGGAAGCCGTTGCGGTTGACAAATATAGCTGGGTTGTGATGGGGTGCCCTAAGGGCCACATGTGTGCAGTCTATGATGCCCTGCACCATTGGCAAGCCTGCCATATTTGCAAAGCCAAGCGAACACGTGGTGACACTTGCTTGATCCCTTGAGAAGTGGATGTAATTGTGGGCCTTTGCGAAAAGGGCATCGGTAACCTGCGTGATGCAACTGTGGGCGGCCTGACTGGGAGATGCCGCTGATGTCTGCTGATGATCCTTGGAAGGAGCCTGAGGCAAAGAGGTTGAGTGCGGTGGTGACTTTGACAGCCACTGGTAAGGGGTGTCCACCTGTTCCTCTGGGCTCCAGGTGTTGCTGCACCAGTGCGCAGATGTCTCGGACAACCACTCGCGAAAGTCTCAGCCTCCTTTGGCACTGCTGCTCACTCATGTTGAGGTAGCTCATCCTCTGTCTGTAAAGCCTGTGTCGGGCGTATCTCCTGCGGCGACATACTTCCATGCGCTGGCGCCTTCTGCCCTGTGCAGCATCAGGTGGGTGAGCAGGAGGTTGGCGCTCCTGCTGCTGTTGCTGCTGAGCTGCCTGGTTCTGCTGCTGCCATGGCTGCTCCTCATCCGAATCTGAGCTCCATGGTGAAAGGAAATGAATGGTTCCCATGCTGCTGGCAGATACCTCCGTTGGGGAAGCGCTCAGTCCAAGCGGGGAGAGGGTCTTCCAAGGAGGTCCCACAGTTGCGAGATAGAAGCTGCAGCACCTCCGACTTCGGTAGGCCTGCTAAAAGTGCTGAAAGACTTTTTGAACCAAAGTTCTGCCACCTGCAACTGATCCCTGATGAAAGCTCCGTTTTAATGCTGGAGCTGCAGCTGTGAGGAGGCCGCCCACTTGTCAACCTGCCAGGTTTAGCTGGCGTGGTTCAGGAGGGTCGTGGAACACGCTGAAAATGTGGTAAAATAACGAGGGCCTGTCAAAATAGGATTATAGAGGCCCTTAACTACCATTTAAGGGTCTTATCTACCTCTCTGGACTGCTGGAGGTGGGACCGAATCGCACCCATCAAAAACGCCTCCGGCAAAATTGCGCAGAGGCGGGTTCCGAACCCGCACTCAGTTTGTGCCATTTTGACAACTGTCGCGCCTCCAAACCTGCCTCCTCGGGGCTGGGAAAATCGCCCCCAATGTCTCCTTTGCAAGCTGAAAGCGATTTTGTATCAGGATTTTGTTTATCAGATGAATTTTCACTACACCATTTACACCTGCTCTTGACCCATCTTTTGTATCTATACTTGTCTCATTATCACCTCCCTTTGCCTTGCATCATAATGACTTCTGACATTTAATCACTCCTGCCCTCCACCCTATCACAGAACTCCCCTTTTGTTCGTTTCCTTCCCCTCCCCACCCCCACCACACACCTTTCTCGAGTTCTGCACTTGCTTAAAAACTGTTCATCTCTAACATCTTCCAGTTCTGATGAAAGGGCATCGACCTGTTTCTCTCTCCACAGATGCTGCCTGACCTGCTGAGCGTTTCCACCATTTTCTGTTTTCATACCAGGAAACAAGGCAAGAACGCAGGTGCTGGACTAGTTACCAGTTTCAGGAGCAACATTTCAACAGTACTCCTCAACAACAACAACAACAACTTGCATGTATATAGTGACTTTAATGCAGTAAAACATCCCAGTGCACTTCACAGGAGCGATTATCAAACACAATTTGACACCGAGCCACATAAGGAGATATTAGGGCAGATGAGGTAGGTTTTGAGGAGCATCTTAAAGGAGGAGAAAGAGGTCGAGAGCAGGTAAGGACTAGGGAGGGAATTCCAGAGCTTAGGGTCTTGGTAGATGAAGGCACGGCCGCCAATGGTGGAACGATTAATATCAGGGATGCTCAAGAGGTCAGAATTGGAGGAGTGCAGAGATGTCGGAGGTTTGTCGGGCTGGTGGAGGTTACAGAGATAGGATGGGGCGAGACTATGGAGAGATATGAACACAAGGATGAGAATTTTAAAATCAAGGCGTTGCTTAACCAGGAGCCAGTGTAGGTCAGTGAGCACAGGGGTGATGGGTGAACGGGACTTGGTGCAAGTTAGGTTATGGGAAGCCGAGCTTTGGATGAGCTCAACATGTTGAACAAGGTAGTTACATAGGATTACATAGGATATACGGCACAGAAACAGGCCATTCGGCCCAACCAGTCCATGCTGGCATTTATGCTCCACCCGAGCCTCCTCCCGTCTTTCCTCATCTAAATCTATCAGCATAACCCTCTATTCCCTTCTCCCTCATATGCTTATCTAGCCTCCCCTTAAATGCATCTCTACTATTCTCTTCAACCACTCCCTGTGGTAGCGAGTTCCACATTCTCACCACTCTCTGGGTAAAGAAGTTTCTTCTGAATTCCCTATTGGATTTCTTGGTGACTATCTTATATTGATGGCCTCTAGTTATGCTCTTCCCCACAAGTGGAAATATTCTCTCTGTATCCACTCTTTCAAATTTTTTCATAATTTTAAAGACCTCTATTAGGTCACCCCTCAGCCTTCTTTTTTCAAGAGAAAAGAGACCCAGCCTGTTCATCCTTTCCTGATATGTATACCCTCGCATTTCTGGTAACATCCTTGTAAACCTTCTCTACACCCTCTCCAGTGCCTCTATATCATTTTTATAATATGGCGACCAGAACTGTACGCAGTACTCTAAGTGTGGTCTAACCAAGGTTCGATACAGTATTAGCATAACTTCCCTACTTTTCAATTATATCCCTCTAGAAATAAACCCTAATACTTGATTTGCTTTTTTTATGGCCTTGCCAACCTGTGTCGCAACTTTTAGTGATTTGTGTATTTTTACTCCTAGATCTCTTTGTTCCTCTACCCCACCTAGACTCGCACCCTCCAAGTGATAAGTGTGGTAACACTTTTCAGCTTCCTGTATGACATCACTTCCTGTAATCAGTCCAGGATAAATACTGGACTGATCAGTTAGCTCTGGAAGAGGCATAGGGTAAGACCTCTTTTGTATGCAGCACCGTTTTAAGTTGATTAAAGCTTACATTAAGTTTACCACGCGTAAGGCTCATTCTTACGACAATTTAATCAACTTTTGAAAAACTTCGCACTCAAACTTTTTGGACGAACTCGGAGCTAAGGATCCAGGGAATCACCCATCATGGAAAACATCCTTAAACCATCGCGTCTTGACTTGGACCCAAACACCCCAGCAGCCGGTAAGGTGTGGAAACACTGGTATCGCACGTTTGAGAATTTTCTTGAGTATTGCAAAGCTGATGATAACTCAAAGTTGCGGATACTCATCAACTGTGTCACCCCGAATGTATTTCAGTATGTGGAAGACTGGGACAGTTATGAGGAGGCAATTCAGACGCTTAAGAGACTATATACTAAGACACCGAATGAGGTCTATGCTAGACATCTACTAGCTACAGCCCAACAAGGGCCGGAGGAATCCATTGATAAATTCCTCCAAGAGCTTCGCAGGCTTAGTATGGACTGTAACTTTCGGGCAGCCTCAGCTGAGCTATACCGCGAAGAAATGATCCGTGATGCGTTCATCTGCGGGCTTGCCTCCCCATTTATACGCCAGCGTCTACTGGAAAGTAAGACACTTGAGCTGCAGAGAGCTTATGACTTGGCTTGCTCTCTAGATCTGGCAAAAAGAAATGCAGACCTTTTTACAGTGCCCAGACCTCGGTCTGCTGCCTTAACTACAGTCAGGCAATTTAAGAGGCCACAGGTGAACTCTATTAGGGAGGACTTTATCCCTGACGATCGATCTGATGACTTCACTGATGAAGAGGATGATGACCCCACTGTGGCAGCCTCTTGGCAATCTAAGAAATGCTTTTTTTGTGGTGATGAGTTTCACCCTCGGAGATTCTGCCCTGCTCGCAATGCGTTTTGCAGTCATTGCAACAAAAAGGGTCATTTTGTAAAGGTTTGCCTATCAAGAGCCTCTACGAGGGCTTATCAAGCTAAGTCCTACCGAACTGCCCCAGTAAGGGCCTATCAGGATGTTCCAACTAAAAACTATCGTGCTTCCTCTCGGGTTTTTTCTCGAAGAAACACACCTAGAATTTCAGCCACTCTTTGTGCAACGACACCAATTACAGCTGCTTGTCCTCAGAATCTATTCCATGCAGCTACAAAAGCATCAATTAATGGACATACTTTAGATGCCTTAATTGACTCAGGTAGCACTGATAGTTTCATTAGGGAACAGACTGTTGCACAGTTAAAGCTACATGTTTTTCCATCGGACCAGGCAGTTGCGATGGCTCAGTCATCACTTAATACCAGAATTTCTGGCTTCTGTGTAGTTGAAATAATGCTTAAAGGTCACAGGTATCCCTCCACCCGGCTTTCGGTGCTCAAGGACTTATGTAGTGATCTTATCTTAGGGCTGGATTTTCAAAAGCAGCATAAGAAGCTTACCATTGAGTTCGGCGGATCCAAACCTGAACTCACTATTTCTAATATACGACCTCGATTACCGTTCTGTGCCTTGTCAGCAGCTTCACTGGATGAACCCTCACTGTTTGCCAGTATCCCTCCTCGATGCAAACCGATTATAACAAAGTCACGCCGTTTCAGTCAGGAAGACCAGTCTTTTATTGCGGCTGAGATTTCTCGGCTTTTAGCAGAGGATATCATCGAGCCTTGTTCGTCGCCATGGCGCGCCCAGGTCGTTATTGTTAAGAACCCTCTACAACCTCACAAGAAACGGCTGTGCATTGACTATTCACAGACCATCAATCAGTATACGGACTTGGACGCATACCCATTGCCGCGCATCGATGATATGGTTAATAAATTGGCTGAGTACACGGTGTTCTCGACTTATGATCTGAAAAGCGCCTATCATCAGGTACCCTTGAAGGTCTCAGACAAGCAGTATACAGCCTTTGAAGCCAATGGGCGGCTGTATCAATTTCGTCGCCTCCCCTTTGGGGTCACTAATGGAGTGGCTGTCTTCCAGCGAGCAATGGATGACCTGGTCAAACAGGAAGACTTGAAGGATACGTTTCCTTATCTGGACAATATTACTGTCGCAGGTCACAATCAGCAGGAACATGACGCCAATCTCCAACGATTTTGGGATGCACTCCAGCACCGTAATTTGACATTGAATGCGGCTAAATCCATTGAGTCACAACCAACTATCAACATCCTTGGCTATTGTGTGGGCAATGGCATCATTAAACCTGACCCTGAAAGGCTTCGCCCACTCCAAGAACTCCCGCCACCTAAGAATCCGGCCTCCTTGCGCCGGGCCCTCGGCCTGTTTGCATACTATGCGAAATGGATTCCTAACTTCTCGGACCGAATCCAACCTCTACTGAAGGCCAGCACATTCCCACTAGACACAACGGCTGTTGCAGCCTTTAACCTCCTGAAAAAGCAGTTGGAGAAAGCGGCTCTTCACTCCATCGATGAGAGTCTTCCTTTCGTGGTTGAGTGTGATGCCTCGGAGGTGGCAATCTCAGCCACTCTGAATCAGGAAGGTCGTCCGGTGGCATTTTTGTCCAGGACTTTTCAAGGGGCTGAGCTACATTATCCTCCAGTCGAGAAAGAAGCTACAGCCATCATAGAGGCAGTACGGAAGTGGAGTCATCTCCTGGCTCGCCAGCACTTTACCTTAATCACGGACCAGCGATCGGTCGCCTTCATGCTCGATAATCGAAAACGGACCAAAATTAAAAATAATAAAATCCAGCTTTGGCGGCTGGAATTGGCCTCTTTTGGTTACACCATCCACTATCGACCTGGCAAGGAGAATGTGGCTCCGGATACCCTCACACGAGCATTCTGCTCCGCCATGGCACCCTCTACGCTCGTAGACATCCATGATGGGTTGTGTCATCCAGGCGTTACTCGCATGCTGCACTTCGTGCGGTCCCGAAATCTCCCATTCTCTACCGGGGATGTAAAGAAGATGTGCTCGGACTGCAGAGTCTGTGCGGAATTGAAACCTCGGTTTTTCCGCCCCTCGGGTGGTATACTCATACATGCGACCCAGCCAATGCAAAGGCTTAGCATCGATTTTAAGGGGCCGTTGCCCTCTTCGACTCGCAACACATATCTATTAACAATGGTTGATGAGTATTCTCGTTTTCCGTTTGCCTTTCCCTGCCCCAATATGCTGACAACCACGGTTATCAGCTGCCTTGAACAGGTATTTGCTTTCTGTGGCATGGCATCCTATGTTCATTCAGATCGGGGCCCTTCTTTTATGTCGGGAGAACTCAAGGCCTATCTCTCGGAACGGGGTATTGCTGCCAGCAAAACGACGCCTTATCATCCGGTTGGGAATGGGCAAGTCGAGCGTTTTAACGCTATCATCTGGAATGCGGTACGTCTGGCTTTGAGATCTCGGGGCCTACCCAACCAGCATTGGGAAGCAGTACTTCCAGACGCATTACACTCCACACGGTCCCTCCTTTCGACCGCCACAAATACGACGCCTCATGAACGGTTCTTCCGATTTCAGCGTCGCTCATCCTATGGGACATCTCTCCCGTCGTGGCTGACTGCACCGGGACCAGTGCTACTCCGAAGATATGTCCGGGCGTCTAAGAATGACCCCCTGGTAGATGAGGTTGAGCTCACTGACGTCAACCCTACCTACGCCTATATTCGGTATCCTGACGGTCGGGAATCTACCGTGTCATTGCGGGATCTGGCTCCCTGCCCGCCGAAACATAGAGGGACACCAGGGGATGATATTGTACCAGGCACATCTCTGGGCTTGCCAGGTGCCTCTCATCATGATCGGGATCTGACGCCGGCTGGTACCTCACTCCAGCGTGCCGACCTGGGGCAGACTGACTATGAGCCCGTCGGGGCTCGCACGCGCAGCCACGATCAACCCTGTACCGTACGCTCAGAAACGGATCTGCCACAGCCCTGCCCGACACCCATTCGGGTACCAGTACACAGTCAGGATCGTTCTGACCCCTCACAGAGCGGGCTGGAGCACTCGGACTCTGGTCCATGGCCCGCAGCGGGTAAACGGGCTAGGGGCCCTCTACCGCTACGAGAACCCAAACGGGTGCGGCTCTCCCTCATCCAACGGCTACGAAATGGAGGGAGCATTCCGGCCTCCTAATCTTTTGGGGGGGGAGAATGTGGTAACACTTTTCAGCTTCCTGTATGACATCACTTCCTGTAATCAGTCCAGGATAAATACTGGACTGATCAGTTAGCTCTGGAAGAGGCATAGGGTAAGACCTCTTTTGTATGCAGCACCGTTTTAAGTTGATTAAAGCTTACATTAAGTTTACCACGCGTAAGGCTCATTCTTACGACAATAAGTGACCTCCCTATTCTTCCTACCAGAATGTAATACCTCACATTTATCTGTGTTGAACTTCATTTGCCAATTATATGCTCATTCTGCAAGTTTATTAATGTCCTCCTGTAACTTGTTGCAGTCCTCCTCAGTATTGACTACCCCGCCCCCCCCACCCCACCCCAACAACCAATTTGGTGTCATCCGCAAATTTAGAAATTGTGTTTTTGATTCCTAAGTCTAAATCAATAATGTAAATTGTGAACAGCAGTGGTCCCAGCACTGATCCTTGTGGAACACCACTACCCACCTTCTGCCACTGTGAATAGCTACCCTTTACTCCTACTCTCTGCTTTCTGTCCTGAAGCCAGCCAGCAAGCCATTCTGCTTCTTGTCCCCTGACTCCGCATTCTCTGACCTTGTTCATCAGTCTATTATGGGGTACCTTATCGAAGGCCTTTTGAAAATCCAGACAAGTTACATCTTGTCTACTCTCTCTGTTACCTCTTCAAAAAATTCAATAAGGTTGGTCAAGCAAGACTTTTCCTTTTGAAATCCATGTTGACTATTCATTATTATATTTTTGGTTTCTAGATGTTCTTCTATTTTCTCCTTTAGTAGGGATTACATTATTTTTCCTACCACCAATGTTAAACTGACTGGTCTATAATTCCCTGGATATGTTCTATCCCCCTTCTTAAATATCGGTATTACGTTAGCTATCCGCCAGTACTCTGGCACTATACCTTTTTCCAACGAATTATTAAATATGTGTAGTAATGCCTCTGCTATTACTTCCCTAGATTCTTTTAAAATGCGTGGATGCAATCCATCCGGACCAGGGGTTTTATCCTCTTTGAGTTTGATTAATTTATTTAATATATCCCCTTTTTTATTTTAAATGCACTTGTCTCATTACTAATCTCATCATCCAATGTCATGTCCACCTGTTCTATCTCCCTGGTAAATACTGAAGTGAAATAATTATTTAATATTTCTGCCATCTCTCTATCGTTACCTGTGGTATTGTCCTGTCTATCCCTTAATGGCCCTATTCCCCTCCCAACCTTCCTTTTTTATTGATGTGCCTATAAAATATTTTACTATTTTGTTTTATGTTCCTTGATAATTTAATTTCATAGTTCCTCTTTGCCTTCCTAGTTGGTTTTTTGACTTCTCTCCTAATCTCTTCGTATTCTCCCTTATCGTGCACTCCCCTGCTGTCTGTGTATTTAATGTATGCCTCTTTCCTTACCTTCAATTGCTCCCTTATGTCTTTATTCATCCATGGAGTCTCAGTATTGTTTAGTTTGTTCTTTCCTTTTAGCGGAATATATTTTTCCTGCACTCTGTTGAACACCGTTTTAAATGTTTCCCATTGCTGTTCCACATCGTTGTTTGCCAATATTATTGCCCATTTTTGTTTCCCAAGTTCTATTCTCAGCCCCTCAAAATCAGCTTTTCTCCAATCTATTAACCTGGTTTTCATCATACATATGGCCTTCTCAATTATCATCCTAAAGCATATTATATTGTGGTCACTATTGCCTATACATTCCCCTACCTTTACTTATCTTATCTGTTCTGGTTCATTCCCCATTACTAGATCCAATATCAAATCCTCCCTTGTTTGGCTTTTTACATATTGGGTTAGAAAGGAGTCCTGTACACATTGTAGGAACTGCATTCCCTTATCCCCTTTAACTACCTCTTCTGTCCAATTAATATCGGGGTAGTTGAAATCCCCCATGATTATTGTTCTATGTTTTTTACTCATTTCCCTAATTTGTCTGCATATTTCTTCTTCCACCTCCCTTCCACTATTAGGTGGTCTGTAGACTATGCCTATTAGTGTGATTGATCCTTTATTATCTTTTATCTCTATCCATGTAGATTCTATTTTTGTCTTGCTGATAGCTGCGTCACTTTTTTCTACTGCCATTATGTTATCCCTAATAGGTACAGCTACTCCACCTCCCCTTTTTCCCTCCCTAACTTTTCTAAATATGTTATATCCTGCAATGTTTAATTCCCAGTCCTGATTTTTTTGTAGCCATGTCTCAGTAATCCGCAACATGGCTGGTTCCTCGCAATGTATGATTGTCTCCAGCTCCCCTGTTTTATTACGGACACTGTGTGCATTGCTGTGCAGAGAGTTTAGCTAATTTTTAATAGGATTTCCTCTCACTTTATGTTTATCCAGCTTTTTAAATTTCTGTTCTATAACTCTATTTATTCCCTTGCCATGAATGTCCTCCCTTTATTCTTTCCTGCGCTCTCCTTTCCTGTTTTGATTTTATTTAGGCTGGTTACGTTTCTTGTAGATCCCTCCCCCCATCTTACTAGTTTAAAGTCTTTGCCACCTCCCTATTTACCCTTTCCACTCGGACATGGGTCCCATCCCGGTTCAGGTGGAGCCTGTCTCATCGGTACAGCTCCTTCCTGTCCCAGAACTGGTGCCAGTGTCCCATGAAAAGGAACCACTCTTTCCCACACCAGCCCTTTAGCCACGTGTTAATTCTTCTGATCTGTCTGCTCCTCTGCTAACTTGCACGTGGCTCGAGCAATAATCCAGAGATTATTACCCTCGAGGTCCTGCTTTTTAATTTAGATCCTAACTCCTGATACTCTTTCAGCAGGACCTCCTCCCTGTTCCTACCTATGTAATTTGTTCCAACATGGATCACGACAACTGGATTTACCCCCTCCCTTTCCAAATTCCTCTTCAGCCGCCATGAGATATCCCTTACCTTGGCAACACACACTTCGGGATTCTCGTTCTTGGCTGCAGAGAACGCTATCTATCCCCCTAATTATAGAGTCCCCTATCACTACCACATTTCTGTTCTGCTCTTCCCCCCCCCCTCCCCCCCCCCTTTGGACAGCCTTCTGAGCCATGGTGCCTTGGTCTGCATTGTGGCTGTCCACCCTGCAGTCTTTCTCCTTGTCCTCACAGGTAGCGAGTACTTCGTACCTGTTGGACAGGACCAGTGTCTGCGGGACCTCCTTCTCAACCTCTCCTAAATCCCCGCTACCCGTCTACATAACAGTCACACCCTCCCCTTCCTGAACCTGTGCTTTCCTCTGGGGTGTGACTGTATTCTGGATAAAACTGTCCAGAAATTCCTCCCCCTCCCTTATGTGTTGGAGTGTCTCCAACTCGCCCTCCAGCTCAATGACTCTGAGCCGAAGAGATTCGAGATGGAGACATCTCCTGCAGATGTGTTCGCTCAGGGCAGTCTCACTGTCCATAAACTCCCACATACTGCAGTCCAGACACACAACCTGCCCTGCCATATCTTAGGCTTGAAGGGATAATTACTAGTCCTAGCCCCTTTAGGACTACCCCGGATCAGACGTATTTCTCAAGACGTTCACATTCAACTAAAGTTTGAGGTAGCCGAATCCTAAAGATGCTTAATTGGGTCTAAAGGTCTGGGCTATCTCTCCCTAAAGGAAAGGAACAACCCGAGAATGTTACCATCCTCCAGATAGCACTTTTAATAAGTTTAGCTAGACTGTAACATTCTGGATATTATGAGGGTCCAGAAAACTCCCCCAGAATTCTGCAACTCCTCACCAAAGAGTATACAGAAATTGAGTTCGAGAGTTTTTGATACAGAAGTCTTATGTGAGACAATTCTTAAAAATATATAGATTTATTAAAGAGCCGACATGCAATTTACAGTTGGTGAGTCAATCGTAACATTAACAGTTCCAAAATGAGAAAACTTACAATCTTATTATCAGAGAATCTTACTTATAAATCTTAACTTCACTACAGTATTACAGTTCTTAGTGTTCTACAGGATATCCACCAAAATCAATTACCTTTGATCCCCGAGGTACAAAGAGTTGGAGACTTACAGAGCCACCTCTGAAGCCGAGAATCGCTTTGCCCGATTAAAGCGAGTATGTTATCCCATTTGAGAGTTCAATATTTATACCTTTTTCCAGTGGTATTTCCTTTAAGGTTTTCTGCTGATGCAAGCTAATTATCTCTCGTCATTTTTCTGCCTATTTCTGCAATTCTTACTGCCACCTCAGCCAGACTCATGTCTCATCTCTAGGTGTTCTAAGTTTACCATATAAAAACGGTGTGACGGCAGGTGTTCCTTACTTTATGTCATCTTTACGAGGGCAGATGTTCCTTATCTTATGTGCTTCTTTACGAAATGTAAATTAGAACACCTTGAGGGAGAAATTCAGTATCGCCCCATTTGGGGCGCAATTATCGGCCGGGCGCAAAGATTGGCGCCTGGCGCTAATTATTGCCACCGACTGCAAACTTGACTTTTAGCGCCCCTGGAGGTGATTGGAGCGCTAAATCAGGCGCTTCACACCTGTCTTAAGGCGCAAAGGCCGAGGAGCAAGGCGCTACCTCAGAGCGCTGGCGAAGCTCATGTGATGTCAGTCAGCAATGAAACACACACACAATGGCACCGGCCAGTTCTTAAAGGGGATGGTTGATCTTGCTTTCCATCCACATCCTGCTCATTGCAGCCTTGAATCCCGGCCTGGAGAGACCTGCACATCAAATCTGCTGGAAAGAACAATGGAGAGTACCAGAGTAAGAGCTTAGAGTGCAGCCCCCACAGTCTCTTCTAAATCGATACAAGGAATGGCAAATCAAAATGTACCTGTAAAGTGCTTCTCAGTACCCAAAACTCCTTCACACAGCGTTGAATCTCTCCAGAAGTCTCTCTCTCTCTCTCTCAGAATGCATGGTTCAAAAATGGCACCAACAATAAAAGGCAGGAAGCGGTCGCCTTTAAATAGCGCTCCCCCAGTCCCTTCATGACTGCAAAACACTCCCCTCAACCTGTCGTTGCTAGCGTCAGGCGGTAAGGCAGGGGGGCGCCACTCAATATCTGCTCCGGGATGATACCGGGGCGTTGCGCACTCGACTGACGTCACGATCTGCCGGCGCAGGAGATCGTGGCGGTAGTGTTTAGCGCCGCCGCAAAATGTCTAGTTAATTTCGTGAGCAGCGCAAACATCGCCGCGCCTGGGCGCTAGATACTTTGCGCCCCATTAGCGCCCTCCTAAGGCGCTAACGGGAGGCGCAACCAACTGAATATTTCCCCCTCATCTATAGTGAACCATTGTTTTTGTTCCCAAAGGTCAGCCTGTCGGAGCCCTTCACCTTCTGCCTTCTGTTTCAATAAGGTTATTTATTTAGGATCAACAACTGTCTTATCTCAATAGCCAGAATGCTTTCATAGCTATTTCATAGTTAAGTTTCTAAATTTCCAAACCCAGTTTGTCATGTTTTAATAAGGCCAGAATTCTTTCATAAGATAATGTATTTTTCTGAATAGGTTTTATGGCTTATGCCTTCACAGGCTAGCCTTATTTTATTTATTTAATTAGTTAAAGTCTTTAATCAAATTTTGCTTTATAACGCTCTTGTGAAGCGCCTTGGTACATTTTACTACGTTAAAGACGCTATATAAATACAAGTTGTTGTTGTTGTTGTTGACTCTAAGCCCTTTCAGTAGGCCATGTTAGAAATCCTTGTGTTTGAAAACATAGCTAGTACCATCATTCTTATGTTCTTTCTCTGCCTACTCACTCACTCAATCTCATCATTTTCTAGGCAAGCATACATTCAGGTGCATTAGCAAGGTACACAATATATATTGCCATGCATGTTTCTATAGGTGTTCTCATGAACCAGGCAAAGCTCGTAGTTGCCTTGTCTTTTAAGTAAGGAATACTGCTTTCCTCACCTGGCCTCCATTTAAATCCAGTCCTGCACCACTGTAGTTGACCCTTAACTGCTCTCCCAAGTAGCCTGGCAAGCCACTCAACTACTTAGCGCACCTGGGGATGAGCAATAAATACTGCACTTGCCAACATTCTGAGAATTTTTTTAAAATTCCACAATCATCTGCAGAGAAGCCTCAGTGCCAGTGTTATTAACCATCTCTTCTGAATGTTTAGACAGTTGATACTGAGACCTTGGGCTCTATCTTCCAGCTTGAACATGCTAGTTGATGGGATGGAGAGAACCTATTGATGTGTCAGAAAACAAGTTTAACCAGGCAGACCCTACAGCAGGGGACATGGCAGCGCCATCTCCTGACCTGGCACAAGGAGTTAGAAGACCACACTCCATCTGATATGCTGATGGGGTTAGCTGAAGTAAGGTGGGAGGAGGCTCGTGTGGAGCATAAACACTGGCACAGCCCAGTTGGGCCGAATGGCCTGTTTCTGAGCTGTAAATTCTATTAAATCTATGTAATGACAAGGGACCAGCCACTTTATTTAGTCCCCTCACTGGTGGGGAAACACCTAGAAGGAGCAATAGAGTAGATTCTAGAAGACACGCACTTCACACTGTCACCACATTGCATGCACACTCACTATTAAATCAGTTGTGTTTAATTTCAACTTTTTCCAGAGAGTTTCTTTCTGTCTGATTTTCAATTTGTTCTTGGGATGTGGGCAGTATTTCTTGCCAATCCCTACATTCCCTGAGAGCATCACGAGCAACATAAGAACATAAGAAATAGGAGCAGGAATAGGCCACTTGGCCCCTCGAGCCTGCTCCGCCATTCAATAAGATCATGGCTGATCTTGGGCTCAAAGCCACTTCCCAGCCCGCTCCCCATAACCCTTCACTCCCTTATCTTGCAAAAATCTGTCTATCTCCACCTTAAATGTATTTAATGACCCAGCCTCCACAGCTCTCTGGGGCAGAGAATTCCACAGATTTACGACCCTCTGAGAGAAGAAATTCCTCCTCATCTCAGTTCTAAAAGGGCGACCCTTTATTCTGAAACTATGCCCCCGAGTTCTAGATTTCCCCACGAGGGGGAACATCCTCTCTGCATCTACCTTGTCGAGCCCACTCATTATCTTATATGTTTTAATAAGATCACCTCTCATTCTTCTAAATTCCAATGAGTATAGGCACAGCCTGCTCAACCTTTCCTCATAATTCAACCCCCTCATCTCTGGAATTAACCTCGTGAATCGTCTCTGAACTGCCTCCAATGCAAGTATATCCTTCCTTAAATAAGGAGACCAAAACTGTACGCAGTACTCCAGGTGTGGTCTCACCAATACCCTGTACAGTTGTAGCAGGACTTCCCTGCTTTTATACTCCAACCCCCTTGCAATAAAGGCCAACATTCCATTTGCCTTTTTGATTGCTTGCTGTACCTGCATGCTAACTTTTTGCGTTTCATGCACAAGGACCCCCAGGTCCCTCTGAACTGTAGCATTTTGTAATCTCTCTCCATTTAAATAATAATTTGCTTTTTTATTTTTCCTGCCAAAGTGTATAACCTCGCACTTTCCCACATTATACTCCATCTGCCAAATGTTTGCCCACTCACTTAACCTGTCTACATCCCTTCGCAGATTCTTTGAGTCCTCTGCACAACTTGCTTTCCCACCCATCTTTGTATCATCCGCAAACTTGGCTACATTACACCTGGTCCCTTCATCCAAATCATTAATGTAGATTGTAAATAGTTGAGGCCCCAGCACCGACCCCTGTGACACCCCACTAGTTACCGTTTGCCAACCAGAAAATGACCCTTTTATCCTGACTCTCTGCTTTCTGTTAGTTAGCCAATTCTCTATCCATGCTAATATATTACTCCCAACTCCGTGAGCTCTTATCTTATGCAGTAACCTTTTATATGGCACCTTATCGAATGCCTTCTGGAAATACAAATACACCACATCCACTGGCTCACCCTTATCCACCCTACTCGTTACATCCTCAAAGAACTCCAGCAAATTTGTTAAACATGATTTCCCTTTCATAAAACCATGCTGACTCTGATTGACTGCATTATGATTTTCCAAATGCCCTGCTACTGCATGAAGTACTTAATGAAGGACTCCAGCATTTTCCCAACAACAGATGTTAGGCTAACTGGTCTATAGTTTCCTGCTTTCTGTCTCCATCCTTTCTTAAATAGGGGTGTTACATTTACGGTTTTCCAATCCGCTGGGACCTCTCCAGAGTCCAGGGAATTTTGGTATATTGCAACCAATGCATCCACTATCTCTGCAGTCACTTCTTTTAAGACCTTGGGATGCAGGTCATCTGGTCCAGGGGACTTGTCGTCTTTTAGTCCCATTATTTTACCAAGTACTTTTTCCTTAGTGATAGTGATTGTCTTTAGTTCCCCCCTCCCTGTGGCCCCTTGATTATCCATATTTGGGATGTTGTTAGTGTCTTCTACCGTGAACACAGATACAAAATATTTGTTCAGAGTCTCTGCCATTTCCCCGTTCCCCATTATTAATACCCCATTCTCATCCTCTAAGGGACCAACATTTACTTTAGCTACTCTCTTCCTTTTTATATACCTGTAGAAGCTCTTACTTTCTGTTTTAATGGGCCAAAAATTGATCCCGCTGCGCGAGAGTACGCACTGCGTACTCTCGCGTATTCTCTCTCCAATTGCCGGTTTTCTGCATGCACTGCGCATGCGCTGAAAACCGGCACTTGGTCTTTGGAAAAGGGGGCGGTTCCTCGGTGCACCGCGTGCGCGCTACAGGCTGCGCGCACGCTGTGCACTTAGTGCTTTGGACGCGCAGGTAAGGACGGAAGATTTTAGAAACGAAAAAAGGAGGAGTAAGACCCACTTTTAACAAGGTAAGTAGTGAATTAAGTATTATTTTGAATTTTTTTTAACAGGTATATCTTTTTTAGAGACTTTAAAGACAGGTAAGTTTATTTTTATAACTTTTTAAAAGATTTTAAATTTTTTCAAAAATTTTATTTTTTATTTAAAATGGTTAATTTATTTAACTATACATATTTTATTAATGTGATGGTTTTTTTTAAATTTAATTGAGGTTTAGCTGTTATTTTGGGGGGGTGTAAGATTCATAGCTTTCACAGCACGTATGTGAAACTTATGAATGGAAGATGGTGTGCTGCCATTGGCTCTAACTGAGTCACGTGATCCCACAGCTCGCACGAATTCACTATGCCGGTGGGATACGCAAGCACTGCCCAGCTGATGTCTAGAACATCAAGTTCGTGCGAGCTGGATCTGAAAAAGCCAACGCGGAGTGAGAGATCGCGCCTGCTCCTTACCCCCGCGGGAACAGAGCGTGATCAATTTCTGGGCCAATATTTCTTGCCAGTTTACTCTCATAATTCATCTTCTCTCTCTTTATTATTTTTTTAGTCATCCTTTGCTGGTTTATAAAAATTTCCCATCCTTTGGCCTCCCACCAATCTTGGCAACATTGTATGCCTTCGTTTTCAATTTGATACCATCCTTTACTTCCTTAGTTAGCCACGGATAGTGCTCCCTTCTCTTAAAATCTTTCTTTCTCACTGGAATATATTTTTGTTGAGAGTTATAAAATATCTCTTTAAATGTCTGCCACTGCATTTCAACTGTCTTACCCTTTAATTTATTTTTCCAGTCCACTTTAGCCAGTTCTGCCCTCATGCCATTGTAATTGCCTTTGTTTAAGATCAGGACACTGGTTTGAGATATTACTTTCTCACCCTCCAACTGAATTTGAAATTCAACCATGTTATGATCACTCTTTCCTAGAGGATCCTTTACTATGAGATCATTTATTAATTCTGTCTCATTACAGATCCAAGATAACCTGCTCCCTGGTTGGTTCCATTACATACTGTTCTAGGACACCATCCCGGCTACACTCTATGAACTCCTCCTCAAGGCTACCATGGCCAATTTGATTTGTCCAATCAATATGGAGATTAAAATCACCCATGATTATTACCGTACCTTTTTTACAGGCCTCCATTATTTGTTGATTTATACTCTGTCCAACAGTATTGCTACTGTTCGGGGGCTTGTAGACTACGCCCACCAGAGACTTTTTCCCCTTATTATTTTTTATCTCCACCCAAACCGATTCTACATCTTGATCTTCTGAGCCGATATCACTTCTCACCACTGCACTGATCCCATCCTTTACCAACAAAGCCACCCCACCTCCCTTCCCCTTCTGTCTATCCTTGAAATTGTCAAATACCCTGGAATATTCAGTTCCCAGCCCTGATCACCTTGCAACCACGTCTCTGTAATGGCGATCAGATCATACCCATTTGTATCTATTTGTGCCGTCAACTCATCTATCTTGTTACGAATGCTGCGTGCATTCAGATATAGAGCTTTTAACTTTGTCTTTTTACCATTTCTCCTTGTTTTGGCCCCATTTTCTGTTGCACTCTTATTTTTAAACATTCTGTCCCTTCCTGTTACACTCTGGTTATTATTTCCCCCATCTCTAGCCTGCTCTATTGATTTCTCATTTCTCATTGACTTTTTAAATTCCCGCTCACCTGGCCCCTCCCCCCCCACTATTTAGTTTAAAGCCCTCTCTACAGCCCTAGTTATTCGATTTGCCAGGACTCTAGCCCCAGCATGGTTCAAGTGAAGCCCATCCAAATGGAACAGCCGCCTCTTATCCCAGTACTGGTGCCAGTGCCCCACAAATCGAAACCCATTTCTCCCACACCAGTCTTTGAGCCACTTGTTCATTTCTCTGATCTTATTTACCCCATGCAAATTCGCTCGTGGCTCAGGTAGTAATCCAGAGATTATTACCTTTGTGGTTCTGCTTTTTAATTTAGCCCCTAGCTGCTCATACTCCCTCAGCAGAACCTCTTTCTTTGTCCTACCTATGTCATTAGTACCTACGTGGGCCATGACAACTGGATCCTCCCCCTCCCACTCCAAGTTCCTCTCCAGCCCAGAGGAGATGTCCTTAACCCTGGCACCAGGCAGGCAACACAGCCTTCGGGACTCACGCTCTCAGCTGCAGAGAATAGTATCTATCCCCCTAACTATACTGTCCCCTATCACTACAACATTTCTTTTTACTTCCCCCACCTGAATGGCTCCCTGTACCACGGTGCTGTGGTCAGATTGCTTATCCTCCCTGCAGTCCCTGTCCTCATCCACACAGGGAGCAAGAATCTCGTACCTGTTGGACAAGGCCAAGGGCTGAGACTCCACCATCACCACTTCCTGGATCCCAATACCTGCCTCGCTTGTAGTTACACCCTCTTGTCCCTGACCATGGGCCAAATTGGAAGTAATTACTCTAGTGGGTGTGACTGCCTCCTGGAACTTAGTGTCCAGGTAACGCTACCCCTCCCTAATGTGTCACAGTGTCTGAAGCTCGGACTCCAGCTCATCAACTCTGAGCCGAAGTTCCTCGAGCCGCCAACATTTGCTGCAGATGTGGTCGCCGTGGACCTCAATGGCGTCCGCCAGCTCCCACATGCAACAACAACAACACATTGCCTGGTCTCCCATCTCAATGAATGAATTAATTAGTTTTTAAAATTTGGAACACGTATATCTTTTAATCTACACCAAGGCACTTAAATTTAGATGCCCAAGTTTGGAAAAAAGCAAGAAATAGAGAAATACTCACCAATCACTCACTTACCTGCTTTCTGGTGACGTCACACTTCGATTACTTTTTACTTCTTTACACTCACCGGTCTGTTGTAGCCCCCGTGGGCCCCCGCTCACCTTTAAATCAGCCGCTCCCGCGGGCCCCCGCTCACCTTTAAATCAGCCGCTCCCGCGGGCCCCCGCTCACCTTTAAATCAGCCGCTCCCGCGGGCCCCCGCTCACCTTTAAATCAGGCGCTCCCGTGGGCCCCCACTCACCTTTAAATCAGCCGCTCCCGTGGGCCCCCACTCACCTTTAAATCAGGCGCTCCCGCGGGCCCCCACTCACCTTTAAATCAGGCGCTCCTGCGGCCCCCCGCTCACCTTTAAATCAGGCGCTCCCGTGAGCCCCCGCTCACCTTTAAATCAGCCGCTCCCGTGGGCCCCCGCTCACCTTTAAATCAGCCGCCGAGGTCTCGCGCTCTCCAGTTTTAATACTGCCGCCACTGATACCGCCTCCAATTAGGTCTGAGTAAACCACATAGCGTGGGACTGGAGTTACATGTACCCCAGACCAGGCATTAAGTCCCTTTCTGAAGGACATTGGTGAACCAGTTGAGTTTTTACAAAAATCTAGCAGCTTTCATGGTTATTTTATGTGATGCCGGCCTACAAATGATCAGATTTATTGAATTCAATATCCCAACTTGCCATGGTGGGATTTAGAACTCCTGACCTCTGGGCTGCTAGTCCAATACCATAGCCACTAGGCTACTGCTGAATAAAGTAGCAGCAAGTGCAAGCATGGGCTTCCAAGGTAGTTGAGGTTGTGTAGAGGACAATGTTGGTGCCAATATTCTGACGTCTCACATAATTCACATGTGGACAGGTCTGTTCATGAGACGGGCAGGTCAGCCAGTTAGGTGAACTTGGGATACTACTCTTCCTGACTTCAGAGTTCCATGTCCCAATCCTCAGGGTTATTATTCCGGTTCCTCTGAATGCTGCCTGCAGAATCTGTTTTAGGTGATGATTTTTTGAGGGATTAAAAACTGTCCAGGAGCCCAGGGCGAACTCCGCTGCCCTTCTTCGAAATAGTGCCGTGTGATCTCTTACATCCACCGGAGAGGGGAACGAGTCCTTGGTTTAAACGACTCATCCAAAAGGCAGCACCTTCGATAGTGCAGCACTCCCTCAGCACTCAGTCCCTAGATTTTTGTGCTCTAATCTCTGGAGTGGGATTTGAGCCCACAACTTTCTGACTCAGAGGCGAGAGCGCGACCAGCTGAGCCACGGCTGGTCTCATTCTCCACCTCTTCCAGCAATATGCCCCTTTGAATGGCTAAAATTGAAGAAATTGTGGAGCATGAAGCAGATAACATGATCTTGGAGACTCCGGTAGAGCTGTACTACATGTCTCTTGACTCATCCAGGCATCTGATGCCAATAACTTGTTACATGATCAACGTGGTAGATGCATGGGTATCATTGTTGTATCTGCATTCATTTTGCCACAAGGGTATCATTAGCTTGGGCTTCCGATGGTAGCCTTTGTCTCTTCGGGGCCATCTTTCAAGTCTGCCTTTTCCTTCAAATAATCCAGGCACAGAGGATTGCCTCAAAATTGATTTCATTCTGCTGCTGCTTTTCCCTGGAGAAAGTGATGAAAGGTCTTCGACCTGAAACATTGGGAGGAATTTTCCCAGCCCTGGGGAGGCGGGTATGGAGGCAGGACTGCCGGGAAAATGGCAGAAACTGGGAACGGGTACCAACCCCGCTCCAAACCGCCTCCGTGCCATCTTCCCGGGAGGTGGATCCCCGAGTCACGCAGGGACCCGTCTCCTCGAGGGGGGCAGGGGATTAGAGCCAATTAACTGCCAGTTAACAGGTAGTTAACAGGCAGTTTTGAGGCTTTTCCCCATTTTACGCTTGCAATTGCGGGCTTCCCGACGGCCTCGGGGCGCTACGGTTAGCGCCGCCGCTAAACTCCCACTGAATTTCACGGGAGGCGTGGGCGGTGCAGCGCCCGGGTGCTCTTAGGGCGCTAACGGGAGGCGCAAAGCAACCCAATTTTTCCCCCTATAGGTTTTACTGCTGAACTGGGAACATATTCCTGAGACATCATTAGAGAGAGGACCTTTTCCTATTTATGGTATTGGTGTTTGTCACAGCAGGATTTTAATGAGCTTGTATTTAGTTTTTTACCATTATTTTGATTTTTGCTGTGATTTGAGGTTTAAATGTGTTTTCAAAACCTGTGACTCCAGTTCCGAGTGCATAACCAGCACTAATTCTGTTACACTATTATTCAACACTAATTCTGTTACACTATTATTCAACACTAACTCCTGCTGCAGAAGGTAAGTCATTCATCTACTGAAAAAGCACACGATTCTTCTCACGGCCATTGTTCATTGATTTAGATTAACTTTGTGTTGCACTTTAAGAACGTGAGCTTATTCACATAGTGCACGGTCTGTCGGCCCTCAAACCAGTGACATCTCAGGTTACTGTTTAATTTACTAACCCCCTCCCCCCCAGTTTTCTCCCCTCCTGTCCTAAAGGCTGTTGCTTTTGTTGGAATAAAGTTCCAAAGGTGCCAACAGCCCTCCAGTGCAGTGGAAATTCATCATGTGTGAGAAGGTAATTTAACCGTGGAGACATCACAGCCAAGCATGGTCTTGCCCTCATACGCATTAGTAAATTATCCAGCTAGGATCACTGGAATAGTGATACCAGGAAACAAGGCAAGAACGCAGGTGCTGGACTAGTTACCAGTTTCAGGACCAACATTTCAACAGTACTCCTCAACAACAACAACAACTTTCATTTATGTCAACCGCTGACAATTGATCTGTCAAAAATTTTTCGACCAATGAAGCGTCATACGCTGACATCATCTGTCACCGGTGTAAGGTTTCCAAAATCTGCAGATCCCCAAAACCTAAGGAAAAAGGACTTTGGAACTACTTCAGTGATAAAAATGCATTTAGGCCTAACCTAAGGAATATAAGACCAAAACCTAGTTTTGGCATTTTAAAAACATGTCTGGGCCTGTAAAGGGAGAAAAGGTTGTGAAGGAAGTTGGGGTCGACCTCTGTAAAAGCAGTTTTTGGGTATTGCAGTTAATTGCAGTGTCTGGGGAGCCGGGATGACCTCACTCAAAGCCCCAGCACGCATTAACATTTTGACAATAGACCCTAGGAGAGGACAGTCCCACCCAAAACAACAGGTCCCATCAAACCGATTACAGGGCCCATCAAGAAACATGCATAATACAGAGCACCCAGGACTAGGCTATAGATCAGCCTAGGAACCCAAAACACAAAACCAATCACCAGCAATCAGCCAAGGAGATCGACAGGATGCAAACCATTCCAAAAACCCATTTGACACTTACAGAGCAGTTACTGGTAGCAGGCCCGCCAAATTCAGACAATGAACTGAACAGATTTGGCGGGTAGATAAGGCCATATTTCAATGGGTGAGATTGAAGGCCTGTTAAAACCCAGTTAACGTGCTAGTAAATCGTTACCAATTTACGAGCCCGCCAAAACTAGACAATGAACTGAACAGATTTGGCGGGTAGATAAGGCCACTTCAATTCTGTATAATTGAAGGCCCACCAAGCACACACAGAGCTAGCTAGAAGAAAGAGAAACAACACAGTCCAGCGTTCGTTGGGTCGAGCAGTCAGTCGCAACCGGTGGTCATCAGAAGGAGGAGAGACCAAGAAGAAGAAGGCCCGAGCTGGAAGCGAGTCGGCATCGTTCACCACTCAGACACACCTGAGTCCAGCTCGTGAAGACACCACCTCGACGGACCTCCAACAACGGCCCCAACACAGTCACCCGGAGCAACAAGCAGCAACAAGTCACTGACGGCTCCACGAGGTCGACCGACAGACCAACCAAGGCCTAAAGCCATTGCGGAAACCAAAGGCCTCACGAAACCAACAACCGCGCATTACCCCCAACTGACCGGGTAATCGCAGGCCACCGCGACCAACAAAGACCAACTCCAGGGAAGAAAACTCGAAGAATCGCAAAGTTTCCACACTACAAACTACGCCTGACTTACCCCTGGGTAAGATTTTCCCCAAAGACTCTAAGCCCTACTGCTAAACCAAAGAAATTGGGTACTCACCAGATAAATCCATAACGACATCCTACCGCATCAGCGGACTCGCGAAGACTGACCAGAGACCCAGGTGAAGTCCTCTACCGCGTACGGGGTACGACAGACACTAACCGCCATAAACAGCGAACCCCAAAACCGCGATTTAGCCCAACTGTCAAAGGATTGGTGAGCATTATCCCTGGTCCTTCAAAACCTAACTTATCTAGTAAAGTGGGGTTGGGAGGGGTGAAGTATTGTTCTACTGTCATTTCCCTCGCTTGTACCGAAGTGTCCCCACCTTTAGAGTGATAAGGGTGTTATTATTTGTGTCTTACCTTTTAATAAAGATTGAAGTTCTTTCATCAAACTCAGTTGTCTGCTGCACCTTTTGTATCACAACCCCCAAATAAGTCCAAGGTCTAGAACCAAGGGAGTGGGAGCGATTCGAACCGCTCAGAAGTCAGAGGTAAAGCTGACACAAAAACACCACCCCCTACATCGGCTTTCCCTTAATTGGCTGGTAAGCCCGCAGGGCAGGTTTAACAAGGCCAATCAAGGGAAAATAGCGTGGGTTGGTCAGATGTCGCTGGGGGCGGGACTGAAACCCGGAAACCAGAAGTCCCGCCTCCAGCATGTCTCCACTGAGAAAATCCAGCCCGTTAACTCTGTTTCTCTCTCCACAGATGCTGCCTGACCTGCTGAGTATCTCAAGTGTTTTCTGTTTTAATTAAAGTGATGAAGGTGTTTGTCCTGGTGAACAAATCATCAGTGACATTCTTGACACATCTGTGCACTGCTGATTGATTGATATTGCAGATGTTTCCAGTGGCAGCCTAGAAGGACCCAGATGCATAGAAGTTAAGGGTGGTTGTGACTTTGACTGCCACTGGCAGTGCAGTCCCTGTACTTGAGGTTGTCTGTGGGCAAGCTTGCAGTAGATGATACAACCTGTGGAAAATAAATGTGCTTCTATATAGCTTTTAGCAGGTGGACGTAAAAGATCCTATCGCACTATTTCGAAGAAGAGCAGGGGAGTTATCCCCGGTGTCCTGGCCAATATTTATCCATCAACCAACATCACTAAAACAGATTATCTAGTCATTATCGCATTGCTGTTTGTGGGAGCTTGCTGTGCGTAAATTGGCTGCTGCATTTCCCTACATTACAACAGTGACTGCGCTGCAAAGGTACTTGATTGGCTGTGAAGCACATTGGGACGTCCTCTGGTCATGAAAGGCGCTATAGAAATGCAAGTTGTTTTTTTGTCTTTTTTAAAATTACAAAGTACCCAACACAGGCATCATGGGTAAGCAAGGATAGTCTGCCTTAGTAAATATAGCAGGTCATAACAGAAACAAGACAGGAACAGAAACAAGACAGGTCAGGCAGCATCTGTGGAGAGAGAAACAGAGTTAACGGGCTGGATTTTGTGAATGGAGGCGAGTTGGAGGCGGGACTGCTGCTTGTCGTGTCAATGTCCCGCCTCCATCCTCGCCTGACCAATCAGAGGGATTTCCCCCTGATTGAGCTTGTTAAGCCCGCCCTGCGGGCTCAGCAGGCCAATTAGGGAGGAAGTCACTGACAGATCACATCAATGTCAGACGTGCTATCTGTCAAGACTTCTTGAAAGAAGAAATGGCAGCGTTTGACAGCTCTGTGAAGCTGTCAAACACTGCCATTCTCTTTAGTTTGATGAGACTTTGTGGTGAGGACTCATCAAACCTTTCAACTTTGTAAATTTCACATGTCTGTAAGATCGGAGGATCCAACAGCCATTATGTGAAATTGACAAGGAGAATGTCGGGTCTCCCCATCCAGCGCGGCTAAAGGCTGTAGAAAGAAAACAAGGTAAGTGCACACTTTTTAAAACTTATCACTCACCTTACATACTTACCACTCCACACTTGCACCCATCACTCACCTCTACATCTTACTTCCAGGTGCCTCCGACCGCCGCAGACCTCCTCCACGTCTCCTCCAACCCGGCGGAGTTCTCCGAGGTCGGGAAGCCTTCACCTGTGAAGGTAAAATGGCACTAATCCTTTTTTCTGCCTGTTAACTCCCTGTTAACTGGCAGTTAAAAGGATTAAATGCCTTTCCTACCTCCAGGAGACGGGACCCGAAGCGGCACATCTTCCCGCCTCCTGGCAAAAGGGCACGGAGGCGGGATGGGGGCGGGTTTGCCATCCGCCCCCCACTTTCTCCGAGTTTACCGGCTGTCCCGCCTCCATGCCCGCCTCCTTGGGGCTTGGAAAATCCAGACCAACGTTTCGGGTCGATGACCTTTCATCACTTTCTCCAGGGAAAAGCAGCAGCAGAATTAAATAAATTTTGAGGTAATCCTCTGTGCCTGGATTATTTGAAAGAGAAGGCAGACTTGAATTCTTCTCCCTGAAATCGTAGACCAACAGGTGGTGGTGGTGGGGGGGGGGGGGGGGGTGGCGGGGGCGGGTGGGGGGAGGTAAAGAGAAGAGAGAACACTTTAGCCTAACAGATATAAAGCCATGGGAAAACACGTTTTTGGAGCAAACCAGCCAGAACAGGAAGATAAGTTTAAGAAGCAGAAATGTAATAGAAAATACCGGACAAAGAAAAAAGTGGTGTGAGTCTCCAACCTTGAGAAAGTAGAGATAAAAATGGGGCCTCTGCAGAAGCTATGGTTCTACTCCGACATCAATGGTCTGAGCAGCTTCTCCATGCTCGATGAGGCCAAGACTGTCTCCTGCAAGAGAACTATTATCTCTGCATAAAAAGGACTACGGGCTAAAAATTGAGTAGTGCCCCATTTGGGGCGCTAACTTCGCTGGGGCGCTACTTTCAGCGTCCCGGAAAAATTAGCGCCCCCGCACCAGAAATTGTGTGGTTGCGCCCCAAGAGGGAAGCGGGGCACTACTGAAGCACCCCACATCCCTCTTGGGGCGCTGCGAGTCAATATCGCGGTGCAACGTGCTGCGGTATTGCAGGCCTTCCTCCCCTTCTTAAAGGGGAGGGGCCTTGCGCAGCGCGACCCGGGGCCCAGCTGGGCCCCCGGGGATTGGGAGTGCCGGCAAAAGAGCCCGGCACTCAAGAGAAGTGCCAGGCTCTTGGAGCGCAGCCGGCACTCCACGGTGCGGGGGGGGGGTGGGGGGCATTCAGGAAGCCGGGGACGGGAGCGCAGGCAGGTGCTTGCAAGCGGCCAGCAAAAAAATTGCCCGCCCCGCACCTCTCCTTTAAATTGCGCCTCACCGGCCGCGGGTAGGCCCCCCTGACCCCGTCAGGCATAGCGTCCGGCGGTAAGTCAGGGGGCGCTACCGCAGATCGCAGCCGGGGTGTGAGCGGGGCGCTGCGCACGGCGATGATGTCATCGCTGGCGGTGCAGCGCCTCGGGACGCTACCGGTTAGCGCCGCCACTAACCTCCCACTGAACTTCACGGGAGGCGTGGGCGGTGCAGCGCCCGGGCGCTCTTAGGGCGCTAACGGGAGGCGCAAAGCAACCCAATTTTTCCCCCTATAGGTTTTACTGCTGAACTGGGAACATATTCCTGAGACATCATTAGAGAGAGGACCTTTTCCTATTTATGGTATTGGTGTTTGTCACAGCAGGATTTTAATGAGCTTGTATTTAGTTTTTTACTATTATTTTGATTTTTGCTGTGATTTGTGGTTTAAATGTGTTTTCAAAACCTGTGACTCCAGTTCCGAGTGCATAACCAGCACTAATTCTGTTACACTATTATTCAACACTAATTCTGTTGCACTATTATTCAGCACTAATTCTGTTGCAATATTATTCAACACTAATTCTGTTGCAATATTATTCATCAGTAAATCTGAATACTCAGATTATTTAGCAGTTCAGCAGTGACAGATGGCTTGCAGGGTTCTGAAATATTTTTGCGGCACCACTTCTCATTCTCACTTCCACATTTTCCTGCTTTAATAAGTCTGATTGCAAAGTTTGCACAAATAGAAATAACTGCTGCTGCAGAAGGTAAGTCATTCATCTACTGAAAAAGCACACGATTCTTCTCACGGCCATTGTTCATTAATTTAGATTAACTTTGTGTTGCACTTTAAGAACGTGAGCTTATTCACATAGTGCACGGTCTGTCAGCCCTCAAACCAGTGACATCTCAGGTTACTGTTTAATTTACTAACCCCCTCCCCCCCAGTTTTCTCCCCCCCCTGTCCTAAAGGCTGTTGCTTTTGTTGGAATAAAGTTCCAAAGGTGCCAACAGCCCTCCAGTGCAGTGGAAATTCATCATGTGTGAGAAGGTAATTTAACCGTGGAGACATCACAGCCAAGCATGGTCTTGCCCTCATACGCATTAGTAAATTATCCAGCTGGGATCACTGGAATAGTGATACCAGGAAACAAGGCAAGAACGCAGGTACTGGACTAGTTACCAGTTTCAGGAGCAACATTTCAACAGTACTCCTCAACAACAACAACAACTTGCATGTATATAGTGACTTTAATGTAGTAAAACATCCCAGTGCACTTCACAGGAGTGATTATCAAACACAATTTGACAGCAAGCCACATAAGGAGATATTAGGGCAGATGAGGTAGGTTTTGAGGAGCGTCTTAAAGGAGGAGAAAGAGGTAGAGAGCAGGTAAGGACTAGGGAGGGAATTCCAGAGCTTAGGGTCTTGGCAGATGAAGGCACGGCCGCCAATGGTGGAGCGATTAATATCAGGGATGCTCAAGAGGCCAGAATTGGAGGAGTGCAGAGATGTCGGAGGTTTGTAGGGCTGGTGGAGGTTACAGAGATAGGATGGGGCGAGACTATGGAGAGATTTAAAAACAAGGATGAGAATTTTAAAATCAAGGCGTTGCTTAACCAGGAGCCAATGTAGGTCAGTGAGCACAGGGGTGATGGGTGAACGGGACTTGGTGCGAGTTAGGTTACGGGCAGCCGAGCTTTGGATGAGCTCAACATGTTGAACAAGGTAGTTACATAGGATTACATAGGATATACGGCACAGAAACAGGCCATTCGGCCTAACCAGTCCATGCCGGCATTTATGCAACACCCGAGCCTCCTCCCATCTTTCCTCACCTAACTCTATCAGCATAACCCTCCATTCCCTTCTCCCTCATATGCTTGTCTAGCCTCTCCTTAAATGGATCTATACTATTCTCTTCAACCACTCCCTGTGGTAGCGAGTTCCACATTCTCACCACTCTTTGGGTAAAGAAGTTTCTTCTGAATTCCCCATTGGATTTCTTGATGACTATCTTATATTGATGGCCTCTAGTTTGAGGCATTGGCGTTCCAATGCCCCAAATGCTGTCCCAGCTGATATCAATTAACGCAGCACCAATGCAGCATTGCCTTTTAAAAAAAAATGTAAGCTATAGTTTCATTTTCCCTCTTGTTGGTTTACATTTCTCTGCTCGGAGATGACAGACAGGCACAACCTGCAGCTGCATCTCTGTAACAACCATCCTTAGTGTTTGCATTGTCCTTCCCCACATGGTACGTGCGGAACTCACTGTGTCGGAGACCCAATCTCACAGCCACAAGGTTGGGATTCTTTTCTCTCGAGTGCTGAGTGCCAATGTTCCTCTGAATTTTTTGCGGGGGGGAGGGGGGCGCGGGGGTCGGGGTGCGTCCCATTTGTAGCCAGTCCTGCAGCAAGAACGCATTGAACTTAAAGTAAACTGACATTAAAGGGTTAAGCGGCTGTACTGTACAGGCCGTTTTGTAAATTGACCAATCATAAGAAATTGACCAAGCTTCCTATCCCAGCATGCCTCAAGGAACCAACGGGACTTTTAAATGAACTTTTAAAATGAGCTGTGAGCTGAACGGAATGCAGGAGGAAATCATTCATACAGAGACACAGACACCATTGATTGACTTTTGGAATATGCTAACCAAGGAAGTAGCTGAAGTAATCAGGCCACACAATGACATGTGTTTGTTTCAATTTCACTGGTTGTCCTGTCCATTGAACTCCTGTGGTCAGGCTGTTAACAAGACTTACAAATCAACATGACAGGTAACGAACATGGTTCCACCAGAGTCTGGATCGGTTCCCTCATCCTTTGGAGATGTTAATATCAAAATTGTTGCTGGAGTAAAACCCATTCGCCAACCTTTCAGAATGCTGATAAGCCCGGAACTTTTCCCCATCAAAACACTTTTGTGTGATAATGGACTATTCACTGACCCAGGATGGAGAAATGATCAAATCAAGCACTCTATAGATTTGCAGAAACAGACAAGATTAAGATGGTACAATCAAAGTGGGGGGGGGGGGGAGTTGTTGCGTCAATCAATTGTCACGGGTATGATTTTTGTATTATAAAAAGGGTGCGTTTAGGGACAAACTTTGGCAACTTGCAAGAGAACTGCAGATGGATTTGATTACCCGTACAGATGGAAACACACTCCTCCGAATGATCGCCAGGGTGAGTGGTGTTTGAAATTAAAGAGAGTTAAAGGGAACAGTGTATGTGAGTACTGTTTGAAGTTAAAGGGAACAGTGCATTGATGTTTGTATGTTATCCGTAGTACAATAAACAGTTAAAAGAATACTGAGTTGTACTGAGTTGTGAGCCTTGGCCATTTTACCTCACCCGGGCGGGTTCAGGTTGGATTCTGGAATTAGAGTATAAGAGGGAAGGTGCGGGTTCACCTACCTACAGATTTAGTGGTGCCCGAACAGGGACCTGATAGGGGAAAAATGGAAGATAGGGTAGAGCAGTATATGGGTAAGAAATTACCTTTGAAAGAGGGATTGCTATGAGTCATCGCAGCTGCATATGATCCTCTAAAAGAAGCTGAGGAATGGGAGGAAACTCCCATGGCCAAGAGATATGCAAAATGGATATGCCCTGTGTGGTTAGCATATAGGCGAAAAACACAGCAGTTAGCGCAGGGACATCAGCGATATGAAGAAAGGTTGCAGGAGAAGGATGCAGTTAAAGCGAGATTGATGAAAGAATTGTCAGAGGCTAGACAGGAGAGAGAAGAAGAAAGGAATAAGATGGAGACAAGGTGCAGCTACCTAGAAGTACAGGCAGTTGATTTGCAACACCAGTGCGGACAATTGCGGGAAGAAGTGAATAGTGAACGGGAAGAAAATAGTCGAGTGTCTCAGGAGTGCAGTGACTTAAAGGCGGCGTTCCGGGTGCTGCGAGAGCAGCAGAAGGAACTCGAATCGTGTGCTGATCATTCGGCATGCGAGGAAGAGATCGAACGGCTCCAGCACAAGTTACAGACACAGAGAGGTAGAGTCTGTGCTATGGCAGGGGCCGTGGAGGAAGGAAATGCGTTCGACACGTGGTGGAAGAAGGCAGAAGAGGAAGTTGTGGAAGGTGGAGAGAAAGGTGGTGTTATATAGGGCGAGGAGTAATGTGTCTGGTACAGCACACGAACATGACACCGGTGGCTGGGGGAGACCCGGTAGTGTCGAATTATGATGAAACCTATACACCCTCACAATTAAGGGAAGCAGTAAGGGATTTAGGAACCCTCGGATGGGGAGGAGATGTGAAAGGGCACTTTTTGCACTTAGAAATGATGGCTGCGATGCAGGGTTTCGACGAATCTGAGAAAATTAGATGTTTGCTTTTTAGTCTGGACGGGGCAGTTCTGGCCAGGCTACCTCAAGACACCAAGTGTGCCCGACCCGCAGTAACTTGGGACAATACCAAGCGACATGTTCGAGAAGCTTGCGGGTACGGAAGGGGTGGTCCATTTAAGATTATGGCACAAAGTATGCAGGGGAAGGAGGAACACCCAGAAGCGTTTGCTAGCAGATTGTGGTCTGTTTAGAATGAAACACAAGGAGGAGGGTTGGATCGCAATCAGTTGGCAGCAGACGGTCTCCGCCAACGGTTAAGAGCTCTTATCGCTCGCATGGAACTGGTTACTAATACAGCCATGTCAGGGTTTGATTTAGGAGACCCAGGCATGACAGAAGCTCGAGTGTTGAGGAAGTTGATTATGTTTTGGGAGGATAAACAGAACAAGCAGGATAGGAACAAGGTAGAAGGGGGGAAGAAAGGAAAAGTGCAGGAGATGAAACCCCAGGTAGCTCCAGACCCGACCCCTAAACAGGGCCAGGGGAGAGAGTGGAGATCTGAAGGAGCAAAGCCGAGGGGGCCACCTGTGGGAAAAATGAGTGTAGGTAACCAACCAGCTAGAGAGAGCAGAGAATGCTCTAACTGTGGGAAACTCGGCCATATAGCACGGGAGTGCTGTGCGCTGAGGAATAGGGAAGGACCGAGAAAGAATCCTGGGGGTGGTGGGTCTCAGGATGCAATAGTACGACTGGCCCAGGCCTTGGAGAAGGTAGTAAGCCAGGCTGGAGGTAAATGTAATTCCTCCAAGAGAGGAGACGGAGGGGAACCGAAGCTGGAACCCTCCGCACCCTCCGAGCAATGAAGGGGCCGTAACAGCCAGCTATCATACCTGTGCCCACTCAGGTATGCCAGCCACGGAAGACTGACCGTGGATTTAATAGTAGAAGGAAAGAAAGGGGACTACCTGGTAGATACAGGGGCGTCGCATACCGTGGTCCACGCGAAGGATCCGCGGAGGTCCAATTGGTCTAGCGGCGAACCCTACGTTTTGGGAGGATTTACAGGAAATACGTTGGCTGGCACGGTATCCCGCAGAGGCAATATAATTTCCCCAAAGAAGCAGAGAAGGATTTAGAGGTAGCAGTAAAGTCCCTCATGGATCAAGGGGTCTCAAGACCTCTGGCGACACACGTAAATTCACCGATTTGGCCCGTTAAGAAACCAGATGGATTATGGTGGATGGCAATCGATGATAGGGTATCAAATAAGAACATTCCAGCACGTGCCCTGTAAGGGATTCTCTCCTGACCCTGCGTGTCTCGTAGCCTGTGAGATTCACGCGGCTCTGTGCAGCCTGTATGTCAGTGCGGGTCTAGGCCTGGTCTCCAGCCAGTCTGGGAACACTAGACACCCCTGTGAGTGGTTCGAATCACTCTCCCTTACGGTTCTAGACACTGGACTTAGATGCGAGAGCAGTAATGGAGATAAAACTCATGTAGACTTGGTTTGAATGGTACGAAATGGAAAATCTTTATTGCATGATACTTAAAATTATGAAATACATGTCATACGCACAGATTAATGACAGTACAATCTTACAAACAGTTATAATCACTCTTAGGGAAACGAGGAACGAACGGCACAACGTAAATAGGGCACACATTACAAATATCCTTAATCTTTAAACCCTCCCCTATCAATATCTATCCTAAACTAGCTTCGTAGGATCTCGAGACTCATGCTCACCACTCGTAATAACTCGGAGAAATCCCGAATAGCTGATCGGATGTTTTTCACCGCAGCACCCACGTGTTGGTCAGGAGATCTCCTGGTCCCACTTGTTTACTGCTTCTGCTGCTCGGTCAGTCGGCTGGACCGTCCGCTGTAGTGAAGACCTCTGTTGGTTGGCTACAAAGTATGGTGGAGCACCGTTGTCAATATCACTGATACAATGTGTTTGCACAGTCCAGTTATCATTGATGCAATATGTCTTGTTAAAGAAGAAAACTTCCTGTCGAGAAGACTTGGCTGATCGACCTACAGGCGCGGTCGGGATTTACTGACCGTGGCGATGGATAAGGTCTTCTTCTCTTCTCCTCTCATCTCATCTCATCTCATCTCATCTCGGGCCTTTGGTTCCGCTGCCAGCTACCAACATAGGTCTTCTTTACGCGACACGAGGTAGATCCGAACGGATCAGAAAGTTCAACAGTCTTTTACACAGGAGCAGCCACGATGATAACAGCAGCAAGCGGCAAGAGTCAAGAACACGAGGCAAGAGTCAAGAGCAAGAGAGCGAATGGACGGTTTGGGGCCTGCAATTATAGTGCACAGTTCTTCCGTTTCCCGCCCAACTACAATGTCCATTCTTTTGTTTAAGGTTTGGCGCCCAAATGTCCTGTATGGGTGATCTCCGTTCTTAATGGGTTTCGGGGCTACTCATGAATGTTTGAGTACCTGTTAATACTTCTCCCATTGTTAAATCGGTCGGTGTTCTCCCTGGAGGGGTTTGGGGCTTCCAAGTGTCCTGTATAACTACCTGCTAACGGCTCTCTCATCGTAGAGTCGTTGGGAGTTTACATACTAATGTCTTTTGGATGGGCCCTTGATTACTCGGTACAATGGCTCTCCTTTGTACCTGGGAGACCGATTCCAGTATCTATGTTTATACTGTAAACCCATAATGTCTCGTGTATTATCTTCACTGTGCTGAATCGTTATCGATCTTGCAAAAATGTGTATTGGAACGCCATCTTGTCTGCCTGTTGAAAAGTCTAGAATGTTCTGTCACGAGGTGCGGCGGCCATTTTACAGGCTGCTTGTGTCCAATTTAAACCTGACAGCATTCTGCTGAAATAAAAGCTGTTTGAACGAAACTTTGTGTTTTCTCCTTATTAATCAAATCGTGATAATTGCGAATTCTACAGTCCCTCCTGTTGATGCGAATAACTCCGCTTATCGTATCAAAAACTCAGTGGTGAGCAATTTTATCTCGATTTCACTCCGAATCCAGTAAATTAATCCCATAAATTTTAACTTGACTAAGGTCTCTGTGTCGTCCTTATTTCCCAAGAAAATCACATTTTATATCACCATAGGCATCATTTGCCCTTAAACTTACACCACTTGTTTTCCTTTCCGGCGTAACCAGGCCGATACCTCACGCATCACCTGTATATTTGTCTTTTATTCAGGGAAAGGAAAAAACAAAACCCAAAACCAAACAATCAACACCATCACCAAAGTAAACAAATCCCAACTCTTAAACATATCGAGTTTCCAACGTATTTACAATGAGTACAAACTTCCGCGGCGCACGTGGCGAGCAGGAGTGACGCCATTTTCCCATTACACTGCGCTCTCATCGTGCACGCGCACGTAACGTTCTCGCCACTCTCCCGTGTTCTCATGCTTGGTGAGGCGCTTGTCTCTTTTACAATGTATGAACAATAGGTATATCACAATAAACACTTGACAGATGACTAAAATGTGGGAGGCTATTCTGACCCATGAAGGTACTTCAATATTCGTGAACAGATTCCACCACGGTGGAACCACTATGTCCAAAATGTCTGTACCTATCTCGACGGTTTTCTGTTCTAATGTATAAAAATGCTTTTGTGACACCGCGACGGCTTTCAGAAGTTTGGTTAAATGCTCAGGGAGAGGGGGAATGAGGTATCCAAAATGCGCGACAAATCGCTGCAAGTCGGTGAAATTCTCTTTTACTGTGAGATGAACAGTGGATGGTTCAGGGATTGGGATAATTCGCTGTTGTGCTACTTGAACTTCAGCCCTGGGTTTAAAACAGAAACTGCTGTCACTCACCGGACACCGGCTACGGTTTCCATGCTGGTAGTGTTGCGCTGCAGTGGTAACACAATATGTTCCACCCCCGATGTATGCTACCTGCGGAGGCACATGATCTTGTGCCATTGCCTCCATGGTGCAATTCATGGACTTGGCGCCAGCCGTTCTGAACCCGCACTGTGGTGTTAAAAAGGCATTCAAGTGCTGGGGGCACAGTATTATGTGTGCTCCCCTGCCACGACAACCAGAGAGATCTGTACCTGTCATCGTTTGCTCCCAGCGGATGACGTAAGGTGGAACCGCTGCATAACGAATGTGGGCTCCCCCCTGAATGACACCAATGTTCTCTACCCGATATACCGGGGCGGGCTTTGCTGTGTTGCCCAAAACCGGCATGCGTAATACTATTCCCATAATAGTATGGTTTGAACGTCCGCAGTCCACGGGGACTGGGTAAGCTTCTGAAGCTAGCCTGAGCTGGCACGGACTTAATGCGTTCTGAAAAGGGTGGAGCGCCCGCAGGTGTTTGTTACTTATCCAGGACGGAACCAAACCTTGTTTTAAATCCTCCAAATTACTGCGGCCCTCGCCCAGTAACCACGCCCCGTAAAGCACGCACACCTCGTTCTGCGCAGCCTGATCGGATGCATTCCGATCTTCCCTAATCAGGGCATTTACCGTACGCGCATGTTTCTCCAGCTCTGCTATGATCTCCTTTAAATGGAGAGTCATGGCTTGGTCCTCATGCAGACCTGACCCTACCACTTTATTCTCATCTGTTAGGATGTCCTTTAACTGTGTTTTTAAACCATTAATCTGGGTCTGCAGCTCCACACTGTCTAGAGCGTTGACCACAGATGTCCCTGTGTTAAAAGCAGTGAACGCATCGTTCACCAAACCCCTTCTTTGCCTCCCTACTTGATCCAAAGCTTCCTGCGGTGCGGTGTATAAACTTGTCTTATCAATTTCTGCAAAATCAAACTCGTAAAATTGCCTGAACATCTTGGTCAACAGGACCTGATACAACTGTTCCGTCTTTTTGGGGCACCACTCTGGTAACCGTACCTCAGTGAGATTTAAAATCACCGAGGCCACCGCGTAATGTACCCCCTGAAATAGTATCTGGTATGTGGGGACCAGTACCAAACCGTTTCCGGGTCCCTTACTAGTTTTAGGGCACCCTTCTTCCTCAGTTACAACCACCGGAATCGTGGGCGGGGCTTTGCGTGGGCGCGTAATGAGCTCAGTGGCATTTACTGGGATCGGAGAGTATGGGGCTCCGCACCCCCTGGTGCTCGCATCCCACCTCATCCCCTGTCCGTTATCCTGCCACTGATTAATAAAGAATATGGAGATGCCTTTGGGGCAAACGTACTTTGACCCCCACATACAAACATAAATCCCCTCATCCGGTTCCCACCATTTGTCCCAACAGACTTTCACTTGTCCATCTGTCCCCGTAATTGTCCGATGGGTATTATTACCCAGTCGCTCCCACTCAACCGAAGAGTTCCTCATAGTTTTGCTCAGCTTTCGCAGCCACCACCATCGGCTCAATGGGACATCCCCACTACAGGTCAAACAAATCCGTTTGCCGACGGTGACGCTGATCCTGGGTGCGATGATCCGTACTTTGGGGCACATTAAAGAAGTCTCTTTGTAGGCGAACCCCGATGTGCTGGAATATTCCGTTGAGTTCGTTCCCAGCCATCCTGGCCACCTTCCCTTGTGGAAATAGGTGCTGGTCCCTTCTGCCTTCCGTCTCCCGGTCCCATCCACCGCGATGGGGGCCGTGTCCCCGGAACATCCAAACACCACGACATCCTTGGTGTGGCCTCGATAGGCCAATCCACATCCGATTGCCACGAGCAATACTATAAGTCGTTCCATCCTTCCTTGGTTCCTGTGATCAGATAGAATGAGGTAGCCAGCCTCGCAAAAAGTCTCTGGCTTTTGTGAAGGGTGAGCGGGTCCCCTGACCTCGCCTCACGTAAACTTCAACGTTTGCTGAATAGACTTCCTCTAAAACCTAGCCTTAAAACTCCCACCATTTTATCGTTTTCTGTTAAAAACACTACAAACTTAGCCTTATTAAAACTTAAACTTAAAACTTAACCTTGAACTATACACTTAAAACTTTAAACTAATAACTTTACAGTGCCGCCCGTTCTCAGGGCGGCCCCTTTAAATTCTGAGAAGGCTGCTGCGAGCTCTTCCCGACGGTGGGAGGGCACTGACCCTTCCCTCTGATCTGCCGCAGCCTGTTGCTGCGCTGACCCTTTCCTCTGATCTGCCGCAGCCTGTTACTGCTGCGATGTGGCCTGTCTCTACCCGGGTTATCTTAACCTGAATTTTACGCCTTGGGGCAGTCTGGGGACATGACCACATCCTGCTGGGCTGGGGTTCTCTACTTGACCTACGGGGAGTTGCTATGGGCGGGGGTTCCGTGACGGACGGACCGGGTTCCGAGACCTCCAACGGGACGACCTGGGGTTCCATCACAGTCGCCGGCTCCGCCTCCGCTGACTCCGCCTCCCTAACCCCGGGGCTGGCAGTTCGTGGCTCCGCCCTGCTCGGCCCAGCAGGCGGCCCTTCACTCGTGATCTCTGCCTCCCCTGAGGACTGGACGTTCAAAGCGGGCGGCCACACCTCTGGGAACCACATTGGTACTCTCTGTGCTCCTATAGCGGCTGGCCCTGCCTCCTCTAGCTCCTCCCTCCTGTCCTCGGGACCTGCAGCTTGTGTGTCCACCCCGTGTGGATCTCTACCTATCGGCCCCAATCCTCCCAGACCGTTCCTCAGGAACCACCCGTCATCATCACTATGCTCATCTGCACTATCCTCATCTGACCAGGGAACCCTGGGTTCTTCGTCATCTAACCCCCAACTCCAGAAAAACGCTGCATGATCGTCCGGGATGTCCCTTCCCCTGATGCAAGCTGCTATGCCTGCCTGTGTGCCTTGTGGTCCTACCTGGGGCTGTGCTTCCCCACTCGCAGGTCTGGCCCCTCCCTTAAGACAGGCCACCGCCCCTGCTTGTTTCTGTGAAATCTCACCTGCTGGAGGCTGCAGATTTCTATCCTGTTTTAAATACTCATACTCCCTGCTCCTGGCTACCCTGTAGGCTGTTTTTATCTCTCTAAGCTGCCCTTCTAGCCTGAGCACGTCTAACTTTCCCATTGCTCGGGCATTCTCCTCCCGCAGGGCCTGCTCTCTAAGCTGCCCTTCCAGCCCATCTATTTTCCCTATTAAGCGGGCGTTCTCCTCCCGCAAGGCCTGCTCTTTTAACCTGGCCTCCTCACCGCAGACCCCCTCCTGTGCGTGTCTTTTAAAAGGACACAGGTAGGCAGGCTGCGTGGGCTCTAGTCATTGGGTACTATTAGACGGTCCTGCGGCACCTACGGGGCCGGTTGCGACCGCCACCTGTCCACGCGCATTCAAAACCATCTTGCGCATGGCTCCTAACACTGCTTCGAGGTCGTCGGGAGAGGTGGGTGCCTTTGCTTCCTTAGGCGGGACAGGCGCCTGGGCTCGGACCGCGGGATTTTTATCCTTGGAATCCTTCCAAGGGTTCCTGCAGTGCTTGCGCCAGTGCCCTGTCTTCCCACACCCGTAACAGGCATTACTCGCCTGTGGGGCGCGATTACCCTCCTGATGCCACTCTCTTTGAGCCGGGGCTGCGGGTCGTACCTCATGTACTCTTCCCTTAAAGGGACGTGTCGTCATACCCCTTATGTTACGGTAACCTAACGTAAGTCGATTCAAGACCGACTCTTCCGTAAGGTTGAGGTCATTGGGATCGAACCAGGCTTTTGCCTGCTCTCTAACGGCTGGTAAACTGTTGGCTATTATGCACCTAAGCCAATGAATTAAAGCGGCGCCTTCCACATCTTCGCGCTCGGGCGCACCTAGACAGCTGCGCTCATATACTGGCCACAGCCTGTCGGCAAAAACCTTCGGGGGTTCTCCCTCCATCTGCACTGTCTGTCCCACTCTAGCAAACGGACCTCCGTCGTTCGCTCCCACTACTTCTAGGACCTCATTTTTCAATTCCTCATAACTTTTATTTCCCCTCTTGCTATCGCCTGAGAGACACTGAAGGACCGAGCTATCTAACGAGAACAGCAGCATTTTTGCTGTCTCCCCATCATCGCAGCCGTTAATGGCTGCGGCTTGCTCAACTTCCCTGAAATGTACGGAAGGGTCGTCTATCTCGGTCAGCTTCCTTACGTGGTTTATCATGGCCCTCAGCTGATGTGAACTGTGAGGCAACACCAGCTGTCCGAGGAGATCCCCCGGTTCTTCCCCACCGTTTCTGCTTGGGCCCCTTTTAATCCCCGTTACTGGATACAACGATCCCTTTTCTACTTCCTTTTCAACGGGCTCTTTTGTTTCTTCCGTTGCTTCCTCCCTAACCCAGGTTTCTGAATAGCTGGGTGGCGCGGAGGGCGCAGTGGCTACTACTTCTTCCGCTTTACATGGTGGGGAATTTCTAAATCTCTCATTTACTAGCGGCTGGCGCGCCGACGGATTGATAAGGCACACCATGCCGTTCGCATTATTCACGGCCTTTTTGAGGCTCTCTATCTCTTTTTGGCAGGCGCTATGGTCGGCTCCCTGAAACTTATCCTCAAGGGCCAACTTATACGCCGACCTAACCCCCATTAAGCTCTCTTCCTGAGTTCTTATCTGGGCAGCTTGGCGGTTACATCTTTCCTTCATCCTACTCTCGTTCAATTTTGCTTCAGTGATCTGGCACTCGAGATACTCTACCCTTGTTTTAAGGTAACTGGAGACTTCCTGGCTTTCCTGGCGTAACTCATTTAAACTCTTAATGAGCGCCTCCCCTCCAGAAACCTTCTCCTCCATTTCCTCCTCTAACTGCTTGATTCGAGCGGTTAGCGCTGTATTGGTCTGGTTTGAAATCTGAACCTGCCTTTTGTAGCACATAAGCCAGACTGCTTTCTCAACTGCCTTTTTATGCTCCTTACTATCAGTCCACCTTTCAGCTGCCTCTAGTGGGCTCTTATCCGCTAACAATTCGCTTATCCACTTTTTAGTTAGATTAACCTTTCCAAATACGTAATCCGCTATCTTTTCCTGCATCACATTTCGTACAGTCATTCCAAAATCTAACACACTACCCTCTCGCTGCCAGTGTCCTGCCGCGGTCGCCATTTTCTGTAAGGGATTCTCTCCTGACCCTGCGTGTCTCGTAGCCTGTGAGATTCACGCGGCTCTGTGCAGCCTGTATGTCAGTGCGGGTCTAGGCCTGGTCTCCAGCCAGTCTGGGAACACTAGACACCCCTGTGAGTGGTTCGAATCACTCTCCCTTACGGTTCTAGACACTGGACTTAGATGCGAGAGCAGTAATGGAGATAAAACTCATGTAGACTTGGTTTGAATGGTACGAAATGGAAAATCTTTATTGCATGATACTTAAAATTATGAAATACATGTCATACGCACAGATTAATGACAGTACAATCTTACAAACAGTTATAATCACTCTTAGGGAAACGAGGAACGAACGGCACAACGTAAATAGGGCACACATTACAAATATCCTTAATCTTTAAACCCTCCCCTATCAATATCTATCCTAAACTAGCTTCGTAGGATCTCGAGACTCATGCTCACCACTCGTAATAACTCGGAGAAATCCCGAATAGCTGATCGGATGTTTTTCACCGCAGCACCCACGTGTTGGTCAGGAGATCTCCTGGTCCCACTTGTTTACTGCTTCTGCTGCTCGGTCAGTCGGCTGGACCGTCCGCTGTAGTGAAGACCTCTGTTGGTTGGCTACAAAGTATGGTGGAGCACCGTTGTCAATATCACTGATACGATGTGTTTGCACAGTCCAGTTATCATTGATGCAATATGTCTTGTTAAAGAAGAAAACTTCCTGTCGAGAAGACTTGGCTGATCGACCTACAGGCGCGGTCGGGATTTACTGACCGTGGCGATGGATAAGGTCTTCTTCTCTTCTCCTCTCATCTCATCTCATCTCATCTCATCTCGGGCCTTTGGTTCCGCTGCCAGCTACCAACATAGGTCTTCTTTACGCGACACGAGGTAGATCCGAACGGATCAGAAAGTTCAACAGTCTTTTACACAGGAGCAGCCACGATGATAACAGCAGCAAGCGGCAAGAGTCAAGAACACGAGGCAAGAGTCAAGAGCAAGAGAGCGAATGGACGGTTTGGGGCCTGCAATTATAGTGCACAGTTCTTCCGTTTCCCGCCCAACTACAATGTCCATTCTTTTGTTTAAGGTTTGGCGCCCAAATGTCCTGTATGGGTGATCTCCGTTCTTAATGGGTTTCGGGGCTACTCATGAATGTTTGAGTACCTGTTAATACTTCTCCCATTGTTAAATCGGTCGGTGTTCTCCCTGGAGGGGTTTGGGGCTTCCAAGTGTCCTGTATAACTACCTGCTAACGGCTCTCTCATCGTAGAGTCGTTGGGAGTTTACATACTAATGTCTTTTGGATGGGCCCTTGATTACTCGGTACAATGGCTCTCCTTTGTACCTGGGAGACCGATTCCAGTATCTATGTTTATACTGTAAACCCATAATGTCTCGTGTATTATCTTCACTGTGCTGAATCGTTATCGATCTTGCAAAAATGTGTATTGGAACGCCATCTTGTCTGCCTGTTGAAAAGTCTAGAATGTTCTGTCACGAGGTGCGGCGGCCATTTTACAGGCTGCTTGTGTCCAATTTAAACCTGACAGCATTCTGCTGAAATAAAAGCTGTTTGAACGAAACTTTGTGTTTTCTCCTTATTAATCAAATCGTGATAATTGCGAATTCTACAGCCCCAACGGTCGCTGCTGTGGCAGATTTGATTGGCAGTATACCAAGCTCCGCGGAAGCGTACACTGTGTTGGGTATTTCTAATGGGTTTTGGTCTATTCCAATGAGAAAAGAAGATCAGTACAAATTTGCCTTCACCTTTAAAGGGCAGCAGTACACGTGGACATGTCTGCCACAGGTGTTTCATAACAGTCCATCAATATTCAACCAGCAAATGGCTAAGTGTTTCGAAGGGTTCTCCGGCAGGGACAAGCTGATCCAGTACATGGATGACTTGTTACTATTCACGGAGAGTCCTGAGGAACATACGGTGTTGCTGAAGGAGTTGTTGCAGCTCCTAACACGATGCGGGTTGAAGGTAAACCCTAAAAAGGCTCAGATAGGGCAAAAGGAGGTACAATTTTTGGGGCTCACACTGAGACCGGGACAGAGAGGCATAGATGAGGCAAAAAGGAAAGTGGTACAAGAGTTACCGATCCCGGAGGATGTTTCGGCTTTAAGATCATTTTTAGGACTGACGGGATATTGCCGTGAGTTTACAGAAAATTATGCAGGTATAGCGAGACCTTTGTACACATTAACAAGGAAGTCAGCCAAATGGGAGCGGACAGAGGAATGTGAGAGGGCTTTTCACACACTTAAGGAAAAGCTGCAAACAGCCCCAGCGTTGGGAGCGATAGACCCTACGCAGAATTTCTGGCTAGAGTGCGCAGCTACAGAAGGTAGTTTAAGTGCAGTACTGTTCCAATCAGCCCATGGGAAACTTACGCTTCTGTTCTGATGATGCCACCTTCCATACCAGTGCTTCCGACATGTCTTCCTTTTTCCTCAACCGAGGATTCCCCTCTACCGTGGTCGACACGGCCCTCGACCGTGTCCGTTCTATCTCCCGCACTTCTGCCCTCACCCCTGCCCCTCCCTCCCGGAACCACGATAGAGTTCCCCTTGTCCTCACCTTTCACCCCACCAGCCTCCACATTCAACGGATCATCCTCCGCCATTTCCGCCACCTCCAGCGTGATCCCACCACCAAACGCATCTTCTCCTCACCTCCCCTTTCAGCATTCCGTAGGGACCGCTCCCTCCGCGACACCCTAGTCCACTCCTCTACCACCCCCAGCACCCCTTCCCCTTCGCCCGGCACCTTCCCGTGCAAGCGCAGGAGATGCAACACATGCCCTTATACCTCCCCTCTTCCCACTGTCCAGGGCCCCAAACACCCCTTCCAGGTGAAACAGCGATTTACTTGTACTTCCTGCAATTTAGTATACTGTATTCGCTGCTCACGATGTGGTCTCCTCTACATTGGGGAGACCAAATGCAGATTGGGTGACCGCTTTGCGGAACACCTCCGTTCAGTCCGTAAGGGGGACCCCGAGCTCCCGGTGGCCTGTCACTTTAATTCACCGCTTCACTCCCACTCTGACCTCACCGTCCTCGGCCTATTACACTGTTCCACGGAAGCGCAGTGTAAGCTCGAGGAACAGCACCTCATCTTTCGTTTAGGCACGCTACAGCCCTCTGGACTCAATATCGAGTTCAACAATTTTAGATCATAACCTTAGCCCCATCACATTTATATTTTATTTTCTCATCCACCCTTTTATTTGCACCCCCTTTTTTTTTTATTTCCCTCCTAGAAGCTGGCAGCTGTCCTTCATTCTGCCAGTGCATTTCACACTTCTTTCAGCCTTAACCTGTCACATTAACACCACCTCTTGCCTTGATCATCTCTTAATGTCTCTTAATGTCTCTTAATCGCTCCTTTTGTTCTTTCATCCCCTCCCCCTTTTCCCAGCTTTATCCTTGCCTTAAATCTATTTGATTTCCTGCTGTCTCCAGTTCTGACGAAAGGTCTTCGACCTGAAACGTTAACTCTGTTTCTCTCTCCACGGATGCTGCCTCGACTGCTGAGTTTTTCCAGCGTTTTCTGTTGTTATTTCTTGTTAACTACTACTTTGCCGGCCTTTTTCTATTTTCCCACATTTTGAATGGGGTTCACGTCGTTCGGCGATCACGTCAGGTAAGGCGGTCGGGTTCTCTATGTCGCCCCATTGCTGTGAATAGGTGACAGCTGCAAAAGTGGTATGAAAGCTACCATTTCACAGCTGGTCACTTTCCAATGTCAGAATCTTGAGCCTTCAGGACTTGGAAGACACTTTTGAGCTTTATGCAGTTTGGAAGTGTTTGGAGTAAACTCTCTATCCACTGTCACTTCCTTGGAGCAAGCTCTCTCACCATTGACAGATCGCTTCAGTCATCTCAACTTCAGCTGCCATCTATTCCAGCAACATCGGTGCCCTTGAATAAATTTGACCTTGGTCCTCAGAATCCCACCACGATTAGCCCCAACATCACCAGGCACACCAACATCACCAACAACAACACCAACCTTCTCCGCAATCACCTGATGCTGCACAGGACACAGGGCATCAGCACCCGACCACATTGCTGCCCGGGAGGCCAGCGATGGCATCACCATGGCCAGATTTCATTCACTTGACACTGTACACCCTGCCACATGATGCGCCAGGTTTACACCACCCCACACCAACACCATAAAGCATTCCTACAATGACCAAGACATTCCTTTCACACTCATCACCATTGCGGGGATACCGTTATGTCACACCATTCACTGCAACTCACTAAGACTCTTCCAAAGGTGAGCACAGATCTGTACAATAAGGCAAAGTGTTGAAAATAAAGATTTCAATGTTTGACAACACATCAACAGAAAATTTACATGAACATTGCATTAAGACACCCAAGTGCCTACCCTTGTGTGTTGTTAATTGGTATGATTGCACTAGGATGAGGGTGAGTGTGAGGGGTGGCTAGTGAGATGGGGAAGTGATAATGTAGATAGAGAGGGATGGGTGGAGGTGCAAGGTAAGTTTGTGTGAGTAAGGATGTGCAGGAGTAAGGTAGGGAAGGCAGAGTGATGGGGATGTGATGAGTGGCACAGCAGGATGAGGTTGAGTGTGGCTTTGCAGTAAAGTTTTGTGATCTACTGAGATCATTGAAAGGTTTGCGCCACTGCAGCCAGGTCCTCCTGACGACATCCCTGCTTGTGTCCTCCTGTGCAATGTGCAACCAGGCTGCATTGGTGTCATGGAAAGGTCTCTTCCGCCCATGGGAAGGGAAGAGAAGCTCCCTGCATCCTGTGACTCCCTCCATAAGCATATGGAGGGAGTCATGGGAGAGCCTGGGTGCAGCTGTGCACCTCTGTGCAGTGTTTGTCAGTGTTTGTAGCACCTCAATGCTGTAGAACACTGACAGCACAACTGTCAAAATCAATGTGGACATGGCCCCTTTAAGGAAACCGGCTGATGACATGTCATCAAATGACATCATCAGACCCGCTTCCTGTTAATTGGCCGGGAACCCCGCAGGGCGGGCTTAACAAGCCCAATTAACGGAAAATCCTTTTGACAGAGCGGCTGCAGCCAAGAGCGGGACCGGAACCCGCCAACCACCTCTTCCGCCACGATCCCGCCTCCGCTGGGAAAATCCAGCCCCAAGTGTCAATTTGTCTTTAGATATTTGGAAAATTCTGTTAGTGCCTCCCCTATCTCCTCCCTAACCATTGGGGCCTGGCAATTTTTCTACTTTTATTCCTGTTAACATTTTTAATACAGTTTCCCGTTTGAATATTTATCTCCAGTGGCAACCCTTCCCCATCCTCCTCAGGTACTTCTACAGTACATTTTCACCTGGTTCTGTAAAAATTGAGGCAAAATCCTTACTAACGATCTGCATCGTTACCTCAGTATAAGATGGTGTCTTTACCTCTGAGTAGTCCCACCCTTTCTTTGATTATCCTATTACTTCTTATTAATTTACAAAAGCTTTTGCTATTTCTCTTTATGTTACCCAACAGCCCTCTTTCATGATCCCTCTTACCCGTGAAAATCCATTTGCTTCCCTTCTATACTTTTTATGGGGGAGAAATTCAGTATCGCCCCATTTGGGGCGCAATTATCGGCCGGGCGCAAGGATTAGCGCCTGGCGCTAAATATCGCCTCCGACTGCAAACTTGACTTTTATCGCTCCTGGAGGTGATTGGAGCGCTAAATCAGGCGCTACACATCTGTCTTAAGGCGCAAAGGCCGAGGAGCAAGGCGCTAACTCAGAGCGCTGGCGAAGCTCATGTGATGTCAGTCAGCAATGGGACACAGACACAATGGCGCCGGCCAGTTCTTAAAGGGGAGGGTTGATCTTGCTTTTCATCCACATCCTGCTCATTGCAGCCTTGAATCTCGGCCTGGAGAGACCTGTACATCAAATCTGCTGGAAAGAACAATGGAAAGCACCAGGGAAAGAGCTCAGAGTGCAGCCCCCACAGTCTCTTCTAAATCGATACAAGGAAGGGAAAATCAAAATGAACCTGCAAAGTGCTGCTCAGTACCCAAAACTCCTTCACACAGCGTTGAATCTCTCCAGAAGTCTCTCTCTCTCTCTCAGAATGTGTGGTTCAAAAATGTCAAAACAAAAAAAGGCAGGAAGCAGTCGCCTTTAAATAGCACTCCCCCAGTCCCTTCCTGATTCCCAGGCTAGGTGGTTTACACGGTGTTTTAACATTAGAGACAGAAGTGCTGCAATTAGTTTACAAGGTAACTTCCATATAACAAAAGAAAGAAGAGAATCCATTGTGACTCTGCTTAAGAGCCCAAGGGGTTAATTTATCAAATCATAATTTTCCTTCTGTCACTGTGGGGAAATATTAACTGAAAATTAAGAAACTTAAATTTTAATAATGTCCAATATCTTTAAATTTCATTCAGCAATACTAAAGTTGTTGCTTGGTGAACTTAAACAGCTGTCAGTGGAAAGGGTTAACTCCTTTGCAGGTTTTTAAGAAGGCGGAGCGAAACATTGTCAGGCGCACGCAATTGCGTCACTTCATGTAAATTTTAAAAAACTTTCCCGATTGAAAAAGACAGTTGTGTTTTCACAATTTAATAGGTTTGTTACCCTTAATAATTCCAATCTAATTCAGACCAATACTGTATTAACGAAACACAGAACAGATAAAACAAAACAAAATAGCACATGCTTTGCAGAAAACAGTAAATTACGTCATATTTCTTATTGTCCTTTCTTCAGATGCCTTTCCAAAATATTGTAAAACCATTGAATACAACTGGAGAAAAATTAGCTTTTCACATTTAAACAAATCAAATCAAACTGCTTTGGAAGATTTCACCATAGCAACCATAGCTCCAAGGCCAAGGTTAACTCTTAGACTGAAACTTAATCTTTTGTTAAACAAACTTTTTGTTGTTCTTCTCAGTTTTTACACACCAGCTTAACTTAAATTGTAGTTCAAAGTTTTTTTTTCCAATTCTTGGGGCACAATCTTATTCGCACATTCTTAAAACTTCCAAAATCCAAGACGAGACAAAAGGGTTAAACGCTTTTAACACAGAGAAGTGGGTGGAGCTAAAACACACATAATAGACACTTTTTGTTTTAAAAACAGACTTTCAGAGAAAGGAATACTGTAACTTCTTAAACATTCATAGTAAGGCAAACTTCCATACTTTAACATACACTTTCACACAAACTGAAATTCCAGCATTTTTTAAGGTTCATTTCACTCAGCAAATCTTGTGTTTTATTTGTCTCGGCACAGACGTTAATAACTTCCGTGTCGGTAAAACTTTAAGGGGGAGAAATTCAGTATCGCCCCATTTGGGGCGCAATTATCGGCTGGGCGCAAAGATTAGCGCCTGGCGCTAATTATCGCCACCGACTGCAAACTTGACTTTTATCGCCCCTGGAGGTGATTGCAGCGCTATATCAGGCGCTTCACACCTGTCTTAAGGCGCAAAGGCCGAGGAGCGAGGCGCTACCTCAGAGCGCTGGCGAAGCTCATGTAATGTCAGTCAGCAATGGAGCACACACACAATGGCACGGGCCAGTTCTTAAAGGGGATGGTTAATCTTGCTTTCCATCCACATCCTGCTCATTGCAGCCTTGAATCTCGGCCTGGAGAGACTTGCACATCAAATGTGCTGGAAAGAACAATGGAGAGTACCAGGCAAAGAGCTCAGAGTGCAGCTCCCACAGTCTCTGCTAAATCGATACAAGGAATGGCAAATCAAAATGAACCTGCAAAGTGCTGCTCAGTACCCAAAACTACTTCACACAACGTTGAATCTCTCCAGAAGTCTCTCCCTCTCTCTCTCAGAATGCGTAGTTCAAAAATGGCACCAACAATAAAAGGCAGGAAGAGGTCATCTTTAAATAGCGCCCCCCCCAGCCCCACAGCGATTGATAGCATTCCAGTCTTCTGGTCGTTGGATGCGCCAGGCGGTAAGGCAGGGGCGCCACTCAATTTCCGCTCCGGGGCGCCACAAGGGCGTTGCACCATGGAATGACGTCACAATCTGCGCGCGCAGGTGGTCGCAGCGGTAAGTTTTAGCGCCGCCGCACAATCTCTAGTTAAGTTCCCGAGCGGCACAAACATCGCTGCACCCGGGCGTTAGCGGCTTTGCGCCCCATTAGCGCCCTCTTAAGGCGCTAACGGGAGGCGCAACCAACTGAATTTTTACCCCTAAGTTTCTCTTCTTTTTCCTTTTTTAAATGGGCATCTCAGCAGCTTTTCCTGGCTTTCCAAATCCCTGGTTTTTTCCCTTTCTTTGCTGAGTTTTCAGATTGGTTAGCTGCAATTTAGATTTTTTTCCTTCTCTATCTCCCCCCTCTCTCTCCTGCACTATATGCTTCACCTCCTTCAGGCTATCTATCAACTGTTCCCGGTGATATGCCAACGCCATTGTATTTCTGGTTTTACTTTTTAACACGCCCTTTCCCGCTCCCTACTTTCAGAGAGAAAAATACTCAGTCTAAGCAACGATCATGTGCGTTTGACCAAGTCCCTCCGGTCCCCCCAATCGGAACCTTGCAACTCCCAACTCTGTGATCCCACTTCAGACTCCACTGTAAGATTTGGATCAAAGGTCACACACAGATTACCCAAAGGGCCTTAGGAGTTGTAAGGCATTTTATTAAAGAGCTACAGTTTAAAACATAATCAGATATTACTACATGCGATTGAAATAGATACAGTAGACATACAACCCGTGACAGATGAGGGCGATCTATGGCCCTGGAATGGAATGAAACAACAGGATGGGCGGTTGTTGGAGGTGTTAGGCTGTAGCCACCTCGGGGAAGCCTTCGCCCCTAACTGCCTGATTTCCCCTCTCGGTCATCTATATTCATAGTTCTAGAAACATAGAAACATAGAATCTAGGAGCAGGAGTAGGCCATTCGGCCCGTCGAGCCTGCTCCGCCATTCAATACGATCATGGCTGATCATCCAAATCCATTACCCTGTCCTTGCTCCAATCCCCACAGTACACATATCCCACACTACCCCCGTAACCCCATGTATTTAATTCCCCCTAACATATCCCATCCTATCCCCAAAACCCCACATATTTAATCCTCCCTAACACTAAGGGTCAATTTATCATAGCCAAATCAACCTAACCCACACATTTTTGGACTGTGGGAGGAAACCGGAGCACCCGGAGGAAACCCACGCAGACACGGGGAGAATGTGCAAACTCCACACAGACAGTCACCCGAGGTCAGATTCGAACCCGGGTCTCTGGCGCTGTGAGGCACCAGTGCTAACCACTATGCCACCGTGTTGCCCTTTCGGTGGGCTTGTGATTACCTGGTGTCAATTATTTGTTCCCCATCCTATTGTCCAATTGTGAAGCGGGAAGGCATCCCTCGCCGCCCCTTTCTGCATGGCTGACGAGCCTCACTCTTATCTTTCTGAGGAATGTTTTGTTATGTTTCTTTAAGGATATTTTATGACTTTTCGGCTCCATTTTGTCTAACTATTATCCCACCACCCTCTGTTGGTTTGCATTTTACGATTCCCTTATCACTTCTATTTGTCTTTTGGTGCTTGTTATTCGACCTTGCTGGCATTTCTGCCATCTATGCCCGGCTGCATGTTGTCAGTCTCTGTTCTAAGAATTAAAACCCCATCTTTGAATCTAACAGCTATTTCTTACATCTGTATCTAACCCGTGCTGTACCTGCCCTGGGAGTGTTTAATGGTCATGATGCGGAGATGCCGGTGTTGGACTGGGGTGGACAAAATTGAGAGGTCGCACAACACCAGGTTATAGTCCAACAGTTTTATTTGAAATCACAAGCTTTCGGAACTATCGCTCCTTCCTCAGGTGAAGTAAAATGGCCAGTGTAGAGGGAGCTTTACTCTGTATCTGCAGAGAGCTGCACCACAGAGCGTATCCACAGATCGTAACGTGAATGGAGCACAGTGTAAACAGAGTGGGAACTTGAGGATTTAGTGAGAGTAAGTCGGGTTAGCAGTTAGCAGTGAACTGTGAATTAGCTGCAAGTGATTTGCCTGAATAGAGTGTAATGACAGTGAGCTGGAAGCCGATTGAGCTTGTTGTGGAGTATTTTAACCCAACACTCGACACAAGGTTTTGGATCGTTATTCAAGTGGTCTTTATTACACCGGTGGGGAGACAATCTCTACTGGCGCACCAGGAGGCTTCACCAAATTGATACAGTAAGTTTTACATATGTATGCATTCAAAAGTCGTGGTAATCTCGTGCACAATCCGTTACACCGTTTGAATTGGCTTAAAGCCCGCGTGCACAGTTGCTGATTGGCTAATTCCCTATCTCGTGTCACATGACTGTTCGCCTATATTTATTGTCACATGATCTTTGTGATCTCACTTGTTGTTATAATTTTCTGACTTTTATAAAACCACATATCTGCATTTCTGTTTTGCTGTGCCCCGTGTGGTTTTACTTATCGCTAGTTTGTGGTTGGTGCCTCGAGCTAATTTCATCTAACCTTGCAAAAGCATCGAGACCTTGTGGTCAGCATGTCTGACCTGTCTCCGCTGGTCTAGTGCGCAAGCTGCATTGTTAACCCCTTAGTTACTGAAGGGCGCCACTGCTCCACTTCAGAGTTGTTGTAATGTGGGTGTAGCTCAAAAGGAGTATGAAAGTAGAAGATTGATGCTGGAGCACAGAGCGTATCCACAGATCGTAACATGAATGGAGGGAGCGCAGTGTAAACAGAGTGGGAACTTGAGGATTTAGTGAGAGTAAGTGATTTGTCTGAATAGGGTATAATGACAGTAATGACAGTGAGCTGGAAGCCGATTGAGCTGTTGTAAGTGGGTGTGGCTTAAAAGGAATGTGAAAGTAGAAGATTGATGCTGCTGCACAGAGCGTATCCACAGATCGCAGCGTGAGCAGAGTGTGAAGTTGAGAATTTGGTGAGAGTGGAAATTCAGTGCAGAAGGTGACAGAGGTGCTACTTTTGGCCATTAACACTTCCAGTGGTTTGTGTAAGCTTGAGGCAGTAAGTATTTACAATTTTGTTCAGTGTTTTAGCACTTAGTGCAAGTTCGTGTGTAAATTTTTTTTTTTTAAAACAGACTAAAAGGTAAATACTCACAAATAAATATCCAGTAAGATAAGATAAGGATCAAAGGTAAAGAACTAGGATAACTGAACCAGGTTTCAAAAACGTGAAATTTTCCAATTGCATCCATTCAGCTGGGGTAAACCACTCCTGGACCCGGTGAATCCACCGGACAGTTGGCTGGTGAGTAATACCTTTTTTTTCTCTCCAATCTAGGAGAGTGGTGTAAACTAGAAACCTTTAATGAATGCTTTATTAAATTAATAATTGAAACTAGTTAAATTTTTGACTTTAAAAATAACTAAAAATAAACCAAGTAAATTAATTACATAAATCTATAATTAATTAGATATCGAAAACAAGGTTAGATAGAGATGGCCGTGCAGGAAGTGCATCGCATCTGCAGCATGTCGGAGTTTGTGGAGAGCAGCGTGAGCCCAGGCAACCATATCCATAGTAAGTGTCTGCAAGACAAGATAAGAGCATTGGGGGTTGGGGATAATATATTAGCATGGTTAGAGGATTGGCTAACTAACAGGAAACAGAGAGTCGGGATAAATGGGTCATTTTCAGGTTGGCAAACTGTAACTAGTGGGGTGCCACAGGGATCAGTGCTAGGGCCTCAACTATTTACAATCTATATTAATGACTTGGATGTAGGGACTGAGTGTAAGGTACCAAATTTGCTGATGATACAAAGGTAGGCGGGAAAGCAAATTGTGTGGAGGACACAAAGAATCTCTAAAGGGATATAGATAGGCTAAGTGAGTGGGCAAAAATCTGGCAGATGAAGTTTAATGTGGGAAAACGCGAGGTTATCCACTTTGGTAGGAAAAATAAAAAAGCATAATTATTATTTAAATGATGCGGAGATGCCGGTGTTGGACTGGGGTGGACAAAAGTGAGAAGTCGCACAACACCAGGTTATAGTCCAACAGTTTTATTTGAAATCACAAGCTGACGAAGGAGCAGCCGCTCCGAAAGCTTGTGATTTCAAATAAAACTGTTGGACTATAACCTGGTGTTGTGCGACTTCTCATTATTTAAATGGGGAGAGATTACAAAATGCTGAGATACAGAGGGATCTGGGGGTCCTTGTACATGAATCACAAAAAGTTAGCATGCAGGTACAGCAAGTAATTAGGAAGGCAAATGGAATGTTTGCCTTTATTGCAAAGGGAATGGAGTATAAAAGTAGGGAAGTCCTGTTACAACTGTACAGGGCGTTGGTGAGACCACACCTGGAGTACTGCGTGCAGTTTTGGTCTCCTTATTTAAGGAAGGATATACTTGCATTGGAGGCAGTTCAGAGAAGGTTCCGAGGTTGATTCCGGAGATGAAGGGGTTGTCTTCTGAAGAAAGGTTGAGCAGGTTGGGCCTATACTCATTGGGGCTTAGAAGAATGAGAGGGGATCTTATTGAAACATATAAGATTCTGAAGGGGCTCGACAGGGTAGATGCAGAGAGGATGTTTCCCCTCGTGGGGGAATCTAGAACTAGGGGGCATAAATTCAGAATAAGGGGGCACGCTTTTAAATCGAAAATGAGGTGGAATTTCTTTTCTCAGAGGATCGTGAATCTTTGGAATTCTCTTCCCCAGAGAGCTGTGGAGGCTGGGGGATTGAATATATTTAAGCTGGAGATAGACAGATTTTTGAATGGTAAGGGAGTGAAGGGTTATGGGGAGCGGGTAGGGAAGTGGAGTTGAGGCCAAGATCAGATCAGCCATGATCTTATTGAGTGGCGGAGCAGGCTCGAGGGGCCAAATGATCTACTCCTGCTCCTATGTCTTATGTTCTTATGTAACTCGAGAAACTTCGGCTCAAAATTGTTGAGCTGGAGTCCGGGGTACAGACATTGCAATGCATCAAGGAGGAGGATAGTTACCTGGACATTTTGACCCAGAAGGCAGTCACGCCCGTTAGGTTAGGTAGTGGTTTAGATTTAGTTAGTGGTCAGGGACAGGAGGATATGACTGTGACTCAGGCAGGTAAGGGGACCGCAGATGCAGTGGTGAAGGAGCCTCAGACCTTGCCCTCGTCCAACAGGTACGAGGTAATTGCTAACAGTGTGGATGAGAATAAAGACTGCAGGGAAGATGGACAAATTGACCATGGCACCGTGGTGCAGGAGGCCATTCAAGTGCGGGGAGTGAAAAGGAATGTGGTAGTTTTAGGGGATAGTATATTCAGGGGGATAGATACTGTTTTCTGCATCCGCGACTGGGAGTCCCGAAGGCTGTACTGCCTGCTCGGTGCCAGGGTTAAAGACATCTCCTCATGGCGGGAGAAGAATTTGGAGGGGGAGGATCTACTTGTTGTGGTCCACATAGGAACCAACGACGTAGGTTAAACTAGGAATGAGGTTCTGTTGAAAGAGTTTGAGGAGTTAGGTAGTAATTAAAACGCAGAACCTCACATGTAATAATCTCTGAATTGTTACCTGAGCCATGTGCAAATTGGCATAGGGACAAACAGATTAGAAGGTTAAATGTGTGGCTGAAAGAGTGGTGTGGGAGGCAGGGGTTTCAATTCATGGGGCATTGTCACCAGTGCTGGGGAAAGAGGGAGCTGTTCCATTGAGACTGATTCCACTTAAACCGGGCTGGGATCAGTGTCCTGGCGAATCGAATAACTAGGTAGATAGGGCTTTAAACTAATAAGTGGGAGGGAGGGTTCAGGTAAGGGGAAAGTTAACATGCAGGTACAGCAAGCAATTTGGAAGCCAAATGGTATGTTAGTGTATAAGAGTGGGCTAGAAATTTGTTTGCAACCCGTGCCCATTCAAAGTAACACAGGCAGTACGCTAACTCCATGCAGCCTGCTGATTAACATGATTGTGGTGTTCAGCCCAGCGTTGAACGCGCTGCTGAGTGGCTGAACGCTTAGCAGGTGTCCCAAGTTCGTGCGAGGCTAGCACCAATTAAAGCTCGCCTGCACTTCTTAAAGGCAGTCTGAACCTCTTAAAGGGGAGGTGCATTCTACCTGCAGGAAATGACTCAACTGGCTGGGGAACAGAGTCAGAACAGCAAAAAGGACTACTGATGTCACAACAGGGGAGAGAGCATGCTTCAATTTTCTCCAATGCAGCACAGTAGGTCTTGGTGCAGGAGGTGAGCATGAGGAGAGAGGTCCTGTTTCCACAGGGGGCTAGGAGGCCCTCCAGGCAAATGCGGAAAAGGCTTTGGGAGCAGATAGTCATCGTGGTGAATGCCAGCAGTATAGACCCGAGGACCTGGACGCAGTGCAGGAAGAAGATAACCTCACACGAGTGGTCAAGGTGAGTGAATGCATCTTCAAATGCCATATCCCACCATCTGCACCACTAGCCTCACACACTGCTCAATGCACCACACCCCCATCACTCACCTACCAACAATCTCTACCAAACACGACTCACACTTCATATTCAAAGCTTCACCTCGCCCTCACACACTTACCACTGCTGCAAGCCTCACACCCACATCTCTGAGCTTGCACACAATGTCAGCTGTTCAACCATGACATGCACATCAGCCAATCACATTGCACCACACTCACTGACACACTTCCCGTTCTCTTGCAGGTCAAGGCGGCACACAACCGGAGGCAGCAGGACCTCACCGGCGAGGACAGGTGCGCCTGCATAACCTGACCCCAATGGAGGATACAGTGCTGGCCATTATTGGGAGGGCCATCGCTGAGCCCATGGCCAGTGGCGAGGCTGAAGATGATGGTATCCTCATATGTAATCCTCCTTCTCACATCCCACTTCTGTCTCATCCCACAAACTCTTCTGATTTACAAGCTGCACATGGTGTAAGCAGGCACCTCTTGCTTTCCGCCACCGCCCCCCCGCCATCCCTCACCACAACCTTACCATTGTGCTTTTCTCCTTTCAGATAGCCAAGAACTGACACCTGGCCAGGCATGGATAGAGGAGCACGAAATATATGAACACCAAGGCACCGATGATTAAGACACAGCACCGTCACTCGATTTCACACTCGCAGCCACCAGCTCAGATAGTGACACTCTGCGTACTTTAGAGGCGGGATCTGCACGTGGTGAGACACTGGGCACGAGTGGCCTGCAGCCAGGGCAAGGGGAAAGGATAGCACAGGTGCCAGCTCACCAGATGGCGAGGTCGCACACGAGTTCTGCTGCGGAGGACTCAGATAAGGACTTCGATGTGGCGGTCTACAGAAGAATGCTGATGGGTATGCACAACAAAACATTTGGTGCATTGGCAGGCCTGCCAGAAAGCCTGAGTGCAATGTTAAGGAGCATGGAGGAGTCCGACACCAACCTTGCACCAGTCTTTGTGCAGAGCTTGAAGCCCATGCTTTCCAGCATGGAAGTGATGGGCAACTCCATTAGTTCACTTGTAGACCCACCATGATGCAGCGTCTGATGGCCAACATCTCAGCTTCCATTGCAGCTCAGGTGGAAGACACCCAACGTCTGAGTGCTGCAGTGGAAGCTCAGACTCCCCTCACACAGGCTCAGACTGCTGCCAGTGTGGCTGAGTTTACCAGTGTGGAAAGGTGTTTGCAGGGTGTCACAGCAGTCCAGCAATCTGTCCTACAGCAGATTACTCGGATTGCTGAGGCGCCGCCCCGGGGGAGTGACAGTGGCTCTGTGGAGGACGAACCTGCTGTCCTCTCTCAGGATGACAGCATTCGTCCTCCCACCACTGCCAGTCCACCACTGCCTTGCTGTTGCTTGTCAGTCAGCCAGCCCAGACTGCTGCCGCCCATGCCGAAGTGGTGCAGTCTAAAGCCGGGCATTCTAGGCCCAGAGGTGCTCGAGGTCGTCCTGCAAGGCCATCTGCAGTCTCCCCCTCTGAACGTCAGCAGGCTTCCACCAGCCATGCTGCAGCCACTGGGGTGGCACTACGTAGGAGCACTCGGACAGGCAAAGGCACACGGAAGACGGGCACTAAGGGAATGCACAAGGGTGATTAGTTGATTTTGTTATGTAATATTGGATGGATTGGTGTATAAAGTTGGGTTGGAATGTTTCTTTTGTGGTGGCTTTTATTTCAGCATTGTGGCCAAGAGGACGCTGTGATGGTCAGTCACAGAGGGAATGTAAGGTGTGGGACTATTGTTGCATGGGGAATTGGGGTTGAGTTCACTGGTTCCGCAGTCGGATGAGTCACTCATGGACAGCGCGGGCAGAAAGCACCTGTCTGGGTTGCCTCCTCCCTTCCGCTTCCTCTCCTCCTCAGCTGGTCACCTGCTGGCGAGGGCTGGGCCCTCATGCTGGCGAGGTTGTGGAGCATGATGAATCTTGAGATGCTCTCTGGTGAGTACGGCAGGGCTCCTCCAGAGCGGTCCAGGCATCGAAAGCGTTGTTTACGGACGCCAAATGTCTGCTCTCAGATTCCGTGTGGCAGCACGGCTTTCGTTATATGTCTGCTGCCCAGGTGTGTGTGGGTTGTGCAGCAGAGTCATGAGCCTGATGGTCAGCGGATAGCTCTTGTCGCCCTGTAGCCACCCTCTAGTTTATCGTGGTGGCTCAAAGACTGAGTGAATAGCGGACTGGCACAGAATAAAAGCATCAAACGGCCAGGATACCGGGCATTCACCATCATGATGTGCTGAGCATGGTCGCTCACCTTCTGCGCATTCAGCGAGTGGTAAGCTTTGGTAATGTTTACATCTCAGCATTTAGATGCGGCGCCCACAAAGCCACGTGCGTGCAGTCGATGGCACCCTGCACCATGGGGAAGCCTGCTATCCTGGCAAAGCCACGTGCACGCTCCATCTGCTTCTCTCTGGTCAGAGAAAAGACAATGAACTCCCCTTTCCTGGCATAAAGAGCGTCTGTCACCTCTCTTATGCAGCAGTAGATGGCGAACTGGGATATGTTACAGATGTTGCCTGCTCCAGCCTGGAAGGATCCCGACGCAAAGAGATTCAGGGCCATGGTCACCTTCACAGCCACTGGCAGTGATGTCCGAGCCCTGGTGTGAGTTTGTCTGCAGGTCTGGAGGTGGCAGATTGTCACTTTATTTGCTGCCTCTGCTCCATCTCCCTGTCATGCTGCCAAGGGGGATGACAACTACAGCACCCATAAATGAAGCAAGTGGTCTGGCCAGAACCCTTGAAGTCAGGACCAAGGCCTTCTCCACTTGCAGCACCACTCCCTGTCACCTCACCAACTTTAAACAACCCTAGAAAGCATCAAACACTTCCACAAACTTACACAGAGCCAGTAGAAATTAATCAGCAACTAACCTGACAGTCGTTGCTGATCCATTTAAATATCGCTGGTGGGGTGTCCTTGCTGCTGCTGAACGCATGTTCACCTGTACGAGGTTAAGACAGGGCGTTAACACTGAGGATGAAAATGGCAGCGCTGGCATCAAATCAGTGTTGCGCAGTGATTGACGTCACGATCTGCCCACTCTACATACTTCAGGCGCATGCTCCTAACACCCGCCCCACCGCCCTCACCAAAATGGCGTCTGGCACAGCCCGCACCATACAAAATGGCACCCGTAGCGCCGAAAAATTGGGTGCTACGGAACCGGATTTCTAGCCCAGGAAGTCGTGCTGCACCATATAGGGCTTTGGTGAGGCCACATCTGGAGTACTGTGTACAGTTTTGGTTGCCTTACCTAAGGAAGGAAGGATATATTTGCCTCAGAGGGGTTGCAACGAAGGTTCGCTGGATTGATTCCTGTGATGAGAGTGTTGTCCTGAGGAGAGAATGAGTAGAATGTCCTGGCCAATATTTATCTCTCAATCAGCATAACAAAAAGAAAAAAACTGATTATCTGGTCATTATCATATTGCTGTTTGTGAGAGCTTGCTGAGCGCAAATTGGCTGCCACGTTTCAAAAGTACTTCATTGGCTGTAAAGTGCTTTGGGATGTCCTGATGTCGTGAACGGCGCTATATAAATGCAAGTCTTTCTTTCTTTTTCTTTATATTCTCTGGAGTTTAGAAGAATGAGAGGTGATCTCATTGAAACATATAAAATTCTTACAGGGCTTGACAGGGTAGATGCTGAGAGGATGTTTCCCCTGACTGGGGAGTCTAGAACCAGGGGTCACAGTCTCAGGATAAGGGGTCGGCCATTTAGGACTGAGATGAGGAGAAATTTCTTCACTAAGAGGGCTGTGAATCTTTGGAATTCTCTACCCCAGAGGGCGGTGGAGGCTCAGTCGATGAGTATATTCAAGACTGAGATCGATAGATTTTTGGGCACTAAGGAAATCAAGGGATTTTGGGATAGGGCAGGAAAGTGGATTTGATGTGGAAGTTCAGCCATGATCTTATTGAATGGAAGAGCAGGCTCGAGGGGCTGAATGGCCTACTCCTGATCCTATTTCTCTTATGTTCTTGTGTATCTAACCCGTGCTGTACCTGCCCTGGGAGTGTTTGATGGGACAGTGTTGAGGGAGCTTTACTCTGTATCTCACCCGTGCTGTACCTGCCCTGGGAGTGTTTGATGAGACAGTGTAGAGGGAGCTTTACTCTGTATCTAACCCGTGCTGTACCTGCCCTGGGAGTGTTTGATGGGGCAGTGTAGAGGGAGCTTTACTCTGTATCTAACCCATGCTGTACCTGCCCTGGCAAGTGTAGTCATTGTTGTAACGTAGGAAAACATTGTAGGATATAATAGGTATGTGATCAGTAGCGAGGCCTGCTATGGGCCGACTTGTACTGCACTTGCGCTATATACATTGAAGTCATTGGAAATAAATATGGGGAGCGATGTAAAACGGGCTGTCGATTCACCTTCACCCATTTTACACTCGCACATAATCCAAATGACCCCCACTGACACTTGGTAAAATAGAGTTCCTCTGATTTAAAAAAAATACTTGCATTTATATAGCACCTTTTACAACCTCAGCACGTCCCAAAGCACTTTACAGCCAATGGAGTACTTTTTGAAATGTAGTCACTGTTGTAATATAGGAAACTTGGCAGCCAATTTGTGCATAAGCAAGGTCCCACAAACAGTAATCTGATAATGACCAGATAATCTGTTTTAGTGATGTTGGTTGAGGAATAAATATTGGCCAGGGCAATATTTGTTCCCCTGTTCTTCTTCGAAATAGTGCCATGGGATTTTTACATACACCTGAGAAGGCAGACGGGACCTCAGTTTAATATCGCATCCGAGAGTGCAGTGCTCCCTCAGTACTGCACTGGAGTGTCAGCCTAGATTGTGTACTTATGTCTCATGGAGTGGCACTTGAACCACACAGCCTTCTTTCTCCAAGGCGAGTGTGCTACCAACTGAGCCATAGCTGACATCTGATGCCACCTATCCTCTGGTAACTCCCCCAAGCAGTTACTTTGCATGTGCGAGCCCAAACAGTGAGCATTGGCAAGGTATTCGAGCCTGGAGTATCACAGCAGAGCCTGATCCTATCTTCACCCAGTGTGAATACGTCCGGCAGAAGCAAGTGGGATAGCAATCAGGAGCGGGAAACCTGGCTGATTATTTTCCTGCCAAGCCCAGGGGAATTAGATGGTATTTACAGCCCAGAAACCGGCCATTCAGCCCAACAGGTCTAAGCCGGTGTATCTGCTGTCCTAGTTGAGATCACTGAACACAGCACAGGTTGATAGATCAAACAGGGACATTCTGGTCTGCAGTGAGTTTAGCCATATGTGGGGTTACATCCTCTTTTTTTTTTGTTTTCAAAATTAGATGTAATTCTGATGCTCGGGGAATCTAACTGTTTGCTCATCAGAATATTTTGATTTGTTTTGCAGCCCGCCTGTGTCTCTTATCTTCTACCTAAAGGTATCAGTGCCACTACTCTCAAACATGACAACGACGACTGTGATTATTCAGCAGCCCGGGGGTCAGTTGAATGTAGGTACTGGACGCTGGAGCACAGGAGTATGCAACGTTTGTGACGATATGTCCGTCTGTAAGTCCCTCGATCATTGAATTCTTTACTGTGTGATTGCAGCAAGTTGAGTTCAACTTGCCTTTATAAGTAACCCTTTCCATTAACTAAACAGGAAAGAGAGCAAAGGTTCAGGGGAGTTGTTTCTACAGGAGAATGACAGTCCCAGGGATATACTTTATGTTCAATCTATCCCCAAATGTCTATTTTTTTTAAATGGCAAAAGTATGCCTTGAGGTTTTTTAAAGACACTTTTTTAATCTCATTGGAGACCCTCATGTTTTGAGCCACTGCAGCGACCTCACTGAGGCATCCCAGAGAGAGACTCCAGTATTTTATAGGTGCCCACTAATTCAACTCCACCGAGACACAGAGCCAGAATCACCTGACTCTATGGAACAACAACAATAACTTGCATTTATATACCGATTTTAATCTGATAAAACATCCCCAGGCACTTCAGACAAAAATTGACATTGAGCTAAAGAAGGAGACATTAGGACAGGTGACCAAACGCTTGGTCGAAAAGGTAGGTTTGAAGGAGTGTCTTGAAAGAAGAGTGAGAGGTGGAGAGGCAGATAGGTTTGGGGAGGGAATTCCTGAGCTTAGGGCCTTGACAGCTGAAGGCACGACCACCAATTGTGAGGGGAAGGAATACGGGGATGCACCAGAGGCCAGAGTTGGAGGAGCTCAGAATTCTCAGCGGATTGTAGGACTGGAGGAGGTTACAGAGAAATGGCCCTCACAGCTGGGCATGTCGTTTACCCAGCCGTCAAAGCATATTCTAATCAAAGCAGATTTCCAAATAGAAAATAAGGTGGTGGTTTTGAATAAAGAATATCCCACCAAAACTTTCTGTCCCCTTTGAGACAACGTTGATTGAACGGAAAGAAAATTCATCTAAAGTGCGAAAGTGTCAAATTTTGTTTGATAATCACTCCTGTGAAGCGCCTTGGGATGTTTTACTACATTAAAGCCACTATATAAATGCAAGTTGTTGTTGTTTTCCATTCCCCATTTCCTGACTTTGATGAGCAGAAACTTTTGCCCACACTATTTTTTGAAACGGTTGGGGTATACGTTGGGGAGTTCTTCAACCTCCTTGCTTGTATTGGACTGAGTTTGGGGCTCTTGATATAGTTCCTAATGGGTGTGGGTTCACTATACAAAGCAGCTGTAATCCAGTTTCAAATAACGTTAAATTTGGCAAACTCACTTAGAAATACAAGCTGCTAGGTTGGGAAATAACAATGTTAACTTGGAATCGTTGATGGGCACATATTATGAGGGTGTGAATAAGTGATGCAGAGGAGGGACATTTCCTGTGTCTCTTATTCCTTGCTGTGTGGTATCTAATCTGGGAGTGCTTGGTTCTAATTAAACTACTTACAAGCTTTCACTTCTAACAATAAAGAGGAAGTCCTCAATACACAGCTGCACAATTGCATTTCAGTTCCTTTTTTTAACAGATAAGTTATTTGTCACTTCTCTTGTTTTGATCAACCTTTCCTTGGTTGAGAGAAGAAGCCAATGGTAGCCAATCTATATTGCTTCCATTGTCTAACTGGGCTCCGGAACAGCCTGGGGGCAGCTCAGCACCTCCATCTCTGTGGCACATCTGGTGTTCAGGCTTTAGCACCTGCAGTATAGTGTCTTTTTTGGGAGACTGGATGGTGTAGGGGGGGTTAGCTCAGCCCACTTTGACAGTCGAGATTTGGGTTGAAATCTGGCTCAGACCAATCAGTTGAAGGACTCTTATTTCTTCCAGCTGTAAGGGTACTACTCGAAATGACTCTGGGTGGAGGGGGGTAGGGGCTCCCCTGATAGTTCAGTAAGGTTTGTCTATAAGGTCCAGGTCTGATTCCCGGTCAATGCTGATTCCAGCCGGTGAGTCAGTGAGCGGTCCTGCAATTGGCCACAGAGAGGGGAAAATTCCTTGTTGGACATGTACATGTGTGGGGACAGTAACTGGCTTTGTGTGTGATGTCCATCTAGCCTGTTGACAGTCATGGTCAAAGGCTCACACAATATAATGGCCACTTGGGTGAGGTAAAACAGGGCAATCGGCTAGAATGGATCTTAACCACAATTAGAAGTCAATGCACTTGGAAGAGAAGGTGAAAACAAAATTAAAATTTAGAACTCTGCAGTGGGAGGACTCAACTGAGGGCTCAGTAGATGCAGAAAATTGCCTACAATTTGTCACAATTTACATTGTCACCCAGGGAGGCCATGGGGAGAGGTGGAGTGGGGATTGGAAAATGTCCCACTCTACTCTGTGCCTGACAGTGTTGTACGTGACCTGGCAGTGCTTGATATAGAGTTTTCCACTCCCCATCTCCAGACTTTGATGAGCAGAAACTTTTACCCGCACTACTTTTTTTTGAAATGGTTGGGCTATGCATTGAGGAGTTCTTCGGCCTCCTCATTACAGAGTGCGTTGCAGTGCAAAGATTTCATAGGAGCAGACACTGTAACCTTTAGGATGCAACATAGTTTTACAATGTTGATTACAAATATTTTCGTCAAATTAGTGTTTATAAAAACTGTGGGAAACTGAAATGTGGCATGTAGTGTCATATTGTGATACTTGATTTACAAACCCAGTAAAATGGCTTACAAGCCACTTTCCAATCATGTTGCTCATCCCATGCATTCCCTAGGGAACAAAGATTAGAAAGAAGCCATTTCCCATTACCCTAGCTGCTCTGCTGTACCGTCCAGTGGCTGGCACCAGGGTCTAGCATCACTGGCAGAGGTTTGAAAGGCAGCACCAGTTTACTCACATTACTCCGGAATTTTTTTTAAATTAATTAATTTGGTCATCACTGGCAAGGCCGGAATTTATTGCCCATCTCTAGTTGCCCTGAGAAGGTGGTGGTGGTGGGCCGCCATCTTGAACCGCTGCAGTTCGTGTGGTCTAGCGGTTTTGATACAACTGAGTGGTTTACTAGGTCACTTCAAAGGGACGTTAAGAGTTAACCATGTTGGTGTGGGTCTGGAGTCACATATAGACCAGACTGGATAAGGACAGCAGGTTTTCTTCCCTAAAGGACATGGGTGAACCAGTTAGGTTTTTATGACAGTTTCATGGTCACTTTTACTGATGCCAGCTTTTTTTTTCTTTCCAGATTTTTAAAACTGAATTCAAATCCTCAAGCTGTCACAGGGGATTTGAACTCATGCTCTCTAGATTACTAGTTCAAAAACATCACTGCTACATTACTGTATGATAGTCAATTCATTTAGGGAGCAAAACAGTACTTTAAAAGTAATGTTTATTTTCACAGGCTGTTTTGGTCTCTTCTGCCCAATGTTTATGGGATGCCACTTGGCCAGTAGTTATGGAGAGAATTGCTGTGTGGGCATGTTGCCTGGAGGAATGTCTGCACTGAGAACTCACATGCGTCTTTCGTACGGTATCCAGGTAGGTGTCACCCTTCCCCAACCCTTTTCCCCCACACAGATCTTTCCATTACTGAGGCCACTTAAGATATTTATTAGTTCATGGGTCACCGCATTGCTGTTTCACCTCCGCAACCTGTGTTTGAATCCATCGCAGATTGTTGGGACAAAGGACTTCTCTCCCATTGCGGTTTAATCGGTTAGGAGGCTTTGCACCAATTGTTCTGGCACTGCCATTGTTTGGGAGTATGGGAATCCTCCTGTAGGTATTTTTTTGGGAGGAAGAAGAGAAGGTGCAATGGAGGGATGCCATGTTTAAGGTGCACCATAGGCAGATTGTGCCCACCTGCACTGGTGGTCCCCACCCCCCGGCCATCCATATTCACAGGCAGAGATGCGTGTGCCTGGCAATAACTGTGTAGAACTGCCAACACAGACTTGGGGACAGCAGACCGCTAGATGCAATGCTACCATTTAAAAAAATTCAATCTGGGGATATGGGTATCTTCAGCAAAGCCGGCATTTATTGTCCAACCCTAGTTGTCCTTGAGAAGGTGGTGGTGAGCCGCCTTCTTGAACCGCTGCAGTCCATGTAGTAAAGGTACTCCCACAGTGCTTTTAGGCAGAGCGTTCCAGGATTTTGACCCAGCGACGATGAAGGAATGGAAGTATATGTCCAGGTCAGGATGATGTGTGACTTGGAGGGGAACGTGGAGGTGGTGGTGTTTCCATGCGCCTGCTGCCCTTGTGCTTCTAGATGATAGAGGTTGTAGGTTTGGGAGATGCTGCCGAAGAAACCTTGGTGAATTGTTGCAGTGCATCCTGTGGATAGGACACACATGCAGCCATGGTGCGCCTACTGCAAGGACACCTGCAGCTAATGTGTAGCACAGAGCTGGCACTACCAGTGGCAGTAATGATCTTCCTCTGTTCCCTTCAGGCATGATGCAATACTGTACTATGAGGAAGGTGCTCTGGAGTGTGGTACTCCCTCGTGTTGCCACCTCATTCTGCACCATTTCCGCTTCACCAGCTATTAAATAAAGGGTTGATGTGTTGTGCCAGTGAGTCCTTTTCCTACTTCCACATTTATTGTACCTCGCCACCTCCCGTGGCCTTTCTTCTACCATAGTCTCGATCACTGACAAGACCATCTCCAAACACTTCCATACATCCCTCACCACCCACATCTCCCTAACCCTTTCCAGTCACATTTCCTTCTGCATTCACCCCTGTAAAGAACTCTCCCCTAAGTCGCTTATAAATTTCAAACTCCCAACTGTCTGGCCCTCCTATCACCACAATACCTCTGTAGCTGTTGATTTGCTCAACCGCTCCCACACCTCCACATTTCATTAACATATCCCCAGCAAAATCTTCACTGTCTCCCATCTCAATCCTTCCCCCGGTAAAGATTCCATATTCCAGTCCACGAGGCGCAGACTTGAGTGTCTGGTGCACAATTGGCTTATCCATCCCATGCCAGATCTAGCTGGACCACATCAAACTCTACCGGGTGACACTCTGCTCTGCCAGAATTGCCCACTACTCCAGGAACATCCTGGAGAGCAAAGAAAACTGCCAACTTCTTTTCTCCATCAACAACCTCCTCTTAAACCCTTTTCCTCTGCGCCCTCCACTCTCCAGTGCAGGAAGCTCATGGACTTCTTTGTCAAGATTCAGCTGCCTCTGCTTCTTCTCTGCTTTCTTCTAGCCCTCCAAATCAACCCTCCATCAGCTCTTCCCCTACCTTAATCCTAAACCTCAATCTCCCTCTAGTTTCTCTCTCATCTTCCCCATTGGTTCATCTGATTTTTGAGACCCACCTCCTAATCACTCGACCCCATTCCCACTAAAATGCTGACCACCCAAATTTTCCTGCTCCCCATGCAAGCTGATATTGCAACTGGTTCCCTGTCCTCAGGCACTATCCCCTCTCTCAAGACTGCCATCATCACCATCTCCTCAAAAAAACTACCCTTGACCACTTTGTCTTTGCAACCACTCAGCTTATCTTCAACCTCCCTTTCCTTTCCAATGTCCTCAAATGTGTTCTCACCTACCAGATCCATGCCCACCTCTCCCATAAACCCTTGCTTGAATCCCACCAATCATGTTTCCCACAGCACCAAAACAGTCCTAACAAAAATATCTCCCATTGTCCAGCTTGGTAGAACTGCCCTCACTTGGTTCCACTCCCTCTCCTTTCCAATCATAACCATAGCATCGCTACCAACAGCTTCTCTTCCCACCCCCATTCCATCACTTTAGGAGTGCCCCAAGGATCCATCTTTTTCCCATTCTCTTCCTCATCTACATGCTGCCCTTGGCAACGTCAACCATAGAAATGGGGTCAACTTCCATGTGTATACTAATGACACCCAACTCTGCTTCTCCTCCACCTCTATCAACCTCTCTGCGCTTTCAGATCGCTTGTCTGACATCCAGTCTTGGATGAGTCACAATTTCCTTCAGCTAAACATTGGGAAGACCAAAAACATTATCTTTGGCCCCCGCCACAAACTCCATATCCCCTTCCCCAGCCACTGTTGCAATCTGAACCAGACTGTTCACAACCACAACATTCTATTTCACCCAGGACATAGCTTCCAACCCCATATACCCTCCATCACAAAGACTTCCATCTCTATAACATCACTCACCTCTGTCCATCTGCCACCGAAACCTTCAATCAGGTCTTTGTCACCTCCAGACTTGACTATTCCAATGCTCTCCTGCCAAACTTCCATCCTCCACCCTCCATAAACGTCAGCTTATTCAAAACTCTGTTGCCCCTATCCTATCCCGCACCCAGTCCTACTCATCCATCACCCATGGCTTCAATGTCCCACATTGGCTCCAGATCCCCCAATGGCTCAAATTTAACATTTTCATCCTTAAACCTCTCCAGCTCCCACTCCTCCTTAAAACCCAGCTCCTTTTTAAAATTTATTTATGGGATGTGGGCGTCGCTGGCAAGGCCAGCATTTATTGCCCATCCCTAATTGCCCTCGAGAAGGTGGTGGTGAGCTGCCTTCTTGAACCGCTGCAGTCTGTGTGGTGAAGGTACTCCCACAATGCTGTTAGGGAGGGAGCTCCAGGATTTTGACCCAGCGATGATGAAGGATCAGCGATATACTTCTAAGTCAGGATGGTGTGTGACTTGGAGGGGAACTTGGAGGTGGTGGCGTTCCCATGCGCCTGCTGCCCTTGTCCTTCTAGGTGGAAGAGGTCGCGGGTTTGGGAGGTGCTGCCGAAGAAGCCATGGTGATTTGCTGCAGTGTATCTTGTGGATGGTACACACTGCAGCCATGGTACGCCGGTGGTGGAGGGAGTGAATGTTTAATGTGGTGGATGGGGTGCCAATCAAGCAGGCTGCTTTGTCCTGGATGGTGTCGAGCTTATTGAGTGTTGTTGGAGCTGCACTCATCCAGGCAAGTGGAGAGTATTCCATCACACTCCTTACTTGTGCCTTGTAGATGGTGGAAAGGCTTTGGGGAGTCAGGAGGTGAGACACTCGCCGCAGAATACCTAGCCTCTGACCTGCTCTTGTTGCCACAGTATGTATATGGCTGGTCCAGTTAAGTTTCTGGTCAATGGTGACACCCCAGGATGTTGATGGTGGGGGATTCGGCGATGGTAATGCCATTGAATGTCAAGAGGACCTCTCTTAATAGTTCCTCTTTTGGCTCGGCATCCAATTTATTTCCTTATGGCATTGCGAAGCACTTTTGGATGTTAGTCTACGTTAAAGTTGCTCGATAAATTGTTGATATTGATGTTGTTACAGCCATTTTTGTACCCAACTAATAGATACAAAGGCTGAAAGAAACATTGAAAATATAGCACTTTGTAAAGGCTAGCAACATTTTTTGTCCCTATATCCCTTTAAATTTACCCATAATCCATTTTGGGGCTTCTTGCATGTGATTTCACACCCTCTTGTTACAAACTCTCATCACCAGGCACAACATGTGTAGGAGCTTTGCCCACACTATGCAAGAGCATTCTGCAAAATCAGGTAGGGTCAGCACACTAATAGTTCGAAGCTGCTAATAACATCTCCCCACCACCACCAACTCCCCACCCCCAACAACTCATTCGGCCACTTTCCCACCAGGGAGTTAAAATTCTTCCTTCGGGATCAGTCTGGTGTCTGTTCTCTGAACTACCTCCAATGTTTGAATATCTCCCTTGTGTCTCAGTCACCAGAACTGGGCAGAGTGCGGTTTGACCAGAGGGCTATACAGTTTGAGCATGACTTCTTCTGATCAATACTCTTCTACTTTGACTGTATAGTTCAGTATAGCTTCAGCTGTCAAGGCCCTAAGCTCTGGAATTCCCTCCCTAAACCTCTCCGCCTCTCTACCTCTCTTTCTTCCTTTAAGACGCTCCTTAAAACCTATGTCCATCTGCCTTAATATCTCCTTGTGTGGCTCGGTGTCAAATTTTGTTTGATAACGCTCCTGTGAAGCGCCTTGGGACGTTTTACTACAATAAAGGCGCAATATAAATACAAGTTGTTGTTGTTGTTGTATTCTCTTTGCTTTGTTGACTGCTGCTCTGCAATGGTTGGCCACCTCGAGTCAGCTAAAACCCTTTCCTTCTCCATTGTACAGGGAACAGTCTGTGAGGATGTGCTGATGGTCTGCTGCTGTGGAATTTTGGAAGTTTGTCGAATGACTCGTGAATTCCGTCGACACAATCGATAGCTCTGGGAAGATAAAAATAAAAGGTGCCTCCTTTGTGAAAATCAAAGTCCCTCCTATTTTCTCTCCTCCTTGTTTTTATTTCTCAAGATGTGGGCAACACCGGCAAGGTTTTGACTCCTTACTGGCAAATGGTTGGCAAAGGGTCTTCTTGGTCCTCGTAAAAGTTGCTGTTCTTAAAAAGGTGACCCTAAACAGTGTGTGTCAGCAAACTGTTCAACTATGGGGCTGTGAAGGCTGAGTATAATCCCCTCCTCGCCAAGCGCCCACACACTATTTTGTTCCTCTCCATTTCTCTTCCTCCCCCCACCTCCTCCCATGAAGGTAGGGGCTTCTTCAATGGGCTATGGGGGTACACAAACAGCAGTCACCCTTTGGTACCATGTCCAGGTGACCATTATCCGTGTGTGAACCTTCAAAGCGTGTACTGGCAGCTGCCCGACTGTACACAACATCAGAGTGAAGCCTGATTCTGTCCTCGCACACGGCCTTTGACCAAGAGACGGTGAATAGCCATCAGGCCCAGGAACCCTGGTGGATTTACCCTTCACTAACCCTGGGGTAACTCTGACCAGTTGTAACACCCCATACCCTCTGCCCTGGCTAAAATCAGCTGATTCAGCGCAGATCTGTGATTAAATCTGTGATCTTCGTGCTCTGTGTGGCTCAGTTCCGCACTGGTATTTACAGGATAAACCACCAGGGGAAGCTACAACGACCACGGGACCAGAACATTTGGTTTTGATGAGAGAGAGGCACAGAGAGAAATAGAAATGGGAAGAGATGTAAAACGGGCTGCTGACTCGCTATCACCTGTTTTACGCTATCCCACAAAGTCAAGAAATAGCCCAAAAAGAGAATGGGGGTAATGTTGGCATTGGGTGATGGTGTGAAAGGGGTGATATCAGATCATCGAATCTTACAGCATAGAAGGAGGCCATTCGGCTCATCGTGCCTGTGCCAGTTTTTTAATAGAGCTATCCCATTAGTCCCACTCCCCTTCTTCTTTCCCCATAGCTCTGCAAATTTTTCCTTTTCAAGTATTTATCCAATTTCCTTTTGAAGGTTAATATTGAATCTGCTTCCACCACCCTATCAGGCAGTGCGTTCCAGACCATAACAACTCGCTGCATAAAAAATCTTTTCCTCATCTCCCCCCCCCACCCCCTCTCCGGTTCTTTTGTCAACTATTGTAAGGGTTCAATGGAATTGACAATCAGGAGAGATGTATAACGGGCGGTTGATTCGATTATCGATGGTTTTACATTATCGCCCAAAGTCAAAATTATCCCCAGTATTATTTTTTTACCAATTTGTCCCCTTTTCTTCCACTCCTCCTCTTCTAAAGTTAGCAACTCCCACTGGGGTACATTACATCAGGTGCTGGCTGCCCTTCGCTTCATTTCCCGAGTGACCGTTCTGCAGGACAGCGAGCGTCAGTGAGCTATTCGCCTTGAGCTCATCATAGTTCAGCATGTTGCATACACTAGAGAGAGGGCCGACAGCAGCGAAGCACTGTGATCAAAATGCAGAAGAGGAAGGCAAGCAGGGTGGCCATTTGGAAAAGTAACCTCCTTCCAGGAAAATATTTCTCTTCTCTCCGAACCTCCGCTTCAGTCCCCGTTGAGAACAGATGCTTGGCGGCATGAGCCTCCAAAGTCAAGTTTTGGAGTCAAAGTTCAATTTAACCTGAGTGTTACTCTTTATTTTGCCCGACAAGTAAGGAGGTGGCCAAGTGGGGAGGTGAGAGGTTTCTCACATTGATTGTGCACCCCTGTTATTTGTCAACGCAAATGTGATCGCGGCTCTGTCACCAGCTCTCTTGTACGATGCGATGCGTGTATGGGTTGCTGGGGTAAAAGTTCATCAGTGCCCGCTTTCGGGCACAAAGGCAGGAATGAGGGCGCAACACATGCCCGAACTCGGAGGCCTGAGCCCAGGTGAAAATTGGGCCTCATCCTAACTCCTGTTTTAGGTGGCCGCCAGGGACGCCTGAAAAACTACCCGACACCAATCAGTGTCCCAATTGGGACGTTAGTCTCCGAAATTGGCCCTTGTGGCTCACAAGGTTCAATTGCTACCCCAATGGGTGCTCAGCTCCCCCTCATTGCCCAGGTGGTCAAAGGCACCAACCACTGTGGTGCTGAGCGATCGCCCAGTCGGTCCCAGGCTCCAGCCGCAGCCTGTGCTGGAGTTAGCTAATCTCAGACAGGGCTGCAGTGCGGAGGCTGCAATCGCTCTCCAGAGCTGAAAGTACTATCAGCAGGGATCCTCTGGCTGGCGGACATTGAGAGACTCCCGCTGGGATGTACATGCGTGCGGAGATTGGGTGAGGAGCGAGCTTGGATGTGATGCCCCCACATTCAAAAAGTGGGCAGTCACTCCCGAAGAAAGACCAGGCCAGGAGATACTGGGAGAGACAGCCCACCATGAGTCAGTTCCTTTGGAAGAGGTGGGGAGAAAATTAGGAAAATTGTAATTCTTTTTGACAGTGCTTTTTTTTAAAATTTGTTACAGATAGCTACATGGAAGAAATACTTCTTTGCCTCAAGACTGATGTGTGCCCTGATACAGCAGCCCTGTGCTTTGCCCAGAATATTTTTGGCTGGTAAACAATGCAAAGCTTTAGCAATGCGAGCTTTATTAGATTGATTTAAACATTTCATGCTTGTGCAACACTTCGTGAATGTAGCAGTAATAAATTAGATGCAATTTAACTTGGGATAAACCAATGTTCACAAACAATTACACAATAAAGAGGATTTAACGTTGTCTTAAGTGTTTATGTCAGAGAGTCTGGCCCTGGGTCAGCATGTGGGGGGAATGGCAGTTACAGCAATGGCTTAGATATACTTAATAGTTTAAAGTCCACCCTGTGGGTGTCAGCCTTGGCTCAATGGTAGCGCTCTTGCCCGTGAGTTAGTAGGTTATAGGTTCAAGCCCGACAGCCAACTTGAGCAGATAATCTAGGCTGATTACGAGATGAGGGGGGGACAATTGGGTTGCTTTGTGCCTCCCGTTAACGCCCCGGGTGGGGTGCAAAGTGGGAGGTTAGCGGCGGCGGTAGCCGGTAGCACCCCGCGGCGCTGTGCCTCCAGCGATGACGTCATCGCTGTGCGCAACGCCCCGCTCACACCCTGGCCGCAAACTTCAATTGCGCCCCCTGACCTACCGCCAGACGATATGTCTGACAGAGTCAGGGTGGCGTTTTTGCGGCCGCCTGCCAGCACCTGCCCCCTTTCCGTTCCCTCCTGCGGGGTGCCGGCCGCGATCGGTCAGCCCGGCACTCCTCTTGAGTGCTGGGCTGTTTTCCCAGCACCCCGCTCCTCGCTGGTCCAGCAGGGCCCCGGTGCGCGCTGCGCTAGGCCCCTCCCCTTTAATCAGGGGCGGGAGGCCTGTAATGGCGCTGCAGCACGTAGCGCCGCGGTATTGAATGGTAGCGCCCCAAGAGGGAGGGGGAGCGCTTCCAGTAGTGCCCCGCCTCCTGCTTGGGGCGCTACCACTCAATTTACAGCGCGGGGGTGATAAATTTTTCGGGGCATTAAAAGTAGCACCCCGGCGAAGTTAGCGCCCCAAAGGGAGCGTGACCGAATTTTTCCCCCGAGATGTTTAAGGAGGCCCCATCTGCCCTCTCAGGTGGTCGTAAAAGATCCCAAGGGACTATTTGAAGAAGAGCTGGGGACGTCTCCCCGGTGTCCTAGCCAATATTTATCCCTCAACCAACACCATCAACACAGATTATCTGCTCACTTATCTCATTGTGGGAGCTTGCTGTGCGCAAATTGGCTGCTGCATTTCCTACATTACAACAGTGACTACATTGCCAATGTACTTAATTAGCTGTAAAGTGCTTTGGGACGCCCTGAGGTTATGTATAGCATTGTATAAATGCAAGTTCTTTCATTCTTGTTTCGTTTTACTCGCTCTTCACGGTTGAACAGCCTGCTGATACTGTGTGGATCACAATCAGAAAGATTGCTGCTTGGGGGAGGCCCCACATGGTGCTTGTGGAACCGTACCCTAACAGGAATCCGTGTCTTCAGAACAGAGAGGAAGACAACCAATACAAAAAAATCAAGGCTGAACCTGTCGCAACATTGCCGACGGTTTCACTTTGCACGAAGAGTCAGCCATTTTGGAGCGTTGTTTGCGTGTCAGCGATTCCCGATCAAAGACACTTTTTTTTTTAATGGCATCCAGCGTCCTGAGCTGGTTTGGTCCAGAACGCCCTGAAAGTTGCTTCTGCACACGCACCATCTCCAGCGCGTGCTCAGTGGAATTCAGAGCACGTGTGGGTCCTGTGCAGGCTTCACATATCTTCCGCTGGACTGGGGAGACCTGCTCGGTTTCGAACTATAAAGTCAGGTTTTGTTTTTTAATTCATTCTGAGAATGTGGGCGGCTCTGGCAAGGCTGGCATTTATTGCCCATTCCCAGTTGCCCTTGAGAAGGTGGTGGTGTTGGGCCTTCTTCTTAAACGGCTGCGGTCCGTGTGGTGAAGTTGCTCCCACATTGCTGTTAGGTTTTGGGGTGGCTGCCCAGCAATCTCGAACAACAAAAAACAGGCGGAAAAATCTGGGTGCGAGACAGGTGCCTTTAATAAAAAATCTGTCAGATTCAGCAGTGGGCTTCCTCACAGTCACGGTTGCAGAGTGGTCTGACTAAACAGATTTGCAAACAGCCGCCTCACCCCGCCCCAGACCTGATCACAAGAGCGTTCCTGTTGAGGAATATGTAGGAGAGCCATCAGTGGGGCGCAACAATCTTTCAGCTATGTAGAATAAAACCTCTGCTGTGACACATTGAGATGCAGTGTGTGAACTTTGCGAGACCTCTATTGCGCATTTACCATAGTAAAATGTCCCAAGGCACTTAGCAAGAGCGGTATCAATAAGAAACATTTTTGACACCAAGCCACGGAAGGAGATATCAGGCAGATGACCAAAAGCTTGATCGAAGAGGTAGGTTTAAAGGAACATCTTAAAAGAGGAGAGGCGGAGAGGTTTAGGGAGGGAATTCCAGAGCTTAGGGCCTCGGCAGCTGAAAGCACGACCGCCAATGGTGGAGCGATTAAAATCGAGGATGCGCAAGAGGCCAGAATTGGAAGAGTGCAGACATCTCGAAGGCTTGTAGGGCCGGAGGAGGCTACAGAGATAGGGAGGGGCGAGGCCATGGAGGGATTTGAAAACAAGGATGAGGATTTTAAAATGGAGGCGTTGTCGGACCAGGAGCCAGTGAAGGTCAGCGAGCACAGGGGTGATGGGTGAACGAGATTTGGAGCAAGTTAAGATACAGGCAGCAGAGTTTTGGATAAGCACAAGTTTATGTAGGATGGTAGATGGGAGGCTGACCAGGAGAGCATTGGAATAGTCAAGTCTAGAGGTAACAAAGGCATGGATGAAGGTTTCAGCAACTGGTGAGCTAAGGCAAGGTCAGAGTCAAGTGATGCTACGGAGGTGGATGTAGGCTGTCTTGGTGACGGTGCGGATATGTGGTCGGAAACACATCTCAGGGTCAAATACAACACCAAGGTTGCAAACGGTCTTGCTCAGCTTAAGACAACAACAACAACTTGTATTTGTATAGCACCTTTAACATAGTAAAACGTCCCAAGCCGCTTCACAGGAGTATTAAAAGACAAAAAATTTGACACCGAGCCACATAAGAAGAAATTAGGGCAGGTGACCAAAAGCTTGGTCAAAGAGGTAGGTTTTAAGGAGTGTCTTAAAGGAGGAAAGAGAGGTAGCGAGGCGGAGAGGTTTAGGCAGTCAATTCCAGAGCTTAGGGCCTAGGCAACAGAAGGCACGGCCACCAATGGTTGAGCGATTATAATCAGGGATGCTCAAGAGGGCAGAGTTAGAGGAACGCAGATATCTCGGGGGGTAACGATGCGGGAGTGGGAAGAGAAGCCGTTGCAGGTGATTCTCTGGCTATAATTAGATAGATAAGATAAGATAAGAATGGAACCAGGCGAGTGCAGTCCCACCCAGCTGGACGACAGTGGAGAGGCATTGGAGGAAGATGGTGTGGTCAACCGTGTCAAAGGCTGCAGACAAGTCAAGAAGGACGAGGAAGGATAGTTTACCTTTGTCACAGTCACAAAGGATGTAATTTGTGACTTTGATGAGAGCTGTTTCGGTACTGTGGCAAGGACAGAAACCTGATTGGAGGGATTCAAACTTGGAATTGCGGGAAAGATGGGCACGGATTTGGGAGGCGACAACATGTTCAAGGACTTTGGAGAGGAAAGGGAGGTTAGAGATGGGCCGGTAGTTTGCAAGGACAGAGGGGTCAAGGGTTGGTTTTTGGAGGAGAGGGGTGATGATGGCAGATTTGAGGGAGAGGGGGACAGTACCTGAGGAGAACCATTAACAATGTCAGCTAACATGGGAGCCAAAAAAGGAAGTTGGGTGGTCAGCAGTTTCGTGGGAACCTTAGAGGAAGTTTGGCCCGGTGAATTAGGGGAAGGAAGGGAAGTGGCAGAGGCAGCTGAACAGATGGTCTCAATCTTAGAGACAAAGAAGTCCATAAGCTCCTCACACTTGTTGTTGGAGGTGAGGATGGAGGAGACAGGGGAGAGGGGTTTAAGAAGACGGTTCGCAGTAGAGAATAGGAGCCGGGGTTTATCTTTGTATTCCAGAATGATTCTGGAATACTGAGCAATTTTGGCAGACGAGAGCAGGACCCGATAATGCTTTATGTGGTCCAGCCAGATCTGACGGTGAATGGCTAAACCAGTTGTCCGCCATATCCGTTCAAGTCTGCGTCCCTTGGACTTAAGGGAGCGAAGATGAGGGCCGTACCGGGGGGAGCAGCCAGGGTGAGAGAGTAATTGTTTTAATCGGGACTAGGGCATCAAAGGTGGTGGTGAGGGTGTGGCTGAGCAGATCGGTAGCTGCAGAAATGTTATGGTGAATGGAGGGCCAAAGGCTGGACAGTTGGGATTTCATAAGTGCAGTTGTAAGAGAGTTGGGAGAGAGTATTTCCCAGGGGCGGACACAGAAGGAAGTAGGGTTGGGGGTGGAGGAGGTGGAAGGGGGATGTGGGTGGAGAGCAATATGAGGAAGTAGTCAGAGATGGCCTTATCTGCGATTGACACGATGGGAGTAGCGAGGCCACGAGAGATGGCAAGGTCGAAGGGGTGGCCGTGAATATGGATTGGGGACTTTACATGGAGGGAGAGGTTAAGAGTGGATAGATGGCTAGTGAACTCAGAGGAGAGAGAGCATGATGAATTGAGATGGAGGTTGAAATCACCGAGGATGAGAAGTCGTTCGGTGCAGAGGCTGAGGGAGGAGAGCAGTGAAGATATCTCGGTAATAACATTTTATGGTACTTGGGTGGGCGGTAGAGAACAAGAATTTGAAATGAGAGGTGAGAGAGGTGGAATAAGGTGAGATGCTCAAAGGAGGAGAAAGTGCCGGAGGAGTAGGGGGACAGACCAAGGTGTGATTTGGTGATGAGAGCCACACCGCCACCACGGCGATCTGAGCGGGGCAAGTGGTGGAAGGTATAGCCCGGCAGGGAGGCTTCATTTAAGGGTAAGGTGTCATCACCCCTCAACCAAGTTTCCGTCAGGGCCATGATGTCGATGCAATTATCCACGATAAGCTCATGGGTGGCAAGGGTCTTGGTCGCAAGTGAACGGACATTCTGGAGGGAGATGCGGAGAGGGTCGGTGATGGCTGCCCCACTGCCAATGTTGCCAGCGATGGAAATGGTAGTCAGGGAATGCAGTTTGTGGTGGGGACCAAAGACAATGGCGTCAGTCTTCCCAATACTTAGTTGGAGGAAATTTCTGCTCATCGGAGAAGCAGTCTGACAAATCAGACACAGAGGAGGGGTCCAAAGAGGTGGTGGTGAGATAAAGTTGAGTGTCATCTGCATACATGTGGAGCTTGATGTGTTTTCGGATGATATTACCGAGGGGTAGCATGTAGATGAGAAATAGAAGGGGGCCAAGGACAGATCCTTGGGGGACGCCAAAGGTCACGGTGCAGGATTGGGAAGAGAAGCCAATGCAGGTGATTCTCTGGCTATGATTAGATAGATAACGTCGAAAAACATCCCTAACGCGATTTGCCGAGGTATAATCAGACAGAAATGGACACTGAGGCATAGAAGGACAGCTGAGCAAAAGCTTAGTCAAAGAGGTAGGTGTTAAGCAGCAATCTTAAAGGAGGAGAGAGAGGTAGAGAGACCGAGTGGTTTGTGGAGGGATTTTCAGTACTTAGGGCCGAGGCGGCTAAAAGCATGGCTGCCAAGTGTGTGGGGGCGCAGGAAGTGGCGGATGCACAAGAGGCCAGAGCTGGAGGTGCGCCGAGATCTCGGGGGCAGGGGGCTTGTGGGGTCGGAGGAGGTTACAGAGATAGGGAGAGGGGCGAGGGCACAAAGGGATTTGAAAACAAGAGTGAGAATTTTTAAATCGAGGCGTTGCTTTACCGGGAGCCAATGTAAATCATGGGTGAACGGGACTTGTTGCGGAAACAAAAAGAAAATACTGCAGATGCTGGAAATCTGAAATAAAAACAGAAAATGCTGCAGAAACTCAGCAGGTCAGGCAGCATCTGTGAAGAGAGAAACAGAGTTAACGTTTCAGGTCGATGACCTTTCATCAGAACTGGAAAAAAAGCAGGAAATGGAACAGATTTTTAAGCAAGTGTGGGGCTGGGAAAAGGGGGGTGGGGATGAAAGAACAAAAGGGAAGGTCTGTGATAGGATAGAAGGCAGGAGAGGTTAAGAGACATTAAGAGATATTCAAGGCAAAAGGAGATGGTAATGGGACAGGTTAAGAAACAAAGGATGGCTCTAGATGAAGTGTAAATTGCGCTGGCAGAATGAAAGACAGCTGCCATGTGGGAGAGAAGAACAGAAGGCACAAACAAAAAGTGTGGATAAAAATATATATGTGATAGGGGCCGAGGTTATGATCTGAAATTGTTGAACTCGATGTTAAGTCCAGAAGGCTGTAAAGTGCCTAATCGAAAGATGAGGTGCTGTTCCTCGAGCTTACGCTGAGCTTCAGTGGAACAATGCAAGAGGCCGAGGACGGTGAGGTCTGAGTGGGAGTGGAGCAGTGAATTAAAGTGACAGGCCACTGGGAGCTCGGGATCCCCCTTACGGACTGAACGGAGCTGTTCCGCAAAGCGGTCACCCAATCTGCGTTTGGTCTCCCCAATGTAGAGGAGACCACATCGTGAGCAGCGAATACGGTATACTAAATTGCAAGAAGTACAAGTAAATCACTGTTTCACCTGGAAGGGGTGCTTGGGGCCCTGGACAGTGGGAAGGGGGGAGGTATAAGAGCATGTGTTGCATCTCCTGCGCTTGCACGGGGAGGTGCCGGGCGAAGGGGAAGGGGTGTTGGGGGTGATAGAGGAGTGGACTAGTGTGTCGCGGAGGGAGCGGTCCCTACGGAATGCTGAAAGGGGAGGTGAGGGGACTTGATGCGGGTTCGGATACGGGTGGCCGAGTTTTACGAACATCAGGACTCAACCCCTACCCCGCAAAATAAACATCCGCTTGTGACCACCAGCAAAGTGAGAGGAATGGTCGGCTAAATATAAATAAAAGTGAGAAGTCGCACAACACCAGGTTATAGTCCAACAGTTTTATTTGAAATCACAAGCTTGAAGGAGAGTGAGGAGCAGCAGCAGCAGCAGCGTGGTGGTCTCTGTGACCAGGAAGAGGAGAAGGAGAAGGAGACCAGACAGCAGACCACCACCAACAACCACTACTGAGGTGCCTGGAGAGAGAGGACAGGAGAGGAGAAAGATAAGAAAGGAAGGCCAAGGCCATTAACAACAGAGGAGAGGCCTTTCCACACTGCCTCCTCAATTGGCCTCCATTTTAGGAGAGGGAGAGAGGGGAGAAAACACCAACAACAAACATCATCTGTTTGGAAGGAGGGAGGAAGGAAAGAACAACAGCTACAGGTGGGTGTGATTCTGGTGCACTCTCCCAGAGACTTTGTTTTGTAGGTGGGGGGAGGAAAGAAGAAAAGAAGAGGGCCGGAACATCCAAGGGGTGTGTGTGTGTGGCTTCTGTAAAAGCTAGGCCGCACACACCATATTAAACACCCCTTTCCCATTGCCTGACCTGGGACAGCTGGAGCTGCCTAGGTGAAGTTCCCCAATTAATTTAATCTTATTGGGCATCGTTAAGACCTGGTGCAGGACTAAGCCTGGGCATCTCCAGCTATCCCAGGTGAAGACATCTTCTCCCCCCACCAGAAGACCACCACCAAAGACTTTTATTACATCGGAGAGTGCACCCCCCTGCCAACACCCACCCACCCACCATCCTGAGTGGCGACCCTGCCCTTGCGGCTTCCCTCCTTCCCACCCCCTCTCTCTCTCTCTTTGTTTCTTGTCTCTCTCTGCCTCTCTCTCTAAGAGGCACCTCAATCTATTTTAATTAAGTACCTATTGAGCAGAGGGGAGAAGGCCCCTCTCCCAATTAATTCATATAAAGGGAGAGGTGTGCCTTCAATTTAAGAGCTCCCTCTGCTCAGGGGAAAACAAAAAGAAAAACCGAGGCCATTAACACCTTCAGGCCTGTGACTTGGGGTGAGTGTAGCCCTTAAAGAACCCTCCATTATGGCGAGTACATCTTCGTCGGTGGCGGGGGCAGCGAGGACGTATGCGAGCGTGGCAGCCGCGGCCACGGCCGCAGCCACGAGTCCTCCTGTTACCCCGTCACCTTTTACCCTCCTTACGAGGAAGAATGGGGTCAAGAGCTACACTCACCCCAACATGACTATAGAGGCGTGTGTTAAAGCCATGGCTGGGGTTGTCGGCCCTTCAGCCATCGTCGCCGCCTCTAAAATGTACGGCAAGGCTGTGTTCTTCCTGGGGTCGGAGCGGGCGGTGTCCCTGGCCATCGAGAAGGGGCTCACCGTGGGCGGGACCTTCCTGCCGGTGGACCCCCTTGAGGCCACCGCGCAAAGGATTGTGGTTTCCAACGTCCCGCCCTTTGTTCCGGGTGAGCTCCTCCTCCCCCACCTACGTCAACTGGGGGAGGTGAGGTCGGGGATCACACCCATCCCGCTCGGCTTCCGGGAAGCCAGCCTTCGGCACGTCTTCTCCTTCCGGCGCCAGCTTTTCGTCCGGCTGGCGCGGGAGGAGGACGCGGATGGCGCGTTCACGGTGCTCCACGGGGGGACCGCCCACCGCGTCTTCTGGACCTCGGACGGCATGCGGTGCTACGCCTGTAAGGAGGTGGGGCACGTCCGCAAAAACTGCCCCGCCTCCAAGGCCGCCACGACACCTGGCGCGGCCAGGGTTGGCGCCGCCGCCCCCCCTCCCCCTGATACTGTCCGCTCGTCGACGGCGACGGATGCGCGGTCGAAATCGGAGGCCAACTCCACCACGGCCTCCGGCGGGGAGGAGGGAGAGCGTCCGGGGGGGAGGAAGGCGCGTAGGAAAAATAAACACCTAAGGGCGGATCCCCTCGCGGAGGAAACATCAGAGTTGACCGAACTCACGCCCGAGTACATCGCGGAGTTGGTCGGGACGCATGAGACTGGGGGGGTCCTCGTGCCCGGGCCCGTGACCGTGACCGCAACTGCTGAGGCAGCTAAATCAAGACCTGCGGCCGGGCTCGGGCCCGAGGGGCCCAAGAAACCCAGTCGTCGGAAGGGGGCAGAGAGGGAGGCCCCAGCAGACATGGAGGCCTCCCCCTCTCCGGGCCCCAACTTGTTAAAAAGAAAGCTCCGCCCCCAGCAGGAGGACTGCGAGGAGGAAGGTCCCTCCGCAAAAGGGGGGCAGTCGCCCGCCGCGGGTGCTGCGCCCCACCCCACCACCGTCATCGTCCCGCGCGATCGGCAGGGGTCGTCTGTCCCTCGGGAGGGTGAGACAGCCGAGTCTGTCCGACCTGTGCCTCCCGGGGATGGGGAAGAGACCCTGCCCGTGGGGGGGGGGGGCGCGGAACAACCCGCGGAGGGAAATGTAGTTCCGGAACCGTTGCTCCTCGCCGGGTCGGGCGTCCTGGGGACTGGGGCGGGCGAGGCCAAAGAGGCTGAAGCCGAGCCCGCCTTTTACAATCCAGATATCTCCCAGGGACTGCTCGACCTGGTGGAGGACTTTAACAATCCCCAGCCCGCTGGGTCGGAGGTTGGTGGCAGGGAGACGGAAAGCCCCCTGACTCCGTCTCTGATGTTGGCGCCGGACGTACTGGAGGAATTTGAGATTATTTTCTCCCCGGTTTCTCCGGTCGCTCCGGCGCCTGAGGCGGGGGGGGGGCCCCGAACCACCGCCGCCGCCTCCCGGCCCGGCGCCCCTGAAGGAGCCCAGGGTGGACTCCTCTGCCACCGATCCTGGGGGTGGGATCGTGACGGAGGCGGGGCCGGCCGGTGCGGCCGAGCCGTTCGCTGCACCCCGTGTGACGGATGGGTCGGCCGCCGGTGACGACCTCCCGGAGGAGGACGGGGACTCGGTGTTGGGCAACGAGGACGATTTGGAATCCATCGGCAGCGAGGCGATGGACGCCCTCGTGCCCTTCACCGACTCTCCCCTCATCCCCGTAGGGGAACTCCGGGATTTTATGGCCGTGAGCCAGGGTCGTCACAAGAAGATCCGGCTGGCCCTCGACAAGTGGTCGGAGCTGGCGCTGCTCGTCGTGTCCGTCCGCGCCGCCGTTAAAATCATGGGCGCGGACAAGGACGTTGGCCGGCTCGAGCTGCGTCGGCTCAAGAGTTTCCACACTGGGCTGCTGAGGGAGTGGCGGTCGTCAGTGACCGCGCTCCCTCCCCTCCGTTAGGTAGAGGTTGCACTATGCTTCTGAGATGAAGATAACCATAGCCAGCCTCAACATCAACGGCAGCAGGGAGGCGCCCCGTAGATTCAATAACTTCTCGGTCCTTCGGGACGGGAAATATGCGGTGTGCTTCCTGCAAGAAACCCACACCGTTCCGGGAGACGAGGCCACGTGGCTCCTGGAGTGGCAAGGAGGGGTCAGCATGAGTCACCTCTCTAACAATTCCTGCGGGGTGGCTGTCTTGCTGGCCCCGCATTTTCAGCCGGAGATCTTGAGGGTCAAGGAGCACGTGCCGGGCCGCTTGCTCCAGGTCACTGTTCGCCTGGGAGGCGTGCCGCTCCATTTAGTGAACGTGTACGCCCCCCGGACCGGTGCGCAGCAAGTGCACTTCTTCGGAGAAGTGTCCGCTCTTCTGGGCTCCATCGACGTGGGCGAGTGCGTCATCCTCGGGGGGGGATTTCAATTGTACCCTCGAGGCGCGGGACCGGTCGGGTCCCCCGCGAAGCCCGGCGGCGATGGAGAAGTTGCGGGACCTGGTCGGGTCCTTCGACTTGGTGGACGTCTGGCGAAATCTCCATCCCGACTCCAGCGCCTTCACGAGCGTGAGGTCTGGAGGAGGAAGGTCCAGAATCGACCGCCTTTACATTTCCCGGGCGTACGTCTCCTGCGTTCCGGCGGCTTCCATGCGGCCGGTGCCGTGCACGGACCACCACCTGGTGTGGGCGGAGCTCGCTCCGCTGCGCGCGCGGGGGGGTCCACGTACTGGCATTTTAACAACCTGCTGCTGGAGGACGCGCGGTTCCGGGATTCGTTTCGCCGGTTCTGGGCCGACTGGAGAAGGAAGCGGGGAGGCTTCCCCTCCTTGAGGCTATGGTGGGACGTGGGCAAGGCTCACGTCCGCGTCTTCTGTCAGGAGTACGCGAAGGGGTCGACCAAGAGGCGGGAGGCCCGGGTCGGGCGATTGGAGAAAGAAGTGCTCGACCTGGAGTCCCGTCTCGGTCAGGTCGTCAAGGACCCGGCCCTGCGGAAGGTGTACGAAGAGAAGAAGGGCGCGCTGAAGGACCTGCAGCTGGTCGGGTCCCGAGGCGCGTACGTGAGGTCGCGGATCCAGTTCCTGCGGGACCTGGACCGCGGCTCCCCCTTCTTCTACTCGCTGGAAAAAAGACGGGGGGTCCGTAAGCAGCTCTTGGGGCTGCTGGCCGACGACGGATCTCTGGTCTCGGATCCGGAGGGCATCAGCGCGGAGGCCCGGGCCTATTACGGGGCTCTGTTCTCTTCGGATCCGTCCAGCGAGGATGCGCGCAGAGTTTTGTGGGAGGACCTGCCGAAGGTCGGCCCGGAGGGCGCTGAGAATTTAGAAGCTCCGCTAAGTCTGGCGGAGCTGACCGGCGCCCTGCGCCAGCTCTCGAGGGGCAAGTCCCCGGGGCTGGACGGGCTGACCGTGGAGTTCCACAGGGCGTTCTGGGACGTCTTGGGGGACGACTACGCGCGGGTCCTGGGGGAAAGTCTGGCGACCGGGGAGATGCCCCTCTCTTGGCGCAGGGCGGTCATCGTCCTGCTGCCCAAGAAGGGCGATCTCCGCCTACTTAAGAACTGGCGCCCGGTCTCCCTCCTCAGCACGGACTACAAAATTTTCGCCAGGGCTATGTCTGCTCGCCTTGGCACCGTGCTGGCCCGCATGATCCACCCCGACCAGTCCTACACGGTCCCGGGCCGGAGCATCCACGATAACATCCATCTGGTCCGGGACCTGGTCCACCATTCCCAGAGGGCTGGTCTGTCGGTCGCCTTCCTTTCCCTGGATCAGGAGAAGGCGTTCGACAGGGTGGATCACGAGTATCTTTTCGGGACTCTGCGCGCATTCGGGTTCGGGACGCATTTCGTCGCCCGGATCCGACTTCTGTACGCCGCCGCGGAGTGTCTGATTAAAGTTAACGGGTCTTTGACGGCGCCCCTTCGCTTCGGGAGGGGGATGCGTCAGGGATGCCCCATGTCCGGTCAGTTATACGCCGTTTGCGTGGAGCCTTTCCTGCGCCTCTTGCGGAAGAGGTTGACGGGACTGGCTCTGCAAGGGCCGGGCGTGGAGGTGGTCCTCTCGGCTTACGCCGATGACGTGCTCCTCGCGGTCACGGATCCCGTCGACTTGCGGAGGATGCGAGAATGCCAGCAGATTTACTCGGACGCATCCTCCGCCAAGATCAACTGGGAGAAATGTTCTGGACTCCTGGTGGGCCCATGGCAGGTGGACTCCCTGCCGGAGGAGTTCGGGCCTTTCGCCTGAGCACCACGCACCTCCTCTACCTGGGAGTCTACCTCAGCCCGGCCGAGGACGCCTGGCCGGCGAACTGGCAAGAGCTGGAGGCCAAAGTCACCGCTCGCCTAGGACGCTGGACAGGACTGCTCCGAGTGTTGTCCTACAGGGGTCGAGCGCTGGTCATAAACCAGCTGGTGGCCGCCATGTTGTGGTACCCGGTTGGTCACTTTGATCCCTCCCCCTGCGTTTGTT
>CM059440.1:81503318-81632766 GCA_030390025.1 Squalus acanthias
CCCCCCCCCCCCCGGGTCAGTAATCTGTCTCCAATATACACCCAGCCCCCCCCCCGGTCAGTAATCTGTCTACAATATACACCCAGCCCCCCCCCCCCCCCCCCCCCCCCCCCCGGGTCAGTAATCTGTCTCCAATATACACCCAGCCCCCCCCCCCCCCCCCCCCCCCGGGTCAGTAATCCGTCTCCAATATACACCCAGCCCCCCCGGGTCAGTAATCTGTCTACAATATACACCCAGCTCCCACCTTCCCGGGTCAGTAATCTATATTACATAATATTTAAAGCACAGACACAGGCCATTCAGCCCAACAGGGCCATGTATGGTTTATGCTCCACATAAGTCTTCTAACCTCATCAACATATCCTAGTATTCCTTTATTCTCATATGTTTATCTAACTTCCCCTTAAATGCATCTTTGCTCGTCGCCTTAACTACTCCTTCTGGTAGTGAGTTCCGCATTCTAACAGCTCTCTCGGTAAAGAAGTATCCCCTGAGATCCCTATTGGATTTATTCGTGACTATCTTATATTTATGGCCCCTAGTTCTAGTCTCGCCCGCAAATGGAAATATCTTCTCTCCATCTACCCTATAAAACCCTTTCATAATCTTAAAGACCTTTATCAGCTTCCTCTCAGTCTTTTTTCTAGAGAAAAGAGCCCCAGCCTGTTCAACCTTTCCTGATAGATATAACCTCTTAGTTCTGGTATAATTTTAGTAAATATTTTTTGTACCTTCTCCAATGCCTCTATCCTTTTTATAATTGGGAGCCCAGAACTGTTCACAGTACTCCAAGTCTGGTCTAACCAAGTTTCTATATAAGTTCAACATAACTTCTCTGCTTTTCAATTCTATCCCTCTAGAAATGAACCCCAGTGTTGTGTTTGCTTTTTTTTAATGACCTTATTAACCTGCGTCACTGCATTTAGTGATTTGTGTGTCTGTACCCACAGATCCCTCTGTTCCTCTACCCCATTTAGACTAATTTTCCAAGCCTCCTTATTCTTCCTACCGAAATGTACTACCTCACACTTATCTATACTGAAGTTAATTTGCCAATTACACGCCCATTCTGCAAGTTTATTAATGTCTTCCTGTATTTTGTCACAGTCCTCCTGTATTAACTACACCCCCCAATTTGGTGTAATCTGCAAATCTTGAAATTTTATTTGTGAGTCCAGATCGTTTATGTAAATAGTGAACAACAGTGGTCCCAGCACTGATCCTTGTGGATCACCACTTCCCACCTTTTGCCAATCGGAGTAACTACCTTTAACCCCTGTTTCTGTCTTGTCCTCTGCCGCCACATATTCTGACCTTGGTCATGATATTATGTGGTACCTTATCAAAGGCCTTTTGAAAATCCAAATATATTACATCTACTACATTAACCCTATCTACCCTTTCTGTTACTTCTTCAAAGAATTCAATAAGGTTGGTCAAGCATGACCTGCCTTTTTGAAATCTGTACTGACTACTCTTTATCATATTTTCAGTTTCTGGATGTTTTTCTATTACATCTTTGAGTAAGGATTCCATTGTCTTTCCTACCACCAATGTTAAGCTAATTGGTCTATAGTTCCCTGGACTTGTTCTATCTCCCTAGGTCTACAATATACACCCACTCCCCCCCCCCCCCCCCCATCCCATACCCCAGGTTAGTAAACTGTCTACAATAAACACCCTGTTCTCCCCGTACCCCAGGTCTGTAATCTGTCTACAATATACACTCGGCTCCCCCCAGTACCCAGGTCTGTAATCTCTGCAATATACACCCAGTCCTCCCACTATTGCACTGAATTTGCAATCTGCCTGCTTTGGTGCTGTTAGCAGTTGTGGAAATGTTACAGCTGGCTTTGATGAAGAACCATACAGATTGCAACCTATTTGAACAAATTGCGCTGAATATATCTGAGTAAAATGCACCACAGTAGGTTAAATCAATAGCAATGATTGTCACTTGTAATGAGTGACACTTAGGAGGTGTTGTAAATGAGCTTATATTCCCCAGAGCGATTTAACAAATTGCCATGGCTGTAATGTTGGGCTTGGCCTCCTCTGACTTTAGCTGTTGTTGAAGATTTGCAGCAAAAGGGCAGAGGTGAAATGCAAAGAAATAATATCCATGCAATAAAGGCCCAATTTACAGCTGTGTTCTATTCACTACATTTGCATTTGTTTCACTGTGAAATAGTTTTCAAGTCTATCTAGGGAATATAAACCACCTCTATTCATTTCCATGGATTTACAATTTCCCACTCTTCATTTCGATGGGGTTTCAATCAATCACTGGATATTGTCTCAGCTCTCATCACTCAGCCAGTTTGTAATCTTCTTTACTCAAAGCCATGAGTAGCTCTTTGTTTCAATGGGTTTGCACTCTGCCTCATACTCTTTCCTTTTCCTTGTAAAATTCCCAGTGTTAGCAATGCTGTGATTTTGGTAACTACGCTTACTTTTGTGGAAATAACAACAGAAAACGCTGGAAAAACTCAGCAGGCCAGGCAGCATCCGTGGAGAGAGAAAGAGAGTTGACGTTTCAGGTCGATGACCTTTCATCAGAGGCTTACTTTTGTGGAGTTTGGTTATGTGTGGGGAGGGTGAGCTTTCTCTTTTAAAGGGGCAGTGTTGCTGTGTAAAGGTACTCTATAACATTACACTGGTATGTGCAATGGAGTTAACCCATCCCAGATTGCATCAATTTCTGCATTAGGGAAAAATTCTGCAATGGTTCCTGCTGCTATATCTATGTAATCCTTGCTTAGCCAGCGTGGTGCCATTGGAAATGGATTTGCTTGCCTTTCCCGTGGTTCATTTGGTAAAGGCAGTGCATTTGATCCTTCGTCTGTGCTGAGTTAGCTGATAGTTGGTAGGACTGCTCTAATTGGCTTCAGTGCCCCTGAGCTAGGGAGAAGAAAATCATCCAGGGTTTGTGCTCCTGATTGCTATCCAGTAATTTCTGTTGGAGAGTGCATGTTTGTGGGTGTTGGATGAGGGGAAGGGAGGCTTCAGATAAGTATTGCCAGCATTTTCTGTGTTTATTTCTGATTTCCGGCGTCTGCACTTGTAGCTTGCAGTCTCAGCACTGCTACCTCCGAGAGTGGAAATGGGATCGAAGATGTACAGCGGCACTGAGTTGGGACAGATGCAGCAGAAGCATCCGCCAGTGTGGGGGGAGGGTTGAGGAGGTTAAATTGGATCTGGGTGGATTTGGGCACCTTTATAGTGGCTGCTTCATAACAGCACTGGTAGCAGCCTGAGAGCTTGCTGCAGGTGTTAGCCTTAACCCCATTAAAGTCATTGTCATTTTGTATCTCTGCACTCTTCTCCTTGGAGAGTACTGTGAAGTGGTGGAAGGATTCGTGGGCTGATCAGACAGGCCATGATGTGAACATCCCTTCCATCTTGGGATGAGACAGGAGGGTTATACGGGCTCCCACAGTCCAAACTGGACTGTCTGGAACAGGGTTCAAACTCTGAACTCTGAACCTTCTAACACAGAGGCGGGAGTGTTGCCACTAAGCCAAAGGCTCGCTCCACCCCATTAAAGTAAAGTTTAAAAAAAAAGATTATTAAGCAGAGGATGCAGGATTAAAGGATGTGAAAGATGTTCACTTGTGACTGAGATACAACACATGACACAATCACAAGCAAATGTGGGTTAATCTGCTGATTTAATATAACCTCCATTTCCCACACCTCGTATCGCATCGTTTCTCATTGCACTTTAATTGCCATTTCTATCCATGGTGGCCTGTGCACGATGCCAGTAACATCAGAACAGTTCAATGTGGCAAAAGTGTGAAATGCAACACCTGATTTCATCTCTCAAACTGATCCTGAAACGGTCGGGCTGCATTATTTTTTAGTTGGGTTTTTTCTGTTGCTTTTCTCCTCTTGCCCTTCCTCCAAGCTTCTGACTTGCGTTAGGGAAATGGTTATGCTGGTCACATGTGAAGACATCACAGCTGAGCTACTCACTGACCCGACTGCAAGTGTTATGGGTGTGAATGCCCAGGACAGGATGAGGCTCGGCTGTGCCCAACACCTCTCCTCCTGGTCAAATACCTGGGGCACATCATAAACGCCACTTGGGGCACTAAAGAGCCACCAGTTTTTAAGGTGTAAGAGGTCCTGCCTTCAGGACAAGAGAGGCAACAGGAGAAAACTACAGAAACAAGTGATAAATGAAAAGCTAGATCCCGGTCTTCCACAGTTCCTCGACAGTCGTCTGCTTGAGCTGTGTTGGGAATGGGATCGACCTTTGGAAACCGAGCAGGGCTTGCACAAACGAGTTGGTTAATGAAGGAAGACCTTGCAGTTAAATACTGTAGGCCTGCAAGAGTGAACATCCCGCAGAAATGTGGAGTACTGCACAGCAGTCGTGAGCACCAGCTTGAAAAAAAACACAAAAGGGTGGGGAAGGAGGGCTAGATTGGCATCAAGAACTGTGAATTCCTCAGTGCGGTCACTAGGATTTCAGTAAAGCATTTTGAAAGGCGTGTGAAATGTTGGCGCTCTGTCCACTTGAACTGTGGAAACCCCGAAGCACAATTATAGAATCTGCCTTTCCAAGCGTGGGTTTTATTCAGAACAGTTTGAACTGCGTGTAATACTGGGATGTAGTACTGGTCATTGCAGGTCTGTCATCGCAGGTGGGAACAATTGAGGTGACAAATTCAGCGTATCAAACATTAAAACAACAACAACTTGTATTTATATAGCGCCTTTAATGTGGTGAAGCGTCCGAAGGCGCTTCACAGGAACATTGTAAAACAAAATTTGACACCGAGCCGCATGAGATATTAGGACAGATGACCAAAAGCTTGGTCAAAGAGGTAGGTTTTAAGGAGCGTCTTAAAGGAGGAAAGAGTGGTAGAGAGGCGGAGAGGTTTAGGGAGGGAATTCCAGAGCTTAGGGCCTTGGCAGCTGAAGGCACGGCCACCAATAGTTGAGTGATTAAAATCGGGGATGCTCAAGAGGCCAGACTTAGAGGAGTGCAGAGGGTTATGTGGCTGGAGGAGTTTACAGAGATAAGGTGGGGCGAGGCCATGGAGGGATTTGAAAACAAGGATAAGAATTTTAAAAACATTAACAGATAAGGCTGGAGACACTCAGCAGGTCAGGCAGCATTCGTCGAGAAAAAGCCCTTATAGCATTAACCCGCAGGCCTGTCCCATGGGATTCCTTCTTAAATGCTGTTCATCTGGAATATCTTCCAGTTCTGAGGAAGGGTTTACACCTGAAATGTCAACTGACTCCTGTTTTCTCCACAGATGCTGCCTGGCCTGCCGAGTGTCTCCAGCACCTGCAGTCTTTTGCTTTTTGTTCAAACTACATTAAGGTGTATTGACTTCGGTGTCACATCTTCTAAAACATATTGGCACTAACATAACACTAAATAAACGTGGTGACACCACTACTGAGTGTAAAATTTCTCCACTAAATGGGTCCCCATTTTACCATAACACAAGTTGACGAACAACCTCCCATTTGCACTGGTTTTACCTGCTTTATACCTCGGCACTAAGCTCTGGAATTCCCTCCCTAAACCTCTCTACCTCTTCTCCTTTAAGATGCTCATTAAAAACTGCCTCTTTGACCAAGCTTTTAGTCACCTGTCTTAATATCTCCTTATGTGGCTCAGTGTCACATTTGTCTGATAAAGCTTCTGTGAAGCACCTTGGAATGTTTTACTATGTTAAAGATGCTATATAAATGCAAGTTATTCTTCTTTACATAGAATATACAGCACAAAAACAGGCCATTCAGCCCAACTAGTCTGTGCTGGTGTTTATACTCCACACGAGTCTCCTCCCATTCCATCTACCTCCTCTCAACCTTTCAGCATATCTTTATATTCCCTTTTCTGTCATGTTTGAACACCAGTACTTCGCTGTAGTATTACACACTTCAAATGGCTCTCTCCAGACATAATTTGGAAGGACAAAATCTTAATTGTACTGCTGGTGTTTTGTACAGTTCAAATTGACTGAAAACTTCGTGCAGTTTTAGTGAAATACTAGATGGAGCACTGCAATGTTCTGCATTGCTCAATTTACCCCAGTACTCTTGCCCATGTCCTAGTGGCTGGTTATAGGAAGGTGTTGTAATGCTATGGGCCAAAGAGTGGTGCATGGGCTCAGTGAGGCCTAAAGAGAGGGGACAATTTTTTTTAAAGGGGGAAGTACAAATCTGTATTGCACAAATGTCTTGTTGCACAATGCTTCCTGCATTAGTAATCTGTGAAATGTAAACCACCAAGCTACTGTAGCTTGTAAATAATTGTAATGACTTTTTAAAAAAGCCTTGTCACTTTCTTTTCTTATGCGTCTTGTAGATGATTGGCGAGAGGCAGACCGAAAACGAGGTATTGTACTTTGTTCCATTTAGCTGCGTAGTTGCACACTGTGCTGCTCCACCTCACCTGTCCTTCTAAATAGGCACATAGCATCGCAGAAAAACATTACTCCTCAGCCCTGGACTTTCTCCTTTTTGTTTCAGAGCGAGGGGACAGGGCTGATGGTCACGAGAAAGCAAATCCTTTTTTTTCCGTTCGACTTTGAAAGTAGAATAGAACTAATGCACAAATCACACCAGGGAGCTACTGCACAGGGAAATCCATGGCCATCTGTCTGTCCCTCATCAGTCAGGGGCTTTGGTGAGGTCCACTGGTCGCTGAGAGGCAACGCTGGGACCCATGGTGGTTTCATGTAACAACACCACAGCGTCATCTAGAAATGGGCTCCTGAAACAAAACATCATGCCCATGCGATTGGTGAAGGCGCATCTTTAGAAGCAAGGCAGGCTTCCTGATGCTTGGACATACATAAAGAAAACCAGAATCTGTGACGTTAGCCAAATGAAAATGTGCATTAGATCCTTTGGAGTTATTGATAAGGAGCCAGGCCCACTGTGCACGCCTGTATACTGAAACTATAAATGCAAAAATAGAGGGAATGGATTATAAAGCGGTGGGATTTCTGATCCATCTAGTCTCAGCGGAGAGGAGAGTGAGAGGGAAAAATTACTTTTGCTATTAAACAATTTTTTTCAAACTCCTGCAACGCCTCACCAAAGCTTCAAGCCTAAGTGTAAAGAGTGGAGTTTGCAGTACTGAAGTGTCACGGCTGGATGCCCTTCATGTACTTGTTTACAAAGCATGTTGCGGATGCCTGGTGTATGTAATCTTGGTACTTTCAGATCATGCGCCTCTCTGTTTCATTCCCATGTGATCTTGGTGGCTTCCTTCAGTGGGGATAACAGTTTGTAGAATGGAACCTTCCATAATGGTTGTCTTTATTCCCAAGAATGCAAAAAGGAATCTTTTCCTTTCTTCTCCCTCCCCAAAAGTGTGTTGTACAAATATTGTAAAACTGATATGTAATAATTTATGTATAAATGGATAAGTAATTTTTCCTTCCTCTGCAGGTACACATTGCAGCCTTGTGAAAATGCCAATAATTATGGACAGCCTCCAGGGCCCAGACTTCATGCGGGGAATTAGTAACCTAGTGAAACAGCTTATCTTAATCATGGTTGAGTGATATATTGTGACGAGTGCAGCACTGTCCAAATGTGATGAGATCAGGTCAAGATCATTTTATTTTCAGATATCAATATCACGCTGCTGGGCCACAATCCACATATCCAAGAGATTCTGACCAGTTTACAGAAAGTGAGGAGACTGATTCTCTGCCAGGAGCCATTGTCTAATATAAATGCTGCTAAAATGTAACTTGTTGCCCCAATAATTCAGCTTACATGCACATAAGGCAAGCAGCGCTGCACTGATTTGTCAGAAGATAGGAATTCCTTTTGAGAAGTCTCTATCGGTACAAGTGGAACAGCTGTTAGAGCTTAACTAGGAGTAAAATGCTTCTGGGAATGAAAAATGGTGACATTTTCACACCTTTGTATTATTTTATTCAAAGTACGATTAAAATCTTCTTGTATTAGCAAGGTTGGTGTGCATACTGCATAGTCTCTGGTTTGTGCTGAGTTAGTTGATCTCAGTCACGGCCACTTTGAGTGCTCCAGTTGGCCTCCGTGCCCTTGAAATAGGAATGGGAAAAATCAGGCTGGGTGCCTGATCCTGACTGCTCTGTAGAGCATGTGCAAGTGTACGTGTGTGTGTGTTTTGGGTGAGGACAGAATCGCCCTCTGCTGCAATGCTCACTGTGGTCAATAGCCTGTTGACAGTCATGGTCTGGGTCAACAGTGCTGCCCTCTGTAATATAGTTGAGCCTACCGAAGCTGTCATTTCTATCGCCGGGCAGGTACCACAGAACTTGAACCACCGACATCTGTGCTATTTGAAACTTTTGCGCCTGGGTTGTTTGCTGCTCATGAGTCACTTTCTGGATGCCAGACCTTTCTCAATGGATGGCGAACATCTATGCAGGCCAGAAAATGGATAACCCTATTGCTGGTCAGTATGTAGGGAGGCCAGGCGGTGGGGCCCTGTGCCAAGGAGCTGCGTGGTGGGGCCTGCGCCGGGCGGGGGGTGGGGGGGTGGCCGGGCGGTGGGACCCTGTGCCAAGGAGCTGCGTGGTGGGGCCTGCGCCGGGCGGGGGGTGGGGGGGGGAGATCTGTACCGGGGGTGGGGCCTGTACCGGGGGGCCGGGTGGTCAGTCTGCCTGTTCCAGAATAGTAGACTTTTTGCTGCTTCCAGATACCTTTTTTTGAATTCATCCTTGTGATATTTTCCAAGCAAAAAATTATTCTGAATTAACAGAAATAGACTGTAACACGTTGTAAAGCTGGGTGGAGGAGTGGCATGGTTGGTAAGGGAAAGATATAACAACTATCAAAAGCATGGATATAATGGGAGATGTTAGTAATCAGTAATGGTAGGAATAGCGCAGCAATAATTGCCAACTGCTTTCAACCAGGATTTCAAAGTGAACAGATCGAGAGTTGTACAGCCAGGGATAGAGAGGTTGCAGGAAATTGTGTTTGTGATAATCCTGGGGCAGTATCGGTATCAGAGATAAAGTGGTCAGACCTGGGACAACTAGAAGGGAGGTATGAAAGTACAAGAAACTTCATAAAGGTAATCAGTGACTGTGGCTTAACACAGCAGGTGAAGCAGAAAACGTAAACATGTACTCGATTAGATTTATTGGCCCAGATTTTGCTGTCCGCGGCAAAGGAAAGGCACTCGCCGTTCACTACGCTGACAGCTGCCCACAGACTTTTTCGGTCTTTTGAGCGGAGACTTGCTGTTATCGGGCATCCGATCCATCAAGGCGTCCTCTACAACGGATCTGTGGCGTCTGTGAGCAGGGAAAGCAACAGCGTGGCTCTTCAACCAATCAGAGTGAAGAATCCTCACCTGGACACGCAGAGTCTAAACCAGGAAGTATAAATTAGATTTAAATCATGTACAGAAAGTGAAATAAAGATTGGGAAGAAAGATGGGATTAAGAGAGAGTGATAAAAGAGACAGAAGGAAAAAGTTTAAAATTTTTAATTTTAATTTGTATTATTTAAAAAAAAATCTCAACACTAATTAAATTCTGAAGGAATGAGACTCCACACTTGTGAAATTCCATTTTCAGTGCAGTAATTATGACTTATCACGCTGTTAAAAATTCACTTACACCTGAATGCACCAGCCCTAACTTTTCTGCTGTGTATAGTGGGTAAGTACCGCAACTTCATGCCCTTCCACAGACTCGGCATTGAAATCTATCAGCGAGATACTGTTTTAGCGCAGCCTGTGGAGGAGCAGAGTAACTCTGACAGCAACTTCTAAATTTCCGCGTTTAACTGCACATATGCGTACTCCGGAAGTTGCTGCCTGATTTACTCCATAATAACAGTGAGTGCTGTTAACCTCACCGTTATTCTCAATGGAAAATCTGGGTCAATATGTTCTCCCTGGAAGCGTTCAGAGAGCAGCAACCTTGCTGCACTGTTTTCTCATGTTTACTTTATCTGTTGCCATCGTTTCTGTTCGAGACCTTTTGGAGGCTATAGACCTGTGATGCACATAGCTTAAAGCAAAGGAATCCAGCATTACAATTCAGGCTTTTAAAAGAAGTGTTTTCTCTTTGAACAGTTGTGTAGCATGTTACGTGAGTAGACCATGTCCCTCGCAAACCAAAAGCGTTTTTTTTTTTACCAGTTCTTGCAGAAGCTAAAATGGCTCAGATCGAACAACCAACAATTAATGTCAGTGAAGTAAACTATGTACTGCAATTTGCATCGCACTCATTACATCTTTAGTCTGTTCAGTGCAGAAATGTCATTCTCGGGACAAAAGCCTGGAAATTATGCTAAACCTTTATGAAACACTAGTTCGGCTCCAGCTGGAGTATTATGCCCAATTCTGGGTACCACATTTTAGGAAGGATGTGAAGGCTTTGGAGAGGGTGCAGAAGAGATGTCCTAGAATGGTTCCAGGGATGAGGGATTACAGTTACATGGATAGACTGGAGAAGCTGGGGTTGATCTTCTTAGAGTAGAGAAGGCTAAGAGGAGATTTGATAGGTGTTTAAAATCATGAAGGATTTAGATAGAGTAAATAAAGAGAAACTGTTCCCATTGGCTGAAGGGTCGATAACCAGAGAGCACAGGTTTAAGGTGATTGGCAAAAGAACCAGAAGTGACCTGAGGGAAAACTTTTTTACACAACGAGTGGTTAGGATTTGAAAGCATGGCCTGATAGGATGGTGAATACAGATTCAATAGTAGCTTTCAAAAGGGAATTGGATAAATTAAGGAGAAAAAAATTGCAGGAATATGGAGAAAGAGCAGGGAAGTGGGACTAACTGGATTGCTCTTTGAAAGAGCTGGCGCAGACTCGATGGGCCAAATGGCCTCCTTCTGTGCTGTACTATTCTATGATTCTATGATGCACACAAGGCGATATTGTCATACATACACTGAATAGAAAAGTCCTGTTAAACAGACCCTAGCACACTCTGGTTCCTAAAATTTCTTTAAAAAAAATACATGCTGCTAAATGCCTGCTATATAATGCCATTGACAAATTGGCATTGGTTTGCTACTCAGTATGTAAGAAAACTGAATCTATTTTGAATGTGAATTAAAGCAGCTTCCACAAATATATTTACATACCAGACTAGCAAAGTAACATTGCTACTGTTGTTGCATTCAGCTCCATGGGTTTAGTTTTGAGTGGAGATATGACGGCAGCTTGCGAGACCCACAATAATTGTGGTCTCCAATGCCGTCAGGTCTTCAAAGATCATTAGAGTGCTATCAATGGCAGGATTTGTGTGCACACTAACTGTGCCACACTCTCCGTGTAATAGTGGCATTTGTGTTTGGCAATTTGTCAGAACTGGTCAGCAATTTGGAAGTGGACAAACATTTGGGCTCTGGTGCGCAGTTAGACTTGACATTGTATTCAAGGCTAAAGCCAGAAATAACAACCTAGATCAGCTCTTGAAATGAGAAACTTTGCAGTCATGAGTGAAATTCCAGGATGGATTCAGTGAGACACAGACTAGAAAGTAAAACCGACACTGCGTTTTGGTAGAGGAGGTCGGCAGGATCAGGGACATTATCTATCCACCAGGCCTGCAGGAAGACATCATGGCAAGCTGCCCGGCATGAACAGGTCAGTGCCAGAAGTGTTGCCCCAGGAAAGGCTGAAAGAAGTTCAATGACCTTGCAAGGATTGCTAAGGTAAGCCTCCTCACTCATATCTCTCATTATTCTCTGCTTAGCCTTGCATTACCTGTTGCCTCAGCACACTCAACCCTTCCCTTTTCTGATTACCAGTACTCTCCTCCAATCATCACAGCACACTTTACTCCACCTGCTTCTGCAGCACTCTGTACCTGCAACTCTCCTCACTATTACTTCCTTCACCTCCTCACACCTCTGCCATCTCTCACACACCGACAACACTATTTTATCCTCACATACATGTCCTTTCTCAATTAACATTTTGCTACTGACACACTTCCTTTTTTATTGGAGGACAAGCTTGCATAATGAGGAGCAGGCAGCCAAAGGAAGAAGGCGACACTTGAAGAACAGGTGATGGATATTGTGGGCAGAGGGCATGTCAGGAGTGTGGCGTCTGGCGAGGCTGGAGGACAAGTCCTACAGAGTTTTAAACCACCTTTCCTTCCTTCCCTTCTCGCTTAAATTTCACCCTTGCACACACTGCATGACAAATTGCTGCTGCTTTCTGAAGCCACTCGTCTGTCTCTGCTTACCCATGCCAATAAATGCGAACTCCTGTCTCTTCCATTTCAGGTCCAGAAGCTCTACTCAGCCCTCGGGGAGCAGAAGAAGAGGGCAGCACTGCAGAACAGAAAGCGTCACTCTACCTTACGCTTGCTCAGAGACTGGCACCAAGTGTAGTTCAGAGGGTAGCCTACAGGGTTCGTCACGTGCAGATGCACCCAGCACCAGGGTACAGGAGCCCAGCCGGTGGATAGGACGGCCCAGGAAGCAGCTTGGCGGAGGGACAGCTCACATCCTAGCCCTGCTGCACAGGGTACAGATGAAGACATCAAGGGGCCACCATACATAAGAAGACTGATGGCAATCCACACAGACCTTCTAAGTGCACTGGGCTGCCTGCCAGAGAGCTTGCACACAATGTCGGAGAGCATGGAGGAGCCCAGCTCCAACTTGTGTGCTGTCTTTGTGCATGGCATCGAGACCATGCAGTCAAGCATGGGAGAGTAGTCAGCTCTGTGAGCTCTGCAGGGGCCCCTACAGTGATGGAGCCTGTGGTGACAGCTCTCTCAGCTTCGATAGCTCCGACTACTGCTATTTTGGTTCTGGGCTCCAGCATCTCCTCTAGCTTACAAAGCCTGAAGGAAAGCGTTGATAGGGGCTTTGAGAACCTCCCAGCACACCTGCACTCGGTTCTCACACAGAACAGTGGGAGCGCTGAGGCTCCGGCCCCTGAGAGTGTCATTAATTCCATGTGGGAGGCACCTGCTGTTCTCTCTCAGGATAACAGCTCCCCTGCTCCCCCACCAGCCTATCAACCAGTGCCCTGGTGGGTGCCAGACAGATAGCTAGGCCAGATTGCCCCGGCTGAAGCCGAGTCATAGGAGTCTGCAACTAGGTCCTCAATAGCTACAGCTGTTTGAGGTCTCCCAACATGACCATCTCAAGTGCCCTCAGCAGAAGTTCAGCAGACTTTCACCTCCCAAGCTGTAGCCACTGGGGAGCCACCTCGTAGGAGCACCAGAATAGATAACTGAGTTCACAAAACAGGCACTAAGGCTCAGGGTGATTTGTAGATAGACATTAGTCATGTAACCATTTGTCAAAGCAAGTCTGGAGTAGTGAAGTAAAATATTTTGGCCCGTAATTTCCGATGCCTACGGGTGTGTACGAGCTGTGTACACACCTGTAGGGACCTCACAAGTGCCGATTTCAGGCATGCGAAGCGCATGCACTGAAAATAGGCACTTCCGATCTGTCGAGAATCCTCTTGACAGATCGCACGCCTGCCCTGGAGAAGGGCCTCTGCGGGTGGAGAGTTCCGCTTTCTGCAGAACCTCCGCCCGCTGAAAAACCTTAAAAATCTTACGCCTGGTAAAAGGCGTAAGGCCTGCTTTTACCAGCATAAGAGTTTAAAAAAAGTTAAAAAAAATAATTTTATATCACTCATTTATAATGTAAAAATACTTTTTAAAAAAGGTAAGTTTATTTTTAACACCGTAAAAAACTTTAATTATTTTTTTCAAAAAATTAAATTTTTGTTTAAAATATTAAATTTTATGTCATTTTAACTCATTTTAAAAACGTGATTTTTTTAAAAAACTGTATTTAATGTGTCTTTTTTCAGTGATCCCCATTCATATTCTTGACAGGTCTACCTGTCAAAAGTATGAAGGGGGATTCCCTTTTCCCATTGGCTCGCCTGGCCCACGTGATCTCAGGGACGCTTGCAAACTGCCTGCGCCCCTGGGATACCTGGGCCTCTGCGCGCGCACACCAGGAGAGGCCCAGGAGCAGAAGAGTCCGGACCTTGTGAGCCCTCAGGTAAGGGCGTACATTTTTTTCCCGATGGGAGGCATCCGCACGCAGGATGCCTCCTGTAGGAAATTACGGGCCATAGTTTTGGTATGACTACTAGTCTTCATAATCTTAGTGATGTAACAAAAACACCCACGGGGCTGTACTCTGAGGGCATTGATATGGTGGGTGTCAGGAATGGGTCAAATGGAAGGAGGGAGGGTGTTGGTGCTCTAGGTAGGGGAGGGCTGGTTCATGAGAATCCTCAATAATTTCCTGCCTTACAGCTCTAGCAACTCGCAGTACTGCTGGGGCATGCTCTTCCTCTGCATCCTCTGGTTCTTCATCCCCTTCTTCATCTACCTGCTCTGCATCTTCCTCCTCAGGCAGCTCCAAGGTAACTCTTCTTTGTATAGCAAGATTGCATGCAGCAAACGATTCTGAATCTTGACGCTCACTCTGGGCTCTACTGAAGCACTCCTCCCAATCTGTCCAGACACCGGAACCATTGTTTCAGGACGCCACTGGTGTGCTCAATCAGAACCCTTGATGCTGCACGGCTCTCATTATATTGGTGCACCGCATCTGTACCCTAGTCCTTGATACATTAAAATACCAAATTAACATCACTGATTCTACAAACAATCCAATTCTGTTAATTATTCTAAAAGGTACAATCTAACTATACAAGCAGTAACCAACAAGTTAACTTTTTCTACATAGAGCTCAATGCATAGGCACACTTAATGTGAGGAAACATCAGTGGATTTCCTTTCTAGGACTTGCACGATGTTCTCATCTAAAAAGAAATTCGGAAAATAAATCCCTTTTAATGGTCGACTCAGTATTATCTCACACTTTGCCTCGATTGAAAGAACGAACCAACCCAAGAATTTGAGGATGTCCCACAGACATTATGTAAAGAGAGAGTCTAACCACCTTCCCTTGACATTACCAATGCCGAATTCCCCACCATCAACATCCTGGGGGTCATCATTGACCAGAAAGTCAACTGGACCAGCCACATAAATGCCGTTGCTACTAGAGCGGGTCAGAGGCTGGGTATCCTGTGGTGAGTGGCTCACCCCCATCTACAATGCACAAGTCAGGAGTGTGATGGAATACTCTCCACTTGCCTGGATGACTGCAGCTCGACATCTGGTTCACTAATGTCCTTTAGGGAAGGAAATCTGCCATCCTTACCCGGTCTGGCTTATATGAGACTCCAGACCCACAGCAATGTGGTTGACTCTTAACTGCCCTCTGAACCCAGATGGGTTTTTACGACCAGATTTATTTAATTAACTGAATTTAAATTCCCCAGCTGCCGTGGTGGGATTTGAACTCATGTCTCTGGCTCATTAGTCCAGGCCTCTGGATTACTGAATTAGGGCAATAAAGGCTGGCCCACATCCTATGAATAAAAAAAACACATCCAAAGCAGTCTGCTTGATGGGCAGCCCATCCACCATCTTAAACATTCACTCCCACAACCACCTGTGTTGGCTGCAGTGTTTTATCCACAGGATGCACAGCAGCAGCTCATTAAGGCTTCTTTGACAGCACCTCCCAAACCCACGACCTCCACCACCTAGAAGGAAAAGGGAGCACCAACACCTCCAAGTTTCTCCCCAAATCGCACACCATCCTGATTTGGACATATATCGCCGTTCCTTCATCGTCACTGGGTCAAAATCCTGGAACTCCCTACCGAACAGCACTGTGGGAAACCTTCACCACATGAACTGCAGCAGTTCACGAAGGCAGCTCACTACCACCTTCTCAAGGGCAATTAAGAATGGGTAGCGACGCCCATATCCCAAGAATGAATTTTATTTTTAATTTAAAAGTCAAAATGCGTTGTGCTGCTGTGGGATCAGTCTGCACATCTTCACAAGCATTGAAGCATAAGGTCACCTAAATCATGCACTCCTACTGACCCCCCCAACAAAACACTTGAGGAGGTGTGTGAGGCGGGGCGCTACTGAAAGAGCTCCCCCTTCTTCCTGGGGCACTACCATTGAATATCGCGGCGCTATGTGCAACAGTGCCATGCGTGTCGGCATGTAGCGGCGCGGTATTACAGGCCTCCCTCCCCTGATTAAAGGGCAGGGGCCTAGCACTGCATGCACCGGGGCCCTGTTGGACCACCGGGGAGCGAGGTGCCGGGAAAACGGCCAGCACCCTGCATAAAAAAAAAAAAGTGGAAAGGGGCAGGTGCTGGCAGGCGGCCAGAAAAAAAAAAGGTCGCCCGGCACCTGCCTTTTAATTTGCGCCAGCCACGGCCGCAAAAACGCCACCATTACCCTGTCGGACATATTATCCAGCGGTAGGTCAGGGGGTGTGACTGAAGTTTGCGGTGAAGGCACGAGTGGGGCGCTACCGGCTACCGCCGCCTCTAACCTCCCGTTGAATTTCGTGGGAGGCGTTAGCGGCACAGTGCCCAGGCGCTAGGGGCTTTGCGCCCAGGCGCTAGGCGCAATGCAACCCAATTTTTCCCCCCCTAGTGTCATAAACAAGCAGTTGCAGGTCAGGTAGTGCGCACTTAGATGCAGAGTAAAGCTCCCGCCCACTCTCTCTCTGCCTCTCTCTCTCTTTCCGCAATGGCTCATTGAGTTGATCCAGTGAAAAGGTCCCAGGTTTGTTCCTTGAACTGTGTGGAGTTCACTGATCTCAGCCAAGATTAGGGTTAGGGTCAGGCTGGAAGTTGGTCTGGTAGAGAGGGGAAAATCAGTCGTCCAATGAGCCCTGTTGGGAAGTGTGTGTGTGTGGATGTTGGCAACAAGAATGCACTCCGCTGCAATGCCTACCATGATAGAATAGCCTGATGATATTCACTGTCAAGCCTCGCACATGAATACTGATTACTTGGGCGAGGTACGTCTATAGAACCATACCACAGCAGGGAGTCGATCAACTTTGTTTTAGTCCCAACCATAGCATAGCTTCCCCTACTATACTGGTCTGGCAGCCATCTTGTGGTCGCCCAAATTCTGTGCCAAATTCAGGGGAGTTTTGTGTTGTGGGCCCATATCCAATAGGAGCGAGACTGAAACTGCCAAAATCATTTCACATAAGTCGTCGGTCTGAGCTAGGTTTGAATCCAGATCTCAAAGGTCAATGTCTCAACCAGTACAGCATCCAATGTCTTTATTTTCCAGTCATAGTTTGTAGATTGCAATCAATAATCCTTCAGTGAAGATGGCATCCCACATCAACCACACGGAAAATCCAGGCTCCAGTCAGTGTCTGACCTGACACTTGTCTTTGGCATCAGAGATCAAAAATGGAATAAAGCTGATTTTTTAAAAATTCGTTTGTGATGTGGGCGTCGCTGGCGAGGCCAGCATTTATTGCCCATCCCTAATTGCCCTTGAGAAGGTGGTAGTGAGCTGCCTTCTTGAACCGCTGCAGTCCGTGTGGTGAAGGTACTCCCACAGTGCTGTTCGGGAGGGAGTTCCAGGATTTTGACCCAGCGACGATGAAGGATCGGCGATATACTTCTAAGTCAGGATGGTGTGTGACTTGAAGGTGGTGGTGGTCCCATGCGCCTGCTGCCCTTGTCCTTCTAGGTGGAAGAGGTCGCGGGTTTGGGAGGTGCTGCCGAAGAAGCCTTGGCGAGTTGCTGCAGTGCATCTTGTAGATGGTACACACTGCAACCATGGTACGCTGGTGGTGGAGGGAGTGAATGTTTAAGGTGGTGGATGGGGTGCCAATCAAACGGGCTGCTTTGTCCTGGATGGTGTTGAGCTTCTTGAGTGTTGTTGGAGCTGCACTCATCCAGGCAAGTGCAGAGTATTCCATCACACTCCTTACTTGTGCCTTGTAAATGGTGGAAAGGCTTTGGGGAGTCAGGAGGTGAGACACTCGCCACAGAATACCTAGCTTCTGACTTGCTCTTGTTGCCACAGTATTTATGTGGCTGGTCCAGTTAAGTTTCTGGTCAATGGTGACCCCCAGGATGTTGATGGTGGGGGATTCAGCAATGGTAATGCCGTTGAATGTCAAGGAGCGGTGGTTAGATTCTCACTTGTTGGAGATAGTCATTGCCTGGCACTTCTGTGGCGCGAATGTTACCTGCACTTATCAGCCCAAGCCTTAGTCCAGGAATTGTTGCATGCAGGTATGGACTGCTTCATTATCTGAGGAGTTGTGAATGGCACTGAACACTGCAGTCATCAGCGAACATCCCCATTTCTGACCTTATGTTGGAGGGAAGGTCATTGATGAAGCAGCTGAAGATAGTTGGGCCTAGGACACTACCCTGAGGAACTCCTGCAGCGATGTCCTGGGGCTGTGATGATTGACCTTCAACCATCTTCCTTTGTGCTAGGTATGACTCCAGCCAGTGGAGAATTCCACCCCCCCCCTGATTCCCATTGACTTACTAGGGCTCCTTGATGCCACACTCGGTCAAATGCTGCCTTGATGTCAAGGGCAGTCGCTCTCACCTCACCTCTGGAATTCAGCTCTTTTGTCCATGTTTGGACCAAGGCTGTAATGAGGTCTGGAGCCGAGTGATCTTGGCGGAACCCAAACTGGGCATCAGTGAGCAGGTTATTGGTGAGTAAGTGCCCCTGATAGTACTGTCGATGACACCTTCCATCACTTTGCTGATGATTGAGAGTAGACTGATGGGGCGGTAATTGGCCGGGTTGGATTTGTCCTGCTTTTTGTGGACAGGACATACCTGGGTAGTTTTCCACAGTGTCGGGTAGATGCCAGTGTTATATCTGTACTGGAAACTGGAACAGCTTGGCTAGAGGCGCGGCTAGTTCTGGAGCACAAGTCTTCAGCGCGATAGCCGGGATGTTGTCGGGGCCCATAGCCTTTGCTGTATCCAGTGTGCTCAGTCAGTTCTTGATATCATGTGGAGTGAATCGAATTGGCTGAAGACTGGCTTCTGTGATGGTGGGGACCTCCGGAGTAAGCCAATATGGATCATCCACTCGGCACTTCTGGCTGAAGATGGTTGCAAACGCTTCAGCCTTGTCTTTTGCACTCAGGTGTTGGGCTCCACCATCATTGAGGATGGGGATATTCTTGGAGCCTCCTCCTCCCGTTAGTTGTTTAATGGCCCACCACCATTCACAACTGGATGTGGCAGGACTGCAGAGCTTTGATCTGGCCCGTTGATTGTGGAATCGCTTAGCCCTGTCTATAGCATGCTGCTTCCGCTTTTTAGCATGCATGTAGTCCTGTGTTGCAGCTTCCCCAGGTTGACACCTCATTTTTAGGTACGCCTGGTGCTGCTCCTGGCATGCTCTTCTACACTCCTTATTGAACTAGGGTTGGTCCCCTGGCTTGATGGTAATGGTAGAGTGAGGGATATGCCGGGCCATGAGGTTACAGATTGTGGTGGAATACAATTCTACTGCTGCTGATGGCCCACAGCGCCTCATGGATGCCCAGTTTTGAGCTGCTAGATCTGTTCTGAATCTCTCCCACTGAGCACGGTGGTAGTGCCACACAACACGATGGAGGGTGTCCTCCATGTGAAGACGGGACTTTGTCTCCACAATGACTGTGCGGTGGTCACTGCTACTAATACTGTCATGGACAGATGCATCTGCAACAGGTAAATTGGTGAGGACGAGGTCAAGTAGGTTTTTCCCTCGTGTTGGTTCTCTTACCACCTGTCGCAGGCAGTTATGTCCTTCAGGACTCGGCCAGCTCAGTCAGTACTGGTACTACTGAGCCACTCTTGGTGATGGACATTGAAGTCCCCCACCCAGAGTACATTCTGTGCCCTTGCTACTCTCAGTGCTTCTTCCAAGTGGCGTTCAACATGGAGGAGTGCTGATTCATCAGCTGAGGGAGGGCGGTAGGTGGTAATGGCCATGCCTGAACTGAAGCCATGAGACTTCATGGGGTCCGGAGTCAATGTTGAGGACTCCCAGGGCCACTCCTTCCCGACTGTATACCACTGTGCTGCCACCCCTGGTTGGTATGATGGTGATGGAGGAGTTTGGGACGTTGGCTGAAAGGTAAGATTCTGTGAGCATGACTATGTTTGTGGGACAGCTCTCCCAATTTTGGCACAAGTCCCCAGATGTTGGTGAGGAGGACTTTGCAGGGTCGACTGTGCCGTTGCCATGTCTATAGCTGGTGCCGAGGTCAATGCCAGGTGGTCCGTCCGGTTTCAATCTTGTTGTTGTTTTTCAAAGCGTTTTTTTTACAACTGAGTGGCCATTTAAGAGTCACATATAGGCCAGACGGCAGATGGGTTTTTACGACAATTCGATAGGTTCATGGTTACCATTACTGATACTAGCTTTTTATTCCAGATTTATTTATCTGAATTTAAATTCCCCAGCTGTTGTGGGATTTCAACTCGTGTCTCTGGATCATTGGTCCAGGCCTCTGGATTACTAGCCCCTGGATTACTAGCCCAGTGACATTACCACTATGCTGCCATTCCCATATATGTACTATGAACTAGAAGTGACTGGCAATGCCTTGTACTCCTTCTCAGATATCCATGATTCTGTATCTGATGAATGGAGAATAACTAATGTGAGTTACATGATGGTAATTCAAGGATTCTGAGATTACATTGCTTCTTTCAATCTGGTTGCAGACATTTGCCATTTTTTAGAATGTATAATTTCTTTTTTCTTGGGAGGGGGGGAGCATTTTATATTTAATTTTATAATTTTATGTTTAATTTTTCTTCAGTGTGGCAAAAGTGATGTTGCTGGAAGAAAGTAAATGTAATAGTGACATAGGACATGAAGATTTGTGGTGATGCATCATAAAATATATACAGGAAACGCTTTATTAACCGGCACCCAAATATCCGGAAATCTCTCTTAACCGGCAAAATTCTTGAGTAGGTAACCGGGGTTTTCCTTCATCTCTCGTTTAAGATTAACTTTAAAAAAAAACCCCGAGGCGTTTGCCTTGTATCGGAGCGTGTAGATTGGGAGGGGAATGTGCAGCCCGGGTAGGCAGCGGACACGCCAGATGGTCAGCTGGCGGTCCCCGGGGAGACGGAGCTCCGAATGCAGGCGCATGTCAATGTGTACGGGGCTCTCGTACGTTGGTAGATATAACTCTCCGTTATCCGGACTTTTTGATAAACCGGCACCACGCCGGTCCCGTCGGTGCCGGTTAATAAAGAGATTCCTGTACTGGGCATACTATCCCTGCTGAATTATCCAGTAATGAACTCTATTAACACAAATAAAAGAAAATGCTGGAAACACTCAGGCGAGAGAAACAGAGTTAATGTTTCAGGTCGATAACCTTTCATCAGAATTGGAAGATGTTAGAGAGGGACAGCTTTTTAAGCAAGTATAGAGCCATAAAGAAAAAAAGAAAGACTTACATTTATATAGCGCCTTTCACGACCACCGGACGTCTCAAAGCGCTTTACAGCCAATGAAGTACTTTTGGAGTGTAGTCATTGTTTGTAATGTAGGCAACGCGGCAGCCAATTTGCGCACAGCAAGGTCCCACAAACCGCATGTGATGATGACCAGATAATCTGTTTTTGTTATGTTGATTGAGGGATAAGTATTGGCCAAGACACCGGGGATAACTTCCCTGGAGTGATTTAATAACAAAAGTGATGATGGTGCAAGCCAAAGGGAGGTTATAATGAAGCAAGTATAGAAACAAAAGATGCATCCAAAGGATGTGTAAATGGTTACAGCAGAGGGGGAGGAAAGCATAGAAAATCCGGCAATGAGTAAAAGGCTCCTGTAGCCCAGTAATGTGGCGGAAGATAGGTGATAGACCCCAGGGTGCAGACCATCCTGCCGGCTGTGTACCAATAGGGGATTCCCACCCCAAGCACCAGCCCATACCTCCTACTCTCCCAGTGACTCTGGTGCAACCATCCCTCATTACCAGCACCTGCTGTCTGATAGTAGATTTGAGCGGTGGTTAAGGTCTAAAGTTGTTAAACTCGATGTTAAGACTGGAAGGCTGTAAAGTACCTAGTAGAAAGATGAGGTGTTGTTCCTCGAGCTTGCGTTGAGCTTCATTGGAACAGTGTAGGAGGCCAAGGACCGAGCGGGATGGAGAATTATCTGGCAAGCGACCGCAAGCTCAGAGTCACACTTCATAGAATCGTATAATTATAGAATGATACAGCACAGAAGGATGCCTTTCGGCCCATTGTGCCTGTGTTGGCTCTTTGGTAGAACTATCCAATTAGTCCCACTCCCCTGCCATTTCTAGTAAATCTCTTCTGCACTCTCTCGAAGGCCTTGGGATCCTTCCTAAAGTGTGGTGCCCAGAAGTGAACACAATTCTCCAGCTGCAGACTGAACGGAGGTGTTCAGCAAAACAATCACGCAATATGTGTTTGGTCTCCCCACTGTAGAGGAAACCGCATCGTGAACAGTGAATACAGTATACTAAATTGGAAGAAGTACAAATAAATCGCTGTTTCACGCGGAAGAAGCATTTGGGGCCCTGGATGGTGGGTAGGGAGGAGGTGAAACGGCAGGTGCTGCATCTCCTGCACTTGCATTGGAAGGTGCGGGAGAAGTGCAGCAGTTGTTGGGGGTGATGGAAGAGTGGACCAAGGTTTCAGGTAAGGAACAATCCCTTCGGAATTTTGAAAGAGGAGGGACGAGAGGGGAAGATGTGTTTGGTGGTTGTATCATAACTGAAAGTGGCGGAAATGTGCTGGTGATCTGCTGAATGCGGATTCTTGTGTGGTGGAAAAAGAAAGACTTAAAAGAGTCCTTACAGGAAGCGAGGTAGCTGTGGCAGTCCATGGGCTAGTCGTAGACATTGGTGGACAGTCAATCCCCATAAATGAAGATAGAAAAGTCGAGGAAGGGAATGGAAGAGGCGAGATGGACCATGTGAAGGTATGGGAGAGGTGGAAGTTAGAACCAAGGTTGATGACATTTTCCAGTTCAGAGTGAGAACAGGAAGTGGCACCAACACAGTCATCAGTGTACCGGAAAAAGTGGTCAGGGATAGGACCTGAGTTTTTAATTCATTCATGGGATGTGGGCGTCATTGGCACGGCCATCCCGGACTGGAAAAAGACTGTTCTATATCCGACGATAAGGCAGGCATAGCTAGGACCCATACGGGCTCCCATTGCAACACCTTTTATTTGGAGGCAGTGAGTAGAGTTAAAGGAGAAGTTATTCAATATGAGAACAAGTTCTGCCAAACTCACTTTCACAACCACATCTCTTTTTCTCACCCTTCATGTTCTAGATCCACCCATGATCACAGATATTTCCAGGATATTCAGCGTTCTTCTAACCACTGCTTTCACCGCTTCCTGAGATCCCTGCTTAACGTCATGGACATCCAACTACGCTCTTGACCGTGCTCTTCAGCATTGACTCACTCTATTTCAGAGCTGTCCTGGCCCCTTCTCCCAGTTTCTCCGTCTCCATCACTGCTCATGTTGCGGTCTCCTCTACATCGGGGAGACCACCGGCAGATTGGGTGATCACTTTGCTGACCACCTCCATTCAGTCCGCAAGCGTGACCCTGAGCTTCCGGTGGATTGCCACTTTAATTCTCCATCCCACTCTGACCTCTCTGCCCTCGGTCTCCTACACTGTTTCAATGATGCTCAACGCAAGCTCGAGGAACAGCCCATCATCTTTCTACTAGGCACTTTACAGTCTTCCAGCCTTAACATTGAGTTAACAACTTTAGTTCATAACCACTGCTCCCATTTTCTCTCAGACAGCAAGTGCTGGCAATGTAGGATGGTTGCACCAGAGCCACTGGGAGAGTAGGAGGTATAGGCTGGTGCTTGGGGTGGGGATCCCCTATCGGTACGTGGCCAGGGGGTGGGGTGGGCTGGGCTGGTGCTTGGGGTGGGGATCCCCTATCGGTACGTGGCCAGGGGGTGGGGGAGGGGTGGGCTGGTGCTTGGGGTGGGGATACCCTATCGGTACATGGCTGGGGGAGGGGTGGGCTGGTGCTTGGGGTGGGGATACCCTATCGGTACATGGCTGGGGGAGGGGTGGGCTGGTGCTTGGGGTGGGGATCCCCTATCGGTACACAGCCGTAGGGGTGGGGGAGGTGTGGGCTGGTGCTTGGGGTGAGGATACCCTATCGGTACACAGGGAGGGGGAGGTGTGGGCTGGTGCCTGGGGTGAGGATACCCTATCGGTACACAGCCGTAGGGGTGGGGGAGGTGTGGGCTGGTGCTTGGGGTGAGGATACCCTATCGGTACACGGGGAGGGGGAGGTGTGGGCTGGTGACTGGGGTGAGGATACCCTATCGGTACACGGGGAGGGGGAGGTGTGGGCTGGTGACTGGGGTGAGGATACCCTATCGGTACACGGGGAGGGGGAGGTGTGGGCTGGTGACTGGGGTGAGGATACCCTATCGGTGCACGGGGAGGGGGAGGTGTGGGCTGGTGACTGGGGTGAGGATACCCTATCGGTACACGGGGAGGGGGAGGTGTGGGCTGGTGACTGGGCTGAGGATACCCTATCGGTACACGGGGAGGGGGAGGTGTGGGCTGGTGACTGGGGTGAGGATACCCTATCGGTACGCAGCCGTAGGGGTGGGGGAGGTGTGGGCTGGTGCTTGGGGTGAGGATACCCTATCGGTACACGGGGAGGGGGAGGTGTGGGCTGGTGACTGGGGTGAGGATACCCTATCGGTACGCAGCCGTAGGGGTGGGGGAGGTGTGGGCTGGTGCTTGGGGTGAGGATACCCTATCGGTGCACGGGGAGGGGGAGGTGTGGGCTGGTGACTGGGGTGAGGATACCCTATCGGTACACGGGGAGGGGGAGGTGTGGGCTGGTGACTGGGGTGAGGATACCCTATCGGTACGCAGCCGTAGGGGTGGTCTGGATTCCTGGGATCTATCTGCCTTCCGTCACGTTACCGGGCCACGGGAGCATTCTCCTCTTTGCCAAATTTTCCATGCTTCCCTCCCCCTCTGCTATTCTCTGCTGTAACCATTTACACCTCCTCTGGACGCATCTTTTGTTTCTATACTAGTCTCATTATCATCCCCTTTTGCTTTTCACTGTCATCACTTTTGTCATCTAATCACTCCTGCCCTCCACCCTATCACAGACCTCCCCCTTTGTTCTTTTCCTGCCCCTCTTTCCATGCCTCTGCACTTGCTTAAAAGCTGTTCATCTCTAATATCTTCCAGATCTGATGAAAGGTCATCAACTTGAAAGGTCTCTCGCCACAGCTGCTTCCTGACTTGCTGAGAGTTTCTAGTTTCATTTCCAATTTCCAGCAGCCGCAGTATTTTGCTTTTGATTTTGATATTAATAGTCAACGACTGTTTGTTTCATTTCCCCTCCCAGGGTCAAAAAGGCTAAGTGGGTGTGGTGTTTTTTGAATTCATGCGCATGCTTGTGTCCACTTGACCCAAGTTCCACAGGTTGGTGCCTCACCCAGGTTGAACGCAGCACCACCAGCAGTCGCTATAAGTGACCCAAATGCAGCATGGCCCAAAGACTCGGTGTGCACACAGATGAGTTTTATAACCCGTGGTTGTGTGCCACCCAATAAAATGGTGTGTAGTGTGGGGGCGAAGGAGACTGAGACAGAAAGTGTGGAACTCATGATGTACATTTTGAAATCTCCTGAAATAAGTGTTGTGGGTGTGAGGTAAATTCACCTTTGTCTCTTTTATACAATCAAAGAAAAGCCGTTGGCTCAGTGTGTGTATAAACCCAGAATCCTTCACAGTGCTTCACTTGTTTGAAAGCAGATTTGCTGTTTTCTTTTTATCTGTTACTTACTCCCTGTGTTGCGCACATTCCCTGGGCAGGTAACCTACTCCCGATCCTCTGCTTACATAAGAACATAAGAAATAGGAGCAGGAGTAGGCCAATTGGCCCCTCGAGCCTGCTCCGCCATTCAATAAGATCATGGCTGATCTGATCCTAACCGCCAATCTACTATCACAGAAAAGCTTGGCCTGCTCCCGACCTTGGTTGGTACAAGGTGTACAACCCGTGGACGTAGCGCTATTCTTTTTATCTTTGTGCCCTCCTCACGCCTTGCAAGGATAGCTACTCAGTACACTGTTGACAGGTGAGGAATGATGGACACGAATCTGGGTCCTGCCTCACCGCAGCTCAACACATTGGAGCTCCAACACACAGTGCCACCGCTCTGCACCTCCTCACCTTGTTCGATTAGGTTTTTGTTAGTTCATCTAATTTATTCCCCTCCTTTGCTGAAGGCACTGACTCTCAATTCGATGCATAGTTCCCTCCAATGGCCATCTTTACACATGAGCTTAGACTTTGAATCTTGGCAGGCTTTCTGATTATGTGAGCATCATAACTGAACTTGATCCTATACACACACACTTTCCATCATGTTAACTATTGTGATCAGGTTAATTGTAATTGACACATTCCCTACTGTCACCCCAGCCTAGATCAACTAACTCCGGACAGACTAAGGATTGAATCTGTGATGTTAGTCCTAGGTCCATGTCGTTCAGTTCTACCCTGGGCAGTCCCTTTACCCACTAGGCCAATATAAGGGATACTTATGAATTATTAATTAAATTATATATAACTCTGCTTTTTTTCAGTAATGAATGACATCATCAGTACTATGTTTAATAAGAAGTTCATGGAGGAATTGTTCAAATCTCAGGAACTGTATTCCAAGAAAGCCCTAAGAACCGTGTTCGATCGACTGGCTCACGCCTCCATCATGAGACTGAATCAGGCTAGCATGGACAAGGTAAATTAATCACTCCAGTGTAATTGCCAATGTTTAATCCTTTCAGCAATATGGGAGCATTTTGGGTACAAAGAAACGTAAATACAGATTCTGGTTTTATTCAGAAAATAATATGAATGCAAAAGTGGTTTGTGGTCACATCTACCATCTCTGATTTGAGCCAAACCGTTGGGAGCAGCCACTCTTCTCAACTATGCCCTTTTGGATGCCCCGACATTAAACAGCACCATGGAAAGAAACCGCAGCGACAGGCAATACTCTCAATCAATGGAAATTCACACTCCTGGCTCGAGCTCAGGCCCAACTCCATCCTTTCACGCATTGCAGGTTAAAAGATGTGGGAGCAGTCACTTATAGCCAAAGCTAGCTGGTTTCCCACAGATCATGCAAAAACCAAAGGGAGGACCCTCACTGTTTGCATACTCTAGGGCACCTCTTGGCAACTGATTCAGAGTGAATGGGCAGCTTGCTTCCCCTCACCAAGCTCGGTATGGGGGAGGAATCAAAGTCCGAGGGTGACTCTCTCAAGGAAAGGGAACGGTGAAGAGAGGAAGTCTTAGGGTAACAACTCAGGTGGGGGAAGCGCGGGAAGAGAAGAGGAGGAAAGAATTCTGAAGTGATTCTTGGTTGCGGAAAAGAATATTGTTTATTTAACCCTGTGTGCATTAGGTATCTATAATTTGTTTCCCTATATCCCCCAGCTCTATGACCTGATGACGATGGCATTCAAGTACCAAGTGCTGCTCTGTCCACGGCCTAAAGACATCTTATTGGTCACGTTCAATCATATGGATGCAGTCAAGGAATTTATACGTGACTCCCCGAGCATTCTCAACCAGGTAGATGAGACATTCCGACAGCTGATCGAGGTGAGTGTTGTCTTCACTCAATACTAAGTCTCCGTATAACTAAGGCAAATGTTGGACCAAAGGACAATTCAGTCTTGCATGTGAACAAGAAAGTCCTGCAACAGTGGGCTGCAGGCATCATTCGGTGACCTACCTAGCAGGAGTTACTGAGACAGATGGTGGGAGGCACTGTGTCTGGGACAGGTTCCTTTGTCTGACAACATGAGGGAGCTTGGGAAAAGGGGTCAAGGGTGGGTTTTTGAGGAGGTGGGTACTGACGACAGATTTGAAAGGGAGAGGGAACCGTTTACAATATCAGCTGGCATGAGGGCCAGGAAGGAAAGTTGGGTGGTCAGCAGTTTAGTGGGAATAGGTTGAAGATGAGATCATAGAGGGGCATGTGGGGAAATAGGAGAGAAATTGGAGAAAGAGGCAAGTTCACGACTAGGGCAAAGCGGGAACCTTGGGGGAAGTTTGGCTTGGTGGGCAAGGGGAAGAGAGGGCTGTGGCAGAGGCAGCTGCACAGATCGTCATAATCTTAGTGACAGAGAAGTCCATGAGCTTCTCACACTTGTTGGAGGTGAGGGTGGAGGGGGCAGGGTAAAGGGGTTTAAGGAGACGGTTGGTAGTGGAGGGAAAAAAAAAGGGGGTTATCTTTGGATTCCAGGATGATCCTGGAGTAGTGAGCGGTTTTGGCAAAGGAGAATAGGGCCCAAAAGTGCATGTTGTGGTCCAGCCAGATCTGGCGATGAATAGCTAAACCAGTTGTGCATTCTCAACCAGCGACGACGGAGGCCGTACCAAGGGGAACGACCAGGATGGGTGAGAGTATGATTTTACTGATGACAAGGATGTCAAAGGTGGAGCTGAGAGTGTGATTGAGCTATGTCATCCCACATAAGATGACACAGAAATGCAAAACAACCCCCCCCCCCACCACACACACAAGTACTATTTCCCCTATACACAAAAAAATGAGACCGCTCATGCACAAAAATTCCAAGCCGCATAGACAGAAAATGTCAAGTCCTCCCCCTCCTCCATCGCATCCCCTGTCTCCACCCCCCGCCCATGATGCTTCCTCCTCCCATCTACCCCCTCCCCCAAAAGCTTGAAAACTTGGAAACTCAGTTGTTTAAACGCCTGAGTTTGGAGAACCTCATTGGTTAATTTAGACCAATCAGTGAGCCACCTTTTTGCACCATGCAAGGACAGTTTTTTCCTGCTCGCCAGGCATGGAAAGTTTAAAGAACTGCCTCATTTATAAAAAAAAAAGTCAAAGATAGTTTTATGCACAGGCATGCAAAGATGAAAGGAACCGGCAAAGGTTTCATGCCGGCTAAGAGGAGCTCAGCTCTTGAATATCCCCATGCCAGGCCATTGGAAGATCTCCATAAATTGCTGACTTGGATACGAGGCTGCGTCTGAAACAAATTACAGAGGGACAGCCCCAGTCTAGCTGGGACATCTAGTCAACTGGGTTTCGTACTGTGAAACAGACTGTGTGTTTGTGATTTGCTAGGTTGAAATTTAATGAATGTCTTTTTGCCTTTCTCCGATTGACAGACGTACAGCTGCCTACCTGCGGGGGAGTTTCAGCTCATCAGGCAAACCCTGCTCGTTTTCTTTCAGGACCTCCATATCCGAGTAAGTGCACCCCAAGTCCCTCCTAGGTCAGTGATACACCATGTACACAGCGGATGGAACCTACTGAGGCTGCAGCTTCACAGTTGTATTGCAAAAGGGTTTACTATCTAGACAAGGTGTAGATGACAACTTTATGTCTCTTTTTTGGGCCCTTGCAACTATAAAGGAATAATGTCCGTAAAGAGAAAGGGGATCATTTTAAATTTGGCCAATGGTGTAAAGTGGGCAATATCGAATTGGCTGCCCGTTATAAACCCTGTCCGATTTTCCTTTCGATTGAAGTTAAAATTTGGGAGAGGCAAAAAAGCAGGAAAATATCATAACCAGTTTAGGGAAAACTCTGGGAAATTCCTCTTCGACACCCTCTCCCCACCACCCCCCGAAGGCAGGCAATCAAGCAAGCTCCAGGAGACTACGGTAACTAATAATACCAATCACAGCTAGCCCCACCTACCTTCTACAACTTAAGATGTCCTCGACTCTCAGGAACTCGTTCAGTCCCTTTTGAAGGACTGCAGTGAATCCAGTTAGTGCACGTTTTGGTGATCTATTCCAGAGGTTGAACCCTGAAAATAAATACTCCTTGGCATCTCACCTCCATTTTTTTTCTTGATGCCTCTATAGTTGAATAGCCTTCTGACACGCTCTGTTTTGCCTCACACATGAAGAATGAGTGAGGGGCGGGTACTTGAGGGCGGTGGTTACTGTACGCCAGCAAGAATCAGCAACTGAAGGATAGGAGGAATGAAAGAAAAATTAATGGCACTGTACACTTGCAGATGTGATTTTATCGCTATTTAACATGTTATCATTTATCATTATTTAGCGAGCTATAATTTATCGCCACAGGTATCCATCTTTCTGAAGGATAAAGTTCAGAATTCTAATGGCCGATTCGTGCTCCCAATTTCTGGGCCAGTTCCTTGGGGAACAGAGGTCCCTGGACTGATCAGGTAAGTTAGATGGCCTCACTCCCACAACTGTCTGCCCATTGTGACTCTTCCATTCATGCTTCCCTGTACACACTCCCACCAGTTTGGCTTTTATCTTCACTGTGGAAGAAGGAAAACTATTTGCTTTAATTGTTTATGTTCTTTATTCCTTGCTCCTGTCCAAATTCCACTGTTTTGGGTCCTCACACATCTTTCCACGGCTATAGGTGAGTAAGTGATCTGTTTAGCTTTCTGGCACTTTTCCGCTATAAGTCTTTGTTGAATGTTATTTAATCATCATTCTGTGGCGCAGACACAACGTCACAAGACAAATACAGATGAGAGACCATCTGGTCCGTCTTAGCTCATCCATCCACAAAAAGAAACTTGCATTCCCCCATCACATCATTGGAGTTGCTCTTCAAATGAATCTAAGGTATTTGTTTCCACTACCCTACCCCAAAGGCCATTCCAAATGTTGATCACTCTTTGTATGAAGAAATCCTTCCCAATATCTGCGTAAAATAATGGAGTTAGTTATCAAGAGTAAACTTGAGGATTATCTGTACGTAATAGCTTGGTAAACAGCAGCCAACGTGGATTCAGACGGGGTGAAGATCCTGCCTGACCAATTGCCTGGACTTCTTTGAGGAAGTGGACTATGGCACATCCTACGATGTGGTGTTCCTAGACTTCCAAAAAGCCTGTGACAAAAGTCCGCGCAAAGGGTTGCTAGATAAGCAGTGGGGATTTGGGTAAGAATTTTGCTGAAACTTGGGAAGCAGTGAACAGTAGTCAAAGGAGTTACGTCAGGGTGAAGGGAGGTGGTAATAAGGATGGGATCCAGGGATCATTGTTGACATCCCTGCTGTTTCTAATTTACATCAGTGACTTGGATTCAGAAACTCAGTGCCAATTGGTAAAGGAGGTTATTGGATTAGTTTGCTCCTGATTGATTCTATTATTTTACCAGGTACTCGTGTTAGACTGATGTCCAACTTCTGTAGTTTCCTGGATGAGATTGGTGCCCTGTCTTGTATATGGGTTTGTTGATGTGGCTTACCTCCTCGTCCTTCTGATGGAACTCCAGCACTTCTGGTGCATGAGATGTTGAAGGAGATGCATGTTTGCAAATCTCCTTTTTGGAACTTTGTGAATAACGGCTATTCAAATAGTAACGTGAATTTGGGCTGTCTCACTCCAGTTCCCAGTGGGTGTGTGCCCATAGTGCAAAACTGCCCTAATTAGCACTTAATTGGAAAACTCACCCTGAGAGGTATTAGCTTATAAAATGGAAAAATGACATCCTTCTGAAGTTGGGATGAGGTTCACTGTTGAGGTATTGCAGAGGGAGCTTTACTCTGCATCTATGCTGTGCTGTACCTGATCCAGGAGTGTTTGATGGGACAGTGCAGTGAAAGTTTTCTTCATATCTAACCTATGCTGTACGTAACCTAGGAGTGTTTGATGCTGACACTGAAATGGGAAAGTGTTCCACCCCTATGATCTGGGTTTGAATCCAGCCCACACTGATGGGATAAAGATCTCCATTTTCTCATAGCTGGTGGGGACCCATGTGCACTGAATCTGGGCACATTAACCCAGTTCCTTGTGGGTCTGAGGCTGCAGGGTAAAACTGCCCACAATTTGGTAGCCTCATTTAAAAAGGCCATAAGGAGGGCTAGTGTGGGAAATGAAACATTTCATTTGGGTGAGGTGGGGTGAGAGGTGCATTGTTGTGGCTTTACTCTGTATCTAACAATGCTGGGAGTGCTTGACGCTGACGATGGGGGTGAGGCGGCAATTTTAATATATATCGTAAATCGGGAGGGCAGTGGGAAGGGTGTTTGGTCTAGCAAGCATAGCATCAGTCACCTGCTTAATGCGAGCATGAACTGCAGATTGACTGATGTTACTGATATTCCCTGTGGCAGCCTGGTAGGAGCCAGAGGCAAAGAAGTTCAGGGTTACATAGTGCATAGTATTACATAGTATTTATAGCACAGAAATAGGCCAACAGGTCCGTGCCGGTGTATATGCTCCACAAGAGCCTCCTCCCATTTTTCTTCATCTAACCCCATCAACATATCCTTCTATTCCTTTCTCCCTCAAGCCTTAAGTGCATCTATGCTATTTGCTTCAACTACTCCTTGTGGTAGCGAGTTCCACATTCTAGCCACTCTCTGGGTAAAGAAGTTTCTCCTGAATTATTGGATTTATTAGTGACTATCTTCTATTTATGGCCCCTAGTTCTGGTCTCCCCCGCAAGTGGAAACATCTTCTCTATATCTACCTTGTCAAACCCTTTCATAATCTTAAAGACCTCTATCAGGTCACCCCTCACTTTTCTCTTTTCTAGAAAAAAGAGCCCCAGCCTGTTCAATCTTTCCTGATAGGTATAACCTCTCCGTTCTGATATCATTCCAGTAAATCTTTGCACTTTCTCAAAGTCTGGTAAAGCATGGGAAAGTTTTGAGAAACATTTTGCTTGCATTATATTGTGGTTTTTGCTATTTAAAAAAAAAAAATTGTTTATGGGATCAGAGCGTCGCTGGCAATACCAGCATTTATTGCCCATCCCTAGTTGCCCTTGAGAAGGTGGTGGTGAGCCGCCGCCTTGAACCGCTGCAGTCCGTGTGGTGAAGGTACTCCCACAGTGCTGTTAGGTAGGGAGTTCCAGGATTTTGACACAGTGACGATGAAGGATCGGCGATATACTTCTAAGTCAGGATGGTGTGTGACTTGGAGGGGAACTTGGAGGTGGTGGTGTACCCATGCACCTGCTGCCCTTGTCCTTCTAGGTGGAAGAGGTCGTGGCTTTGGGAGGTGCTGCCGAAGAAGCCTTGGCGAGTTGCTGCAGTGCATCTTGTAGATGGTACACACTGCAGCCACGGTACGCCGGAGGTGGAGGGAGTGAATGTTTAAGGTGGTGGATGGGGTGCCAATCAAACGGGCTGCTTTGTCCTGGATGGTGTCGAGCTTCTTGAGTGTTGTTGGAGCTGCACTCATCCAGGCAAGTGGAGAGTATTCCATCACACTCCTTACTTGTGCCTTGTAAATGGTGGAAAGGCTTTGGGGAGTCAGGAGGTGAGACATTCGCCACAGAATACCTAGCCTCTGACCTGCTCTTGTTGCCACAGTATTTATGTGGCTGGTCCAGCTAAGTTTCTGGTTAATGGTGACCCCTAGGTTGTTGCTAGTGGGGGATTCGGCAATGATAATGCCATTGAATGTCATGGGGAGGTGATTAGACTCTCGCTTGTTGGAGATAGTCATTGCCTGGCACTTCAGTGGCGCGTATGTTATCTGCCACTTATCAGCCCAAGCCTGAACGTCGTCCAGGTCTTGTTGCATGCGGGCATGGACTGCTTCATTATCTGTGGAGTTGCGAATGTGCAGTCATCAGCGAACATCCCCATTTCTGACCTTCTGTTGGAGGGAAGGTCATTGATGAAGCAGCTGAAGATGGTTGGGCCTAGGACACTGCCCTGAGGAACTCCTGCAGCGATGTCCTGGGGCTGTGATGATTGACCTTTAACCACCACAACCATCTTCCTTTGTGCTAGGTATGACTCCAGCCAGTGGAGAGTTTTCCCCCTGATTCCCATTGACTTCAGTTTTACTAGGGCTCCTTGATGCCAGACTCGGTCAAATGCTGCCTTGATGTCAAGGACAGTCACTCTCACTTCACCTCTGGAATTCAGCTCCTTTGTCCATGTTTGGACCAAGGCTGTAATGAGGTCGGGAGCCGAGTAGTCTTGGCTGAACCCAAACTGGGCATCAATGAGCAGGTTATTGGTGAGTAAGTGCCGCTTGGAAAGTGTCATCGACAGTGCTATCATCACTTTGCTGATGATTGAGAGTAGACTGATGGGGCGGTAATTGGACGGGTTGGGTTTGTCCTGCTTTTTGTGGACAGGACATACCTGGGCAGTTTTCCACATTGTCGGATAGATGTCAGTGTTATAGCTGTACTGGAACAGCTTGGCTAGAGGCGCGGCTAGTTCTGGAGCACAAGTCTTCAGCACGACAGCCGGGATGTTGTCGGGGCCCATAGCCTTTGCTGTATCCAGTCCGCTCAGCCGTTTCTTGATAGCATGTGGAGTGAATCGAATTGGCTGAAGAGTGGCTTCAGTGATGGTGGGGACCTCAGGAGTAGGCCAATATGGATCATCCACTCGGCACTTCTGGCTGAAGTTGGTTGCAAACGCTTCAGCCTTATCTTTTGCACTCACGTGCTGGGCTCCACCATCATTAAGGATGGGGATATTCTTGGAGCCTCCTCCTCCCATTAGTTGTTTAATGGTCCACCACCATTCACGACTGGATGTGGCAGGACTGCAGAGCTTTGATCTGATCCGTTGATTAAGTCAATTTCCAAGTGCTTGTAGAGGCTGTGGAACGTTCTGAACTCTTACTCCTTGACTACAACAGGCTGTGCTGTGCTAGCTGTGGCAGTTGGTTGCAGGTCTTGTTGCGGGGCAATGCAACTCTGTGACAGCCTCTCAAGAGAAGCACAGCCTCTTTATACACTGCTCCTCAGAGAACTGCAGGTATGTTGTCCTGGGCATGTACACTTTGTTGGGAGGGTGAGGATTCCAGCGAGCTCGTCTCCTTCTATTTGCTCTCCCTGCAGCTCTGATTGCTCCTTCCTCTTCCTCCTGCTCTTCCTCCACTGGCCAGTGTGAAATTGCCAGAAGGATTCCTTTGAAGATAAAAGCTCTTTGCCAGAAATCCCTTCAGAGTTCAGAATGTTCTACAGCCACTACAAGCACTTTGAAATTGTCTTAATAGTAAAAAATACAATACAATGCAAGTAAAATGTCTCCCAAAACTTTCCAGCACTTTACCTGAGAGCAGTTGAAGATTCTTTTAAATATTGTTGTAAATGACTGTTCTCCGTCTTGGTTTGTGGGCGGGATCTAGGATGAGCGGTAGCAATGCGGCCAGAGACCAGTATTCATGAGGCCCTTGCCTGTTTCCTAAATCAAGGTCCGCCCGAAAATCAGAACGGGCAGACAACCAGCGGTTCTAGATGCCGTACGATTGTGGTCCCATTAACGTCCTGTTTTTCAATACAAACAGGGCAATAGACACAGGAAAATCACCCTCTGTGTAAGCGAATGGGATAGTGCTCCATTCCCAGTACTAACATCTATTAAATTAAAACTTCCAAACATGAGGATGTGTTCCACATTATTTTTAAATAACTTAAGATGCAATGATATGTAAAATAAGAACTTTACAAATAATGTGGGACGAATCAGCTTCAAGGCCAGTTTCACACAACTCTCTGTGTATCTCGGAGTCCAGTCCTGTACACACGGTAAAAGGGAAGAACCAGCTTTTACTGTACGGCTCGTGTGTCACTAAGTACCAGCTCCTGTAAGTATATAGTCCACACTGGGTAAAAGGGAATTGTTTGCCCATGTTGGCACAGCTTATGTGACTTTTGCACATTGTAATTCTGCATGTACAAGAATTGGCCAAAGAGATATTCATATCATCCACTAGTGACAATGACTGAATTAATTGTCTGAACTTAACAATATAGAAATTACTGGAAATACACAGCAGGGAGGTCAGCACCTGAAAGGAAAATAGGTAAACGTTCCAGGCTGAGATACCTTTGTGGGAATCATCTCAATGAAGACTGCCCACCCAAAATATTAGTCTTTCTTTTGTTCGATGCTGACTGGCCTGCTCTGTGGTTCCAGCATTTGCAGCTTTTCCTTTTTAACTCCGCACTGTTTTAAAAAAAAAAAAAAAAGTTGTCCCCTCAGCCCACCTGTGATAGATTTGTGGTTGCACTGAATGTGTGGATGTGCATGAGCTGTACATTTTATAATGTATAAATCCTGCTTTTAAGGAACATCAAACTTTACACGAAGCCTCTCCTGCATAATCTGAAAAAATATAAACATCTACTGAAGTTCAATAATAAAAATCAATAGGAATTTTAATGTTTGGAAATAATGCGCTATTTAATTGTAATTTTTTTACATAAGGAAAATACTGACTTCTGGTCTTTCTCCGTTTGTCACAGAATGTTTAACTATAATGGAGAAGAGGTGAAGCGAGCAAACTTCCCAGCCAGCGGCAGTTACACCAGTGCGCTGACAGAAGGATCTTTCGACCTCTATGGCGACAGAGTTATTAAGCTTGGCATCAATATGCAAGTATCCCATGTCTGCTCTCTAAGGATCTCTTGGGCACCAGTCCCAGAGAGTGTAAACTGAGCCAACTCTCTCCATCTGCCTTACAAAAAACTCTCTGGAATGAACTACAACCAAGAAGGGTTGTTTGAAAATGACCCATTGGGCATTCTCGATTGCCTGGTGGGTAAAGGCTGTGTAGCACTCAGCTATGCAGAGCAGAAGGTTACAGGTTTGATTCCTGCGCTGTATGCCTCAGTGCTACAATGGCTGGTGCCCTTACCCACCAATTAACTTATCATTCTCAGCACTACAATTGGCCCTAGCATCTATGGGCTAGGAAGGTTAAGATCAAGCATATCCAATGTGTGCATATGGTGAGTGAGGACAGGCTTAGCTGTGATGCCCTCCCACTGGTGAATATCCTGCCAGCACTCTCACTGTTTAGTCTTATACATGAAGAGAGGGGTCTTCATTGAGCTATAACCTAGGAGAGGAGGAATTGAACTGTTGTGAGGACTGGGAGTTGCACAAAAGTCAATTGAACACAGTTAAAATGAGTTGAAGCAGGAGTAAAATGACAATAGAGAGGCAAGTTAGAAGGAGCAGTTAGAGGGAACCAAAGATATGTTCAATTTATACATGGAGTAGGTGATAAAAGATTGGATGGGTCCTTTAAGGGATAAATTAAGCAGCGACTGATCAAATAATTTGAAAACACTGACTGAGCTGCATTGGTCATCATTTACCCCAGGAAACTTCAATGATTGTTACTTCAACCATTTCACTTCGACCCTCTTACACTGTTACACTCACTGCCTTCCATGCCATAGTGCCAGTGCGTCAGGAACCACTGCTGGTTTGTCTATCATCCTTGTAGGCATGACAGCCACGTACATTGCACCTCTTACCCAAATGCGGTACAGTTCCCCAAGTAATTGAGCCACAGTGTGGGGTTCAGGTAGTAAGGGTATTGTCCAGTGTAGAATTGAGCCATACTGACCAGAGCCAAACTCCATCTTTACCTATGCTGAGTCAGTTGATCTAAGCTGGGGCAGTAGCTGGGATGCTGCAGTTGACTGCGACCAGAGAAGGGAAAAATCAGCCAGGATTCTCTCGCCTGATCGCAATCCAGTAACCCCCTCCTGGAAAGTGTGCGTTGGGTGAGACAGCGTCAGGCTGTGCTGTGATGCCCCCCATGCCCTGTCAACCCTTGGTGCTGTCCAGACCCGCACATAAAGAGTGACCACTTAACAAGTTCCTGTAGGATGTCCGGCATTTTGTGGAAGAGTAGAACCGTATCCCCAGGCATGAGTCAGCAGCTTCAGCAGAGAGAAGGAGAAAATAAACAGCATAGCTTGTTCAACAAGGTCACTGATGCCTTTTAATGTGGCCTGGCCGGCCTGTCGATTCAGAAAGCAGCGACGGTGAGATAAATGCCATGCATGAGGTTCTAATGTCGCCGCTGTTCTGTTTACCAACACGAGTCAGTTCATGACTTAGTAAGTATTCATAAGAAATTATGTCGTTCTTCAAGCCAACGCACACAAAAACTATCAACTCTGAAAATGTCATGTGTGCATTAAGGGAATAAATGGGATGAAAGTGATGGCAGGCTCCCACAACTGTTACTATTAGTGTAGATAATAACGGGACCTATTTTGTGCTATAAACACACCGATTATTTCATATTATTTGTTACTGATTCCTACACATTCAAAAAAAACAACAAAGACGCAATGAGCAATGCCCTACCTACACTTTACAGTCAGTGGGTGCGGGGGATGGTACTTGGGCGATCATTGTTCCAGGGAGCTGCGAGTGGTGCCCGCTCACTATATAAGCTGTGCTTCTGAAGATTTGAGCCCAAGACACCAGACTGTTTTTGTTATTGTTGATGTTGCGCTGTGCACCTTTTTACTGACACTCGTGCATTGTTTGAACGGTCACAGGTACAGCGTTTCTCGTCCCGTGGAGACGCACATGTCGGGAACGTTGAAGAGCTCGGCTGCGCGCACAAAGGTCAGTGTTGTTTCTAGTGCGCAGCGGTCGGCGCTGTTTCAAGCTTCCTCTTGATTTTATTGGCTATTCCCATTTTCTTTTCATTTATCTCCTGCACACCCAATACTAATTTATATTTTTGTATTATATTCCATATATGCACAGCAGGCCAGTCAGCAGTTTAAAGGTAAAGATAGGTTTAAAAAAAAAACAATTTGTATTTATATAGCGCCTTTAATGTAGTAAAATGTCCCAAGGTGCTTTACAGAAGCGTTATGAAACAAAATTTCACACCGAGCCACATGAAGAGACACCAGGACAGATGACCAAATGCTAGGTCAAAGAGGTAGGTTTTAAGGAGCGTCTTAAAGGAGGAGAGAGAGGTAGAGAAGTTTAGGGAGGGAATTTCAGAGCTTAGGGCCTTAGCAGCTGAAGGCACGGCTGCCAATGGTGGAGCGATTAAAATTGGGTATGCTCAAGAGGCCAGAATCGGAGGGTTGTAGGGCTGGTGGAGATTAGAGATGGGGAGGGGTGAGGCCATGGAGGGATTTTAAAACAACGATGAGAATTTTAAAATCGAGCCGTTGCTTAACCGGGAGCCAATGTAGGTGAGCGAGCACAGGGGTGATGGGTTCCAGGTGACAAGCTTCAGACAGTCTCCTTTGGAATGTTGACTTCTACTCTTTCTGATGCTGACTGACTGTCTGTGCATTTTCAGCATTCACATTTTTTTCTTTTTATCTCAACCTTATTTTAACCTACTGCTATATTTTTTAAAGGTTACCTGCTCCTAGTCCTCTGCCAGAGGTGCACGGGAGTACCCTGGAAGGACTAATCATTTCTTGTGTTTTCTGTTCAACCTTTGGTTGGGTGAGTGGGCTAGGGGCAACAGCATCAGGTGGGTGGGCTAGGGGCAACAGCATCAGGTGGGTGGGCTAGGTGCAACAGCATCAGGTAGGTGGGGTAGATACAGCAGCACCAGGTGGGTGGGCTAGGGGCAGCAGCACCAGGTGGGTGGCCTAGAGACAGCAGCACCAGGTGGGTGGGCTAGAGACAGCAGCACCAGGTGGGTGGGCTAGAGACAGCAGCACCAGGTAAGTGGCCTAGAGACAGCAGCACCAGGTAGGTGGGCTAGGGGCAGCAGCACCAGGTGGGTGGGCTAGGGGCAGCAGCACCAGGTGGGTGGGCTAGAGACAGCAGCACCAGGTGGGTGGGCTAGAGACAGCAGCACCAGGTGGGTGGGCTAGAGACAGCAGCACCAGGTGGGTGGGCTCGACAGCAGCACCAGGTGGGTGGGCTAGAGACAGCAGCACCAGGTGGGTGGGCTAGAGACAGCAGCACCAGGTGGGTGGGCTAGAGACAGCAGCACCAGGTGGGTGGGCTAGAGACAGCAGCACCAGGTGGGTGGGCTAGAGACAGCAGCACCAGGTGGGTGGGCTAGAGACAGCAGCACCAGGTGGGTGGGCTAGAGACAGCAGCACCAGGTGGGTGGGCTAGAGACAGCAGCACCAGGTGGGTGGGCTAGAGACAGCAGCACCAGGTGGGTGGGCTAGAGACAGCAGCACCAGGTGGGTGGGCTAGAGACAGCAGCACCAGGTGGGTGGGCTAGAGACAGCAGCACCAGGTGGGTGGGCTAGAGACAGCAGCACCAGGTGGGTGGGCTAGAGACAGCAGCACCAGGTGGGTGGGCTAGAGACAGCAGCACCAGGTGGGTGGGCTAGAGACAGCAGCACCAGGTGGGTGGGCTAGAGACAGCAGCACCAGGTGGGTGGGCTAGAGACAGCAGCACCAGGTGGGTGGGCTAGAGACAGCAGCACCAGGTGGGTGGGCTAGAGACAGCAGCACCAGGTGGGTGGGCTAGAGACAGCAGCACCAGGTGGGTGGGCTAGAGACAGCAGCACCAGGTGGGTGGGCTAGAGACAGCAGTATCAGTTGCTGAAATCAGAAACTTCCACTGCATGGGGAATTTGCGGAAGGTGACATCCTACCACTCAGAGGCACAGTACGCCGGAGTAACAGTATGCTCGACCACTATCCTGCCAGTCATTTCTGTGGGTCAATCGTAACTGCACTGCTGATAAGAGTGTAACGAACCGTCCACAGAACCTCAGACAGAAAGAGGGAGAGTAACAGCAACACAGAAATAAATGGAGAGAAACACAGAAAGAGGGATTGAGGAGAATGATGGGGTAACAGAAAGAAGGAAAGTATTGGAGACATAGGGAGAGAAGAACTTAAATACACAGAGTGGGAGTAACAGACACAGGAAGGGATTAACAGAGAAACTCGGAAAAAGAAAAGTAACAGAGACACAGGGAGAGAGTAACAGACAAGAGATGGGGAGGATTGGAGGAAATACCACGCAAACCTCCCTGTAATATCTTACTAAAATCAGTGAAAATCACAAGTCGAGGCCCAGTGGGAGAAACACAGAGTCACACAGAGAAAGAGGGAAAGTAACAGAGACAGGGAGAGAGTAACAGATGGGGTGTTACTAACAGAAAGAAGGGGGAGAAGAACCAAGGAAGGAGCGAGTGACACGACTACTGGAAAAGAATAACAGGAAAAGGGGAGAGTAGTAGAAATAGGGGAAGTAAGAGACAGTAACAAATGCAGAAAGTGGAAATTAATGAGGACATTGAGAGAAAAATGGAGAGAAAAGGGAAAGTAATGGATACAGGGAGAGGAACAGAAAGGGGAAAGAGCAACAGACACAACAAAGACTGAGAGAGACCGAAAGGGGAGTTAGCAGAGACGGGGAAAGTAACAGAGAAAGGGGGAGAGTAGTACAGACTGGGAGGAGAAACAGATAGGGAGAGAGTAACAACAATGGCGTGAGAGATACAGAGATAGGGAAAAGTAATATGGGCGCGGAGAGAGGGGGAGACCGATAGAGGGGGAGAGTAACATACACAGGGAGAGACTAACGGGCAAATTCACCAATCGCACACTCCCACTGGGGAGCCATGGTCAGAGCGAGTGAGGATTAGAGGATTGGCAGTACAGTGTTGCAGCTCAGTCCCCATCCCATGTTCCCTTCAGGAGTTTGACTTCCTCTGGAAGTGTGGGACCAATGGATTTACCCTTAGTAGAGATGCTACTGTTGACCCTATGAGAACAGGATTGAGGAAGTGTTCCATTCAGACTTGGGTAAGATCGTTGAAGATTCTTGTGTGAATATAATTCGAGCCCCAACCCTTGTGTGTTATGTGGTGCCCTTGAACAAAAATCAATCAATCAATACAGGATTCAATTTAACATCTCATCCAAAAGACGGCACCTCCAACAATGTAGCACTCCCTCTGCACTGAATTGAGGTGTCAGCCTAGGTTTTTTCACTCTACAGAAGGGGAGGACTTTGATGGAAAGTATTCTTCCCAGACTTTTGTATCCGTCAATAAACTTGTAATCTTAAGTGTTCGAAATGGAGAGATCTCTGTGCTTGCTGGTTTCTCTCTATCACCCCTTGAGCTTTCAAACTGCTGGAGGTGTGCTGGGATCATCCATTTTGTGGGGCACTGGGTGTTTCCAGATGATCAGGCTGGTAACAAACAGTTTTACAATGTAAAAGAAGGTAGCAATGGACTAACTGAGAGGCATGAATAACATTCAGGGCTATGTTAGAACACAGCTCCCCTTTAAATGAAGTAAAATATTCAGGTTTAGGGGTTCTGATGTAAAGCTTGAAATTAAATTCTTGTGTGCAAACATCCTTAATACTATTCTCCCCTTCTTTGACTTTATTGTTAAATGTATTTTTCTCCCCTGAAATGTCTAAATATTTCCTTAGCTGAAGCCAGGCAGGGAATCTGTCAACAGGGTCGTCTCAGGGGTACCACTTTCAAGCTGCTCGCGTGACGGCACGTGCAAGTGGAGTGAGTGGCCCTGTGCTGACTTCTTTTTCTCCGTGTTGGGAATGCCTCGGCTTCTCTTGGTGATGGGATTGGGGACCTCTGGTTACTTCTTATAAACCGTTTCAGTTTTCAATTGAGGTTTGTATTCTACGGTGTCAGCCGTGGCTCAATGGCTGCGCTCTCGCCTCTGAGTCAAGTTTGTGGGCTCAAGTCCCGCTCCAAGGACTTGAGCACAAAATCTAGGCTGACACATTAGTGAAGTACTGAGGGAGTGCTGCATTGTCATTGCTGTTTGTGGGACCTTGATGTGCATAAATTGGCTGCTGCATTTCCAACATTACAATCAGTGACTACACTTCAAAAGTACTTCATTGGCTGTAAAGCGCTTTGGGATGTCCCAAGGTCATGAAAGGCGCTATATAAATGCAAGTTTGTTTGATCTTTCTCTTTTTCTCACTTTCTTTATTTCTCTTCTTTCTTTCTTTCGTTCTTGACATTTTTCTGAATGTATTCTCCTACATCCCTGTCTAGAACCTTGATACCATCGAGTACTGGATGATCTGTGCATGCTGAGAGAATCCAATCAGACCCAATTGTTACCTGATACTGGTGCTGTCACAATAGTTCAGTCTGTGTGTCAGTACTGAGCAATGCCTACCTATAATCGACCTGTTCTTCTGCTTGTTTTACTCTGGTGTTTTTGGCTTTTCATTGCCTCCTGTCCTTCGCTCCAGGAGAATGCAGCCCCCAACCCACTGGCGAAAGAGGAGCTGAACCTGCTGGCACGGTTAATGGGAGGTCTGGAGATCAAGAAGTCTGTGGCCAATGAGCCAGGATTTCGGCTCAATCTGTTTGGCACAGACGAGGAGGAAGAGTAAGTTGATGCCATTTTATCTAGTTGTGTTTCTTTCACAGGAACAAGATTTCTAACCACATGCACACACCTCTATACACGCACCCACATCCACACACTCCTTTCCCCCCCCCTCCCCCCCACACGCACACAGGCACTATGGGCCGAATGGCCTCCTTCTGTGCTGCAAGATTCTATGAAAATGAATTTTTCACATCTTGCCTGTGCCTTTGGATGAAGGACTATTGGGAGGCCCAGCACATCCTTTCAGCAGGAAAGGAAAGTTACAACTGAGAGTCAGCTTGGACTAGTGCCTTGCACCTCCTAGTGACTGCCTTAAGGGTAGCACTGCAGAGGGCAGGAGATAATAAAACTTGTAGTGATTTAATCCTCCACACACACAGGAATTGTTGTGTTGGTGTTGCACCATGCGGGAAGATCACGGGGACAGTGTCTCTTTAAGAAAGGGCAGTCTTGTCCAGTGGAGGCAGCAGTAACACAAAAGGACTGAGCTTCAATATTACCGTAAAACATTGCCAATAAGGCACTGAAACATTACCGTAAAACAGCAAAATTAACCAAGTACCAGTGAGAACAGAAGCTCAGCTCCAGACTACGTCGGGCGAGTGGGGAAGAATTGTTTGCGGAAGTTTAACTCCTTCTAAAGAATGAGGCAGGCTCTTAGACACAGCAAGTTACATTTTGATCTATTTTTGTGTTCTAGCCATGCAGCGACCGTAAGGCCTGCAGAACTTTCTGATGAAGTCATCAACATACAGGCCACAAAGGTGAGCAGGATGTCGGATCGCTATTTGCGGCAGCTGCGCAACGCTTTTTAATTAATTTGTGCATTTGCGATTCCCCTCCCTCTCGCCTCAGCTTTCTCCCCTGAAGGCGCTGACTCAACAAAGTGTTTAATACCCGTGGGCACCAGCAGGCCGTTGCTAATTCAGCTAAATGGGCACATGAGCCTATTCAACCATGGGGGGAGGAGTCACAAGAAACCCAATCCTGTCTTGTGCTGCATCAGACGTGCACACTCTCCTGCAATGGATAGCACTCAGGAGTGGGGACCCCAGCTGGTTTGTGACCTATCTCGACAGTGAAGGCAGTGGTGCCAACCCGGCTGAGAAGGGCCTGCTCAGCAACAGACCCAGGGATCTAACCTCGGGCCCGGTCTCCAAACAATACCACACTGCGCACAGTGCATTTATCCACTCAGCCCATCGAGGACCTTGCTTTATTTCTTTTGACAAAGCAGCAGACTGCCAGTCAGATTATGTACCTTGTCGCTCTCTACAGGACCAGCAGCAGCACGAAGAGCTAGCTCGAATTATGGGAGAGTTCCATGTCCAGGAGCAGCCCAGGCACAGCCGCAGTAAAGGGGATGACCTCCTGGCCATGATGGACGACCTGTGACCTCCTACCGGTGAGCAGCTGTGGCGTCACCGTCTTTTCCACGTGACCTTCCTTGGCACAACATGGGTCGCTGGCTTTCAACCCTCTGAGCGAATTATTTCTGTTAATGACTCACTCAATTCCTGTACCAAGAGCTGAACTCCTGTTCTGTACAGTTTTGTGCACCAACACAGTTTTATCCAGTTAAATTCACTGTACATAGAAAATATTAAATGAGCCAGACTGTGATCGTATTCACCAACGTTTGTGACCCTCAAAACCTGGCTGGGGGGTTGGAAATGCAATGGGGCAGGGTCGCAACATGAAGTGGGGGAGACAGGGGGAAATGATTTGGCTCAGCTGTGAATTTTAGCTGATCAGTGAGCTGGAGACAGATTTGAATGGGATGCAAGTGTTTTTTTTTAATGTATTTTTTTGAGTGCGCACCTGGGAAAATCAAGTCACGCCTCGGTAAAACTGGGACTGTGGCTGATTAGGTAGCCATTGCGGGGGTCGGGGGAGGACGTAAAAATGATAAAAATGGTTGGCAAGAATGTCATACCATTGAAACCAGTCGGTGTAGGTTATAGTGGGGCCACGGTGTGTGACAGTGGGGTCACAGTGTCACGCTATGGTACACTGACTGTGGGTGACATTGGGGTCACTGTGTGTGACCGAGGGGTCACTGAGCCATGCTATGGAACCCTGCCAGCAGTTGTATGAAAATCTGCCAATCTTCTTGGACAGTTCAGATTCATACATCCAATCAAACAGGCACAAAGCTTTGGTTCTACTTTGAATGTTAAAGGGCAGAACTGGCCTCAGGATTTTGGGCCTCTGCACCAGAATTTCTAAAGAGCAACTATTAATTGCCACAATTAAATGTTATTTAATAACTTTAAACACTGACTACTTCATTAAAATATTACATTCAAATTGAGTGTCGGTATTAATTTGCATTTAGCATATGTGTTCCCTGTATATTCTCAGTCTGTTATTCATTATTACTTTAAAATTCTCTGAGGTATCTTCATCCCACGCAGTTTTCTTATTTCCTATCTTGGACGTTGGACTGGCTCTGATTAACTTTGTAATTAATTCACTTGCTGAGGTGATCTGTTTTAATGTCTTAACATTCTTTCCAATATTTCCCTTGACATTCATTCTCCAATAGCACTTCCTCTTTCCTCCTTCCTCCCTTCGTGTTTCTTTATCTCTATATCATTAATCTGGCTTTCTGCTGATCGGCCACATCCCTTTCCACCTCTTTATTTACAGCTCTTACATCCTTTGCCTGCAGGCTTGTGGTGACTGCAGCATTTACCAGCGGACCGGGGACCTCACCTCAGCCCCCTCCCCCAGTAGCCACGGGCTTTGAGGAGGCCTAAAGATGGCTGTGTGACAGGAAGGTTCTTCATTGTCGGGTGAAGCTGTTGCAGGATATGTTTGTTTTCTATTTACTGTGCCTGCTTACATATCACAGATTGCCCGAGGTGCTGCAGATGATTAATCCAGTTGGGAAGCCAGTTGGTGCACTGACCGAAAGCAGAGCAGGCCTTTCTCGACGGCTGATTTGCCAAGGCAATCCTATATAGATGTTAGCAGAATGCCTCCAAGGAGCCCTGTTATCAGCTCGGAATTCTGTGTGCTATCACTTTTCACTGGAAATCTTCAGATTAACCTGATCCCTTGGCAGGTTTAATCCAGTGTACCATTCATGTCAATCAGAAAGCAAATTGCTGGTGGTGCTAAAGGCCCAGTGTGCACTCTGGTACGCCACTAGCTGTAGATGTTTTTTTTGGGGGTGGAGTGCACACTCAGTTCATGCTGCTGGGGCGATGGTTTGGGAGCGGCACTATAAACGGAGGGTATTAACCTAAGGTTGTTATTGTGTAGTAGCAGGAAGAAGTGAAACCTGTATGCGTATTGTAAACCTTAGTGACCTTAGTGATATATCACTACTCTCTCCTGACTGGTGTGCGATTTACAGCCGATCTCACAGCTACATAACCACCTTAAAGAAAATTGCTTCTACTCAAAGCTCAGTTCAGTTACTTTAGGAGAGAAAGGAGATCAGCAGTAAAAGTTATTTTTTAATATGTAAAAAGCTCCTCTTTCAGCTTTGCTCCTACTTGAATACTTAACTACACAATATTAGATATAATGAAAGTGCTGTTTGCTGAAGGTCAGTCTCATCCAGTGTCTCAGTGGGTGTAGGTCAGTGCTGCAGTAGGTGATTTACTAATGCAGGTACTCTGACAGACGGGCTTCTGGGGCTGGGTGATAGATATCGATGTCAGAGTATCCTGAAGGGGGCACCATTTCACCTCGTGTCACAAGATAATTACAGATGAGGGAAGGTCGTTCAGCCCACCAGAGAGATCTTAATGTCCCTCACCCCCAACACATTGTAGCTTCAGTTGTTTGCTGAATGACTCCAGGGTTTTTGCTTCCACTACTCTCTCTAGAAGTTTATTCCACATGTTGATCACTCTTTATGTGAAGAAGAATTTCCTGATATCTGTCCTAAAAATACCTATCACTAGTTTGAGCCTATGTTCTCTAGTTATACTCCCACAATTTCATTTAGTGTGATATTCTGGGTTAACATTTTCCTATGTCCTTGTCAATCTTATATACCCCTATAACTGCGCCTCTCGGACACCTCCTTTCCAAGCTGAAACATGAATTCTTCCACAGCCTCATCCTTCAGTAGACCCCTCCCTCCCCGCCTTTTGCATCGTCCGAGATGCTCATGGAGACCTTGTGTTGGAAGATTTGTGGAGAATCCGAAAAATCACCACATCCTGATTTAAACAAAGTACAAGTTGACTGGCATCTGAAAGAGAAAAGGCAGGCTGACTTTTCCCTTCAAGGCTTGTAAGATGAGGGCTTGACGGGAGTGAAGAACATCGTGTGCTCTAGGAGATGCTTTCAATTCCAAATGCTGTTCAGCTGAATATCCAAATGCTCAGTATCTCGGCCAGGTTTTCTTTCCCTGTAAACTCTGGCGTGACGAAGCTGATACCAGCTAATACCACACGTACTAACTTCCTGCACCAGAGCTGAACATGAGCATCCCTATCTCGCTTCTCCCTCCGGAGTTGTGTGTGTGGAGATATCCAGTGAAACGACAAATGCACAGCAAGTCATCATTGTGTGAAAAGGCTGGTTAATGTTTCCGGTGAGATCTTGGTCAAAGTTCTTAACTACTTTAAACGGTAACCTGTTCTCTTTCAGCTGCCGATAGACCTATACACTTCCAGCAGTTCTGATATGGTAGTATTAGTCCAGAGATAAATTCAGTGTATATAATATCTAATTAATAATATGATTGTGTTCAGAATTTTGCATAATAACAGAAAGCAATGCCTAAATATTTCTTTGAAACAGTTAACCGTAGTAAATGCATGAAAAGCTAGTGTCAGTAATGGTGACCATGAAACTACCGGATTGTCGTAAAAACCCATCTGGTTCACTGATGTCCGTTAGGGAAATCTGCCGCCCATACCCGGTCTGGCCTATATGTGACTCCAGACCCACAGCAATGTGGTTGACTCTTAACTGCCCTCTGAAATGGCCCAGCAAGCCAAACCGCTACAACAAAGTCAGCACTGTGGGAGCACCTTCACCTCATGGATTGCAGCATTTCAAGAAGGCGGCTCACCACCACCTTCTCGAGGGCAATTAGGGTTGGGCACTAACTGCTGGCCTTGCCAGCAATGCCCACATCCTATGAACGAATAAATTTAAAAAAAATAGTAAGACTGGTCAGTCAGTGGAACATCCAGGCTAATGTAATGCCATCTTTTGTGAAATAATTGTTGAAATTAGAAGATACATTCATAATTTTTACATGAATATTTTTAATATTTGTAGTTAGTAGCCAAATACAGTGAATGCATAGAAGATAGGAGCAGGAGTAGGCCACTCGGCCCCTCGAGCCTGCTCTGCCATTCAATGAGATCATGGCTGATCATCCAAATTCAGTACCCTGTCCCTGCTTTCTCCCCATATCCCTTGATCCCCTTAGCCTTAAGAAATATATCTATCTCCTTCTTGAATATATTTAATGAATTGGCCTCAACTGCCTTCTGTGGTAGAGAATTCCACAGGTTCACCACTCTCTGGGTGAAGAAATTCCTCCTCATCTCAGTCCTAAATGGCTTACCCCTTATCCTTAGACTGTGACCCCTGGTTCTGGACTCCCCGCCATCGAGAACATCCTTCCTGCATCTAGTCTGTCTAGTCCTGTTAGAATTTTATAAGTTTCAATGAGATCCCCTCTCATTCTTCGAAACTCTAGCGAATATAAGCCTAATCGACCCAATCTCTCTTCATACGTCATTCTTGCCATCCCAGGTATCAGTCTGGTAAATCTTCGCTGCACTCCCTCCATGGCAAGAACAACCTTCCTCAGATAAGGCGACCAAAACTGCACACAATACTCAAGGTGTGGTCTCACCAAGGCCCTGTACAACTGCAGCAAGACATCCTTGCTCCTGTACTCGAATCCTCTCGCTACGAAGGCCAACATACCATTTGCCTTCTTAACCGCCTGCTGCACCTGCATGCTTACCTTCAGCGACTGGTGCACAAGGACTCCCAGATCTCATTTCACTTCCCCTTTTCCCAATCTATTGCCGTTCAGATAATAATCTGTCTTCCTGTTTTTGCCACCAAAGTGGATAACCTCGCATTTATCTACATTATACTGCATCTGCCCAATCACCCAACCTGTCCAAATCATACTGGAGTTTCTCTGCATCCTCCTCACAGCACATACGCCCACCCAGCTTTGTGTCATCTGCAAACTTAGAGATATTACATCTAGTTCCCTCGTCTAGATCATTAATATATATTGTGAATAGCTGAGGTCCTAGCACCGATCCCTGTGGTACCCCACTAGTCACTGCCTGCCACTCGGAAAAAGACCCGTTTATTCCAACTCTTTGCTTCCTGTCTGCCAACCAGTTCTCTGTCCAAATCAGTACCTCACCCCCAATCCCATGTGCTTTAACTTTGCACGCTAATCTCTTATGCGGGACCTTATCGAAAGCCTTCTGAAAGTCCAAATACACCACATCCACTGTTTCTCCCTTATCTATTCTACCAGTTACATCCTCAAAAAATTCCAGTAGATTAGTCAAGCATGATTTACCTTTTGTAAATCCATGTTGACTTTGTCCGATCCTGTCACTGTTTTCCAAGTGCTCTGCTATTACATCTTTTATAATGGACTCTAGCATTTTGCACACGACCGATGTCAGGCTTACCGGTCTATAATTCCCCATTTTTTCTCTACCACCTTTTTTAAATAGTAGGGTTACATTAGCTACCCTCCAATCCATGGGAACTGTTCCAGAGTCTATAGAATTTTGAAAGATGACCAGCAATGCAAGTACTACTTCTAGGGCCACTTCCTTAAGTACCCTAGGATGTAGATTATCAGGCCCTGGGGATTTATCGGCCTTCAACCCCGTCAATTTCCCTAACACCATTTCCCTACAAATAGTGATTTCATTCAATTCCTCCCTCTCATTGGACCCTATGTTCCCTGACATCTCTGGGAGTTTATTTGTGTCCTCCTTTGTGAAGACAGAACCAAAGTATGTATTTAATTCGTCAGCCATTTCTTTGTTCCCCATTATAAATTCCCCTGATTCTGACTGCAAGGGACCTACGCTTGACTTCACCAATCTTTTTCTCTTCACATATCTATAGAAGCTTTTACAGTCAGTTTTTATGTTCCCTGCAAGCTTACTCTCATATTCTATTTTCCCCCTCTTAATTAATCCCTTTTGTCCTCCTTTGCTGAATCCTAAACTGCTCCCAATCCTCAGGTTTGCTGCTTTTTCTGGCCAATTTATATGTCCTCTCCTTGGATCTTATGCTATCCCTAATTTCCCTTGTTAGCCACGGTTGAGTCACCTTTTTTTTTATGCCAAACAGGGATGAACAAATTCTGTAGTTCATCCATGTGATCTTTAAATGTTTGCCATTGCCTATCCACCATCAACCCTTTAAGTAACGCTCCCCAATCCACCCTAGCCAACTCGCGCCTCATACCATCGTAGTTTCCTTTATTTAAATTCAGGACCCTAGTCTCTGAGTCAACTACTTCACTCTCCATCTTAATGAAGAATTCTATCATATTATGATCACTCCTCCCCAAGGGGCCTCGCACAACAAGATTGCTAATCAAGCCTTTCTCATTACATAATACCCAGTCTAAGATGGCCTGATCTCTAGTTGGTTCCTCGACATATTGGTCCAGGAGACCATCCCGTATACACTCTAGGAATTCCTCCTCCACAGTATTGTTACTAATTTGGTTAGCCCAATCTATATGTAGATTAAAGTCACCCATGATAACTGCTGTGCCCTTATTGCACGCGTCTCTAATTTCCCGTTTAATGCCATCCCCAACCTTAGCATTACTGTTTGGGGGTCTGTATACAACTCCCACTAATGTTTTCTGCCCCATGGTATTTCTCAGCTCTACCCATACAGATTCCACATCATCAGAGCTAATATCCTTCCTTACTATTGTGTTAATCTCCTCTTTAACCAGCAATGCTACGCCACCTCCTTTTCCTTTTTGTCTGTCCTTCCTGAATATTGAATACCCCTGGATGTTGAATTCCCTGCCTTGGTCACCCTGGAGCCATGTCTCCGTAATCCCAATTATATCATATCCGTTTACATCTATTTGCGCAGCTAATTCATCCACCTTATTACGAATGCTCCTCGCATTAAGACACAAAGCCTTCAGGCCTGTTTTTTTAACACTCTTAGTCCTTTTAGAATTATTATTTACTGTAGCCCTGTTTGATTTACACCCTTGATTTCTCTGCCTTCCACATTTGCTTTTCTCCTTGTCTTTTGCTTCTATCCTTGCTTCCCTTTCCTCTGTCTCCCTGCACAGGTTCCCAACCCCCTGCCATTTTAGTTTAAACCCTCCCCAACTGCACTAGCAAACACTCCCCTAGGACATCGGTCCCGGTCCTGCCCAGGTGCAAACCGTCCAGCTTGTACTGGTCCTACCTCCCCCAGAACCGGTTCCAATGTCCCAGGAATTTGAATCCCTCCGCCTTGCACCATTCTTCTAGCCACGTATTCATCTGAAATATCCTTCTATTTCTACTCTGACTAGTACGTGGCACTGGTAGCAATCCTGAGATTACTACCTTTTGAGGTCCTATTTTTTAATTTACCTCCTAACTCCCTATATTCAGCTTTTAGGAAATCATCCCGTTTTTTACCTATATGCACCACGACAACTGGCTGTTCACCCTCCCCCTCCAGAATGCCCTGCAGCCACTCCGAGACCCTTGCACCAGGGAGGCAACATACCATCCTGGAGTCTCGTTTGCAGCTGCAGAAACGCCTATCTATTCCCCTTACAATAGAATCCCCTATCACTATAGCTCTCCTGCTCTTTTTCCTCCCGTCCTGTGCAGCAGAACCACCCATGGTGCCAGGAAGTTGGTTGCTGCTGCCTTCCCCCGATAAGCCATCTCCCTCAACAATATCCAAAGTGGTATATCTGTTTGAGAGGGGGATGTCCACAGGGGACCCCTGCACTACCTGTCTGCGCCTACTACTCTGCCTGGTGGTCACCCATTCCCTTCCTGCCTGTGCAGCCTTTACCTGCGGTGTGACCAACTCCCTAAACGTGCTATCCACGATGTCCTCAGCATCGCGAATGCTCCGGTATGCATCCATTCACAGCTCCAGCGCCGCAATGTGGTCTGCCAGTAGCTGCAGCTGGATACACTTCTCGCACACATGGTCAACAGGGACACAGGAAGTGTCCCTGATTTCCCACATAGTGCAGGAGGAGCATGCCACGGGGCTGAGCTGTGCTGCCATGACTTATCCTTTAATTAATTTAAATTAACTCAAATCAATACCACAAATTACACTACAATTAAATGATATACTCAAGGGCCCTTGTATACTAGCACTCCCTGCTACACAACAGAGACCTTAGAAACTATAACCACAAAAATTAGGACCTACTAAACTTTATAAACTATTAACCTTAACTGTCAAACTACAGAGTAGTATAAATACTCACCTGGCCGTACTCACCCAATCAGCTGCTTCCTCTTGACCGCGTCACTTTTTGAATTGTGACGTGGCTCTGGAACGCCGCCGCCGGTCTGTGAGATTGGTAAGCCTCTGGAAAAAAAAGCCCGCGAAAGTGAGTTTAACTACTCACTGTGCTGCTGCTCTCTCCGCTCCCAACACTGGCCTCTGCAAAAAAAAAAAAGCCGATGCTATCATCTGGTTTACTGGCTTGGAAGGAAAGTATATGGAGTCCAGCAGTAGGAGGGAGCTAAATTAAGATATACAATGACGTTGAATCATCCTTTGGTGTATATCCACTTATGTTAATTCAGTCCCCCATCCACCCTGTTAGGCTCAATAACCTTTCCCCAGCCAGTGCTCCTGATGGTGTCCTCAGTATTCAGTGTTTGGCCAAAATAAAGTCCAGATTTGGCAGAATTGTACAGAATAAATATCTACAAAGTATCTTAATGGTGAGATACCCTCTTTCGTTGGGGTGAGCTGGGATAGATGGCCTGGTAGCTGTTCTCTCTACCAACATCTGCTCTATTATCAGAGGCGCCTGGGGAAGAATTCACCTTGAATTTCCAAAGGGCAGACTGACATCCTCACAACTGCCCTGATGCTGATAATAAATGCACATTGCTCCATTCCTGCCAGTCCACTGCTCAGTCTTTATGGGGCTTTAGGTAAAGCATCTGAAGTTCAGTTTTGGGTTCACCCATGTCCGTTGATTTTGGTAGCATAGGCACAGTAGTCTAGCGGTTATGGTACTGGACCACAACCCAGAGGTTTTTGTAAACCATCTGGTTCACGAATATCCTTCATGGAGAGGAACTGCCATGCCTACCTGGTCTGGCATACACGTAACTCCAGTCCCACACTACGTAGTTGGCTTTTAATGCCGTCAGGACAACTAGGGATGCTCAATAAATACTGCTTTGTCAGTGTTGCCCATATCCCAAGAACAACTTTTTAAAAAAACATTTGATTGGAGTGAAGTTGAATTTCCAGGGATTTTTTGCTTGATTTAATACACTCAAACAAATTGTTCAGGACATCTGAAACCTGAAATATTCCACTTTGAACAGCAGAAATTCCTGAACACTGGAAGAACAGGAAACGCTGGAGAATGCACTTTGCTTGTCAAACACCAGAGTCTTACGAGTGATCGATGAATGTCTGTGTGCATCAGTGTTTGTTGAATAAACGGATGGGTTAGTGACTCGAGCAGTCACTGCCCCCTCGCCCAAGAAGTGAATGGTGTTGAGAAGAGTAAATATAAATGCTTTAAATTGGCCAAAACACAAAATTCTGTCAAACTTGAGGTTGTGAATTCGAGCCTGATTTGAGGCAGAGATTGTTATTTCTTGTCAAGTCCAAAACCAGGCAGGTAGGGGGTGGAAGTGCAACATGAGTTATATTTCTTCTCCTGTTCACAGTTCCTTGGAAACCTTAATGCTTGCACATTATAAGAGATAAAAGTAAGCAGGGAGAAAATGGGCTTCAATTTAAAATCGGACTGTATCATTTACAATTTAGAAAGTAACCCTCTCAAAAAACAGGACAGTTAGCCCTATTCTAGGCTGTGGTGAAGTTTACTGCAGTCTCCTGGGAGCCTAGAAGAGCAGCTAAAATCTGGCTCACTATATTTGAGAGATTTCCACATTCTACATAATTGACGTATGCACCAGCACTGCTTTCCTACAGGAATGTATTTTCAGGAATCCCTCAGCAGGTAGGTGGGAACCATTGTCCCTCCCCCAAAGGATGGAGATGCAATGGAGAGGAGCTCACAAAATGAGACTGGGTGTACTCAACATATGTATTTTATTGTCCATTGAAAATCAAAGTCTGTGGAATATATATGCTTAAAAATGTTAACCATTGATCTATTGAAACTATAGTGGATTAGAAGCATTTGAAGTTTTTTTTTAAGTTACTGTGCATTGATGCAAAATATGTATTATACTTATTTAAAATCTTTGTCGTTTGTGGCCAGATTGTCAGTACAGTATTTCTCATTCCTATTTCTCATCTACATGCTGCCCCTCGGCAGCATCATCCAAAACACATTATCACCTTCTACATGTACGCTGATGACAACCAGCTCTAGCTCATCACTACCTCTCTCGACCCCTCCACCGTCTCTGATTTGGCAGACTGCTTGTTGACATCCAGTACTGGTTGAGCAGAAATTTCCTCCAACTAAATATTGGGAAGACTGAAGCCATTGTCTTTGGTCCCCGCCACAAACTCTGTTCCCTAACCACCGACTCCATCCCTCTCTCTGGCAACTGTCTTGAGGCTGAACCAGACAGTTCGCAATCTTGGTGACTTATTTGATCCGGAGTTCCCGATCACATATCCGCTCCACCACCATCACTCCGTCCCTGCCTCACCTTATCTGATGCTGAAACCCTCATCCATGCCTTTGTTACCTCTAGACTTGACTATTCAAATGCTCTCCTGGCCAGCCTCCCATCTTCCACCCTACATAAAGTTGAGCTCATCCAAAACTCTGCTGCTCGTATCCTAACTCGCAGTAAGTCCCGTTCACCCATCACCCCTGTGCTTGCTGACCTACATTGGCTCCCGGTCCGGCAATGCCTCAGTTTTAAAATTCTAATTGTTTTCAAATCCCTCCATGGCCTCGCCCCTCCCTATCTCTATAACCTCCAACAGCACTACAACCCTCCGAGATCCCTGTGCTCCACCAATTCTGGCCTCTTGCGCATCCCTGAAAACTTTAGGTTTCTCGACGTTAAATTGATTGAAGTGCTGTCAAAAGGGAATCCATAGGGTAGAGCAGCAGTGATGTCATCAAGCTGTCTAAGCAGCCAATCACAGACAGCAAACCAGGAAATAAAAAGCACTGATTCAATTCACTTTTTAAAAATTTTAAAGAGAGCGAAATAAAGATTGGGACATACACATGGGGGTTAAGGTAGAAGCTGAAATATCATAAACAAACTTAAATATATATATTTATTATTTTAAAAATCTAGTAATTTTCTATCATAATGGAGAAATTTGACCTTCCACGAATATAAAATTAGTTTTTCAGGGCCAGAACGGTTGTTCAGCAGTCAATACGCCATTAAAACCCCAGTTACACCTATTCCAACAAGACTTAATTTTTTATGGGGCGTTTAACAGCGTAATTAGATTGGAAAAGCTTAAGTTTTCGTCAGTTCAACTGATTTCACTGATTGCCGGCTATGGGGAGTTCCACAGTGCAGCCTGTGGTGGAGCAGGGAATAACTGACCGCAACTTCAGGATTTCCACGTTTCCAAGACTGTCACTGACCTCGTATGAGAAGAGATTGAGTAAACTAGGCCTGTATTCTCTTGAATTCAGAAGAATGAGATGGGATCTGAATGAAGCATGCAAAATTATTACAGGGCTTGACAGGGTGGATGCTGGGAGAATGTTTCTCTTGGCTGGGAGTCTGGAACCCTCAGGATAAAGGATAGGCCATTCAGGACTGAGATGAGAAGAAATTTCTTCACACAGAGGGTGGCGAATCTTTGGAATTCTCTACCCCTGAGGTCTGTGGAGCCTCAGTCATTGGATATATTCAAAACAGAAGTTGATAGATGTCTGACTAGTAAGGACATCAAGGGATATGGCGATAGGGCCGTTGAATGGAATTGAGGCAGAAGATCAGCCATGATCTGATTGAATGGCAGAGCAGGCTCGAAGGGCCGAATGGCCTACTCCTGCTCCTCTTATGTTCTTAGCTGTGCATGCGCTAAATCCTGAAGTTACGGTCAGTTTCAGAGGGTAATGACGGCAAACGCTGACAGTTTGCCGTCATTACCACCGCAAAATCCAGGCCAACATCTGCTTATGTAGCTCGATGTCAAATTTTGTTTGATAACAAAAGCGCCTTGGGACGTTTTACTACGCTAAAGGTGCTATTTAAATACAAGTTTTTGTTGGTAGCGTTGTTTGGCTTTTACATTCAATAAACAGTTGATAGTAAAAGGCTACCGTTTGCATTTATTTGTGTCTGCAGAAAGCAGAAAGCAACGCTGCTGGAGCGTGTCGTTTATGAATAATTTCTACCCACGTTTAGGATTCTTCCAGGATTTAAATGGGACAAATCTTTTAGGATGCAAATTTTAAAGTGGGGATCTGGGAGCCAATGTAAGTCAGCAAGGACAGGGGTGATGGGTGAGCAGGACTTGGTATGGGATAGCATAGGGCCAGCAGAGTCATGGATAGGCTACAGTTTACAGAGCGAGAGCATTGGAATAGTCCAGTCTGGAGGTGATAAAAGCACAGATGAAGGTTTCAGCAGCAGATGCACTTAGGCAGGGATTTTCAATGTTAAATGTTAACATAAAAAAGACAGGAAATGTGTGCAAACACCAGATTTTTATATAGGGAACAGCAATGGCAGTGGGTTTGAAGTCTATTCTTTTGCCTCTGGGACTCAGATTCGAATTGAGTGCAGACTATTCGTTGATGGCCAATTTTCTCTGCTGCTGCAAGGGTTTTGTTAATAAAGTTTGGGTAGTCTGAATCCAGTTCACATTGGATATGGGCCACGGATCAAAAATTCCCCATATTTTGGCACTAATTAGTACGGCACGGGGTGTGCAGGGAATGGAAATGTCACACTGAACCAGTAAGGAGTGTCCTCGAGGCGAGGCAGATGAGATGAAGCTTTGCTCTTCATCCAGCAATGGTCTCGCTGACCCAGGTGTTGTTGCCTTTCTTCATATGGGTCATGTGGAGTTAGTGTGTCCTCCAGTGTGCCTGTACTCACAGCAGGCATTCACTTAGACTGGTTGCTAAGATTGGGAGATGGTTGAAGTAGCAAGGCTCCCACAGCCTGCACATGGCGCCACTCACTTCCGGGTGCATAGCCCCGTGTGCGTCACACTGAGGGGCGGGGCTCCCTGGAATCACGTGGCCTCCAGCACTCAGGCCCCGCCCCTTCCCCCCCGGGCCTGGACGGAAGTTGCCGTAACCAGGGAGACGGGGCCTTCTGAAGAAGGCTGTCAGTGGCGGCCGCTGTGTGACTTGGCGGTAAGTTAGTGAGCGGGAGTGTATCGGGGCACGGCGCGTCCAGTGAGGAGCTTCGACCCCCCGCTTGCTTCCTGGGGTGGCGATGTACCCGAGGTGACGTTGCCGTGCGGCCTAGTCCCTGTGTGTGCGGGAGCAGCCATACTCCGCCCTGAGAAGCCGCCCAGTGTCAGTGGGACCGGGCGGCCAGGCCAGGCACTGCGGCTGTGAGGGCCGCGCTCACTGCCCACCGGATAATGGGAGGAGTGACCAGGACATCGGCTGGCATTTTTGGAGCGCCTTTAGAATAGTAAAACATCCCAAGGCCCTTCACAGGAGCAATTATCTGACAAAAAGTTTGACACCGAGCCACATCAAGGAGATACTAGGACAGGTGACCAGAAGCTTGGTCGAAGAGGGTAGGTTTTAAGGAGCGTCTTAAAGGAGGTGGAAAGGTTTAGGGAGGCAATTCCAGAGCTTAGACTGCGGGCCCTTTAATGACAGACACAAGTGATGTCTGCCCGGTATTTGCCGGGGGTAATAACAGCAAACAAGCAGCGCTCGCTGTTACTACCCCTTTCAAAGTGACCGCAACTTCAGGATGTAGCGCAAGGTTCGGTCAGTCGTTCACTGCTCCAACACTGGCTGTGCTCTGCCCCCACATAGCCAGAAATTGGTGAAACTGATGAAAACTTGGGCTTTTCTGTGGTAATCTAGCTGTTAAATACCCTGTTAAAAGTTAGACCTTGTTGCATTAGATATAACTGGGGTTTTAACAGCGTATTGACTGCTAAACAAGCATTATGGCCCTGAAAAACTAATTTTCATTTTGTGGAATGTCAAATTTCTCCATAATGATAAATTACAATTTTTAAGTAACTTTAAAAAAAAATTATAATTTTTAAAAGTTTGTTCTTATTTACTTCAGGTGTACTTTTTCCCCATGTGAGAGCTCCAATCTTTGTTTTACCTTCTAACAGTTTAAAAAGTCAGGATAAAAGCAACTTAATTTCCTGGTTTGTGAGAATTCTGCATTGTGATTGGCTGCTTAGACAGCTTGTTGCTGTCAATACAGCTCACACTAGGGGTTACCCACTATTCTGCACTGATCTGACTTGCATGTCGAGAAAGGCAAACTTCTCGCCACAGAGATCGTGAGATCTTTGTGGGAAGCTTTCTTCGGAGCCGGTGGCGGCGAGCGCCTTTGCTTCACTGCTGACTGCAAATTCCAGGCCATTGTCATTGGAAATGGTGGACTTACGAAATAGCCACTTTGTATCTATCTTCACAGTACAGGAAGAGGATAAAGTACCAGAGATATGAGTAAAACTAAATCAAGGGGAGGAACTAACTGATTCAATACAAGTTTAAAAAATGATGATGGAGAAAATAATGAAATTAAAGATTGATAAGTCACCAGGACCCAATGGTTTCCACCTCGGGTACTTAAAGAAGTAGGTGATGAAATTGTTGATGCGTTAGTCATGATCTTCCAAAATTCTTGAGGAATTGTCCCCTTGGATCGGAAAATTTAAGAAGGGTAGGGGCGATAAACTAGGAAATTATAGGCCTATTAGTCTAATGTCTGCTGTGGAGAAGTTACTAGAATCTATTATTAGGGACAAGGTGATTGAGCACTTGGACAAACATGAGCTGATCAGAGAGAGCCAGCATGGAATTGTAAAGGCTAAGTCATGTCTAACTAACCTAGTTTAATTTTTTGAGGAGCTAACCAACGTAGTGGATAAGGGAGTGTCTGTGGATGTTATTTTTATGGACTTCCAGAAAGCATTTGACAAGGTTCGACATAAGAGACTGTTGACAAAAATGAATGTGAATGGAATTGGAGGCAACCTATTGGCTTGGAAATTGGTTAAGAGGTAGGAGACAGAGAGTAAGGATAATGGGTCTGTACTTAGATTGGCAGAATTTGACGAGTGGTGTCCCCCAGGGATCTGCACTAGGGTCTCAGCTTTTCACTATATTTATAAATGACTTGGGTGAAGGAATAGAGAGCCATATATCCCAGTTTGCTGACAACACTAAGTTAGGTGGCACAGCAGTGTAGATGGGAGCAAAAAGTTGCAACGGGCCATTGATAGATTAAGTCATAGTCATACAGCACAGAAAGAGGCCCTTCGGCCCTTCGGCCCATCGTGTCTGCGCCAGCCATCAAGCCCTATCTATTCTAATCCCATTTTCCAGCACTTGGTCCGTAGCCTTGTATGCTATGGCGTTTCAAGTGCTCATCTAAATGCTTCTTGAATGTTGTGAGGGTTCCTGCCTCTACCATTCTTTCAGGCAGTGAGTTCCAGATTCCAACCACCCTCTGGGTGAAAAAGTTTTTCCTCAAATCCCCTCTAAACCTCCTGCCCCTTACCTTGAAACTATGTCCCCTGGTTATTGACCCCTCTACTAAGGGGAAAAGTTCCTTTCTATCTATCCTCTCTATGCCCCTCATAATTTTGTACACCTCAATCAGGTCCCCCCTCAGCCTTCCCTGCTCTAAGGAAAACAACCCCAGCCTGTCCAGTCTCTCTTCATAGCTGAAATGCTCCAGCCCAGGTAACATCCTGGTGAATCTCCTCTGCACCCTCTCTAATGCAATCACATCCTTCCTATAGTGTGGCGACCAGAACTGCACACAGTATTCCAGCTGTGGCCTAACTAGCGTTTTGTACAGCTTCATCATAACCTCCCTGCTCTTGTATTCTATGCCTCGGCTAATGAAGGCAAGTATCCCATATGCCTTCTTGACCACCTTATCTACCTGTCCTGCTGCCTTCAGAGATCTATGTACATGCACACCAAGGTCCCTCTGATCCTCTGTCCTTCCTAGGGTCCTACCATTCATTGTGTATTCCCTTGCCTTGTTAGTCCTCCCAAAATGCATCACCTCACACTTTTCAGGGTTAAATTCCATTTGCCACTGTTCTGCCCATCTGACCAACCCGTCTATATCGTCCTGTAGCCTGAGGCTTTCCTCCTCGCTATTTACCACTCCACCAATTTTCGTGTCATCTGCGAACTTACTGATCATACCTCCTACATTCATATCTAAATCATTAATGTACACTGCAAACAGCAAGGGACCCAGCACCGATCCCTGTGGTACACCACTGGACACAGGCTTCCAGTCACAAAAACAACCTTCGACCATCACCCTCTGCCTCCTGCCAATAAGCCAATTTTGGATCCAATGTGCCAAATTGCCCTGGATCCCATGGGCTCTTACCTTCTTGACCAGTCTCCCATGCGGGACTTTGTCAAAAGCCTTACTGAAGTCCATGTAGACCACATCAACTGCACTACCCTCATCCACACATCTAGTCACCCCCTCGATAAATTCAATCAAATTGGTTAGACATGATCTCCCCCTGACAAAGCCATGCTGACTATCCTTGATTAATCCTTGCCTCTCCAAGTGGAGACTAATTCTGTCCCTCAGAATTTTTCCAATAATTCCCCTACCACTGATGTTAGGCTCACTGGCCTGTAATTCCCTGGTTTATCCCTACTACCCTTCTTGAATAATGGTACTACGTTAGCTGTCCTCCAGTCCTCTGGCACCTCCCCTTAGGCCAGAGAGGTTCTGAAAATTTGTGTCAGAGCCCCTGCAATCTCTTCCCTTGCCTCACACAGCAGCCTGGGATACATCTCATCTGGGCCTGGGAATTTATCCACTTTTAAACCCGCTAAAACCGCTAGTACCTCCTCCCTCTCAATGCTAATTTGTTCAAGTATATCACAATCCCCCTGCCTGATTTCTATGCCTACATCGTCCTTCTCCATAGTGAACACAGATGCAAAATATTCATTTAAAACCTACCTACATCTTCCGGCTCTACACACAGATTGCCACTTTGGTCCCTAATGGGCCCTACTCTTTCCCTGGTTATCCTCTTGCCCTTAATGTACTTTAAAACACCTTGGGATTTTCCTTTATTTTGCCTGCCAGTGTTTTTTCATGCCCCCTCTTCGCTCTCCTAATTTCTTTTTTAAGTACCCCCCTGCACTTTCTATACTCCTCTAGGGCTCCCACTGTTTTTAGTCCTTTGTTTCTGCCAAAAACCTCCCTTTTTTTCCTAATCCATTCTTGTATATCCCTTGAGTGGGCAAAACTGGCAGATGGAGTTTAATGTGGGAAAGTGTGAGGTCATCCAGTGGACCTAAGAAAGATAATCAAAGTATTTTCTAAATGACGAGAAGCGAGGAACTGTGGCTGATTGGAGAGATTTAGGGGTCCAAGTACAGAAATTACTAAAAGCTAGAGGACAGATACAAAAAATAATTAAAAAGGCAAATGGAATGTTTGCCTTTATCTCAAGAGGGCTGGAATACAAAGGGGTGGAAGTTATGTTACTGTAACACAACGCTCTGGTTAGACCCCATTTAGAGCACTCTGTTGATTTATGGGCACCGTACCTCAGGAAGGATATATTGGCCTTGGAGGGGGAGCAGCGCAGATTCACCAGAATGATACCGGGGCTAAAAGGGTTAAATTATGAGGACAGGTTGCATAGACTAGGCTTGTATTCCCTTGAGTTTAGAAGATTAAGGGGTGATCTAATTCAGGTGTTTAAGATATTAAAGGATTAGATGGGGTCGTTAGAGAGAAACTATTTCCTCTGGTGGGGGAGTCCAGAACAAGGGGACATAACCTTAAAATTAGAGTTAGGCTGTTCAGAGGCAGTGTCTGAAAGCACAAAGGGTAGTGGAAATCTGGAACTCTCTTTCCCCCCCCCCAAAATCTGGCGAGCTTAAAAATTTCAAAACTGAGATTGATAGATTTTTGTTAGGCAAGGGCATTGACGTTCTGGAACCGAGGCGGGTAGATGGAGTTAAGATACAGATCAGCTATGATCTAATTGAATGACAGAACAGGTCTGAGGGGCTAAATGGCCTTTTGCTGTTCTTGCGTTCCAGTCACTGCTAATGTTCCCTTTAAGCTGCGTGGCGCTCTGGAGCACCACACAGCCGGCTCACCGGCTTTTAAATGGAAAAAACAGCATGTGTGGTATTTTGAATGGGCCGCGCACCCAAAAAAAATTAAAGGGAACATTGGTCACTGCCCCCCGTCCCGGGTAACGCGTGTCTGGTCACACCCGTCCCGCGGGGCAGTAATTGTCCAGTCACAATGCTCCCCTCCATGTGAACCGGTTCTGACATGGGCACAGACCCCACTCCATGTTGTTCAGTAGTTTGCTGAACTCCCTGTTTAGACCCACACATAAAGACAGACCGTTTGGAACAGGTGCCAGCTGTCCGTGAAGCCCTACCCCAGTCCGGAGGCAGAACCTTGATTGAAATAGGGAGAAAAATGGAGATGGGATAAACAAGCAACCCTCTGTCGCTGGTTGCTGAGCATCGTTATCTTCAAGCTCTGTTTGTTTTTCATGAACTATTTTTCTTTTCAATTCTGATTCTGATGCAGTTCTATCGGGGGAAGCGTGTGAGCTGAACTTGATCTTCCTCGTCCTTTAGCTCATTCCAGGGAGTTGCAAATGAGCATCATGTCGGTGTGCCACTCCATTAAAGAGCGGACGATTGCAGAGAACAGCCTCATCATCCTTCTCCAGGGAGTGCATGGCCACATCACCACCGTGGACCTGAGAGACGAGAGCTCGGTGAGGGGGCGAGTCGTTAACGTTGATGCGTTCATGAATGTCCGGCTTTCTGAGGTGACATACACTGATAGGCGGGGCAGAGTCTTGCACCTGGACAACTTCTTTGTGACCGGCAGAAACGTACGTTATGTTCACATCCCGGATGAGATCAACATCATCGAGACCATCCACAGCCAACTGCAGAAAATCCACCGAGTGCGTAACTTCGGGGGGAAAGATCGAGGGAGAAAAGAATTCCCATCAAGAAAATAACAATGTGCTGATCCGGAGAAGGAGCATCTGGACTGGGTGGTGTATGGGGGGACATCAAGATTGGGTGGTGTATGGGGGAACGTCAGAACTGGGTGGTGTATGGGGGGGGACATCGGGACTGTGTGGTGTATGTGGATTCAGGATGACTGTGTGCACGGGCACTGATGGGGAAGACCCACACTGCCAGCTTGACTCAATTGGTAGCATCCTCACCTCCGAGTTAGAAAGCTGTAGGTTCAAGCTCCGCTGCACAATACGTGGGCCTGCACCCCAGAGCAGTACTGAGAGAGTGCTGCATTGTTGAAGGTGCCGTCCTTTGAATGAGACATTAAACCACAATCCCATCTGCTTGTTTTGGTGGTTCGCGTGGACAGCGCAGGGCCCTGGCACTACTGGTGTCCTGGACAGAATTCTTAACCAGCAGCACCAAAACATCAATTTCACCGTGGGATCTGTGCAGAGTAGCTGCTGTACTCAGCTACATAACAGTGACCACACTTCACAGTAATTCATCGGGACTGTGTGGTGTATGTGGCTATGGTAGGGGGAAATCAGGACTGGGTGGTGAAGCGTTTTTGGAAATCTGAGATGTGACATGGTGATCTATAAATACAAGTTCTTTCTCTCACACTGCCACTGTGTTTATCTATACTGACTCCTAATAAGTGATTGGAATAAGTGCGCGTCAGATCTACTGAAGCACCTGAAAGTTGGTCAGTGCTGTCGCACACACAGTTTCTGTCTCTCTATTGTGATTGCCTTGATTAGCAGGATCCTGGGTGCATGTGAATCAAACGCTGCCAATAGCAGGTGGTGATGCCGAGTGCACTCACCAGGTGCTGACTTTTATCCTCTCCAATCAGTGCTTATTACATAGAATGAATGGCAGAAGAGTGCTCCCACAACTCGGCACTTACCCCAGTGTGGTCACTGGTACCATTGAACTACAGGAGGGTCATGCCTGACACACTTTAATGTAGTGTAATATGCTACTTATGTGAATCTCTTAATTCATTATTTAAAATTGCTCTCAGCACAAGTGACCGACACGTGCCCACCAGCACTTCCCCATGAGTTACACAGTAAAGTGCTCTGTCCAGAGCCCTCGTTTGGAAGGACAGATTCACTAATGTTTGTCACAAGTGCAAACATTTCATTCGCCCACCATTATGCACTGCTATCCCAGTGACTGTGTGGAACAGCCTTGGGAATTCCGCAGTTACTGTACATACTTGCAGCTCAACACAAACCTGCATTAATTCTTTTCTCTTCTCCTCCTTCTGAAGACGGTGACTCCTGCTGGGATATGGTTCAGTGTTCACTCCTGCTGGGGGGTGCGGTTCGTCCACTCCTGGCGGTTGGGTCTCTCCCTTTGGGATTGAGTTGAGTCACACCTGCTGTGGTATGGCTCTGTGTAAATGGAAGCGGCAAATGACAATAAGGGGAATAAAAACAGAAAATGCTGGAAATACTCAGCAGGTCAGGCAACATCTGTGGAGAGAGAAACAGAGTTAATGTTTCAGGTCAATGACCCTTCGTCAGAACTGGAAAAAGTTAGAGATGTAACAGATTGTTAAGCAAGTGCGGAGGGGGGGAGGGGAGGAAAGAACAAAAGAGACGGTCTGTGATAAGATGGAAGGCAGGAAAGATTAAAAGACAAAAGGGATGTTGGTGCAAGGCAAAAGGAGATGGTAATGGGACAAGTTAAGAAATAAAGATGAGTCTGGAGGAGGTGTAAATGGGAATGGCAGAATCATCAACAGCTGCCATGTGGAAAAAAATAGTGGCAGACGTTATGGTCTGAAATTGTTGAACTCGATGTTCAGTCCAGAAGGCTGTAAAGTGTCTAATCGAAAGATGAGGTGCTGTTCCTTGAGCTTGCATAAGAACATAAGAAATAGGAGCAGGAGTAGGCCATACGGCCCCTCGAGCCTGCTCCACCATTCAATAAGATCATGGCTGATCATCGACTTCAACTCCACTTTCCCGCCTGATCTCCATATCCCTTTATTCCCCGAGAGTCCAAAAATCTATCTATCTCAGCCTTGAATATTCTCAACCACTCAGCATCCACAGCCCTTTGGGGCAGAGAATTCCAAAGATTCACAACCCTCTGAGTGAAGAAATTCCTCCTCATCTCAGTCTTAAATGGCCTACCACTTATTCTAAGACTATGCCCCCTAGTTCTAGACTCTCTAGCCAGGGGAACCAACCTCTCAGCATCTACCCTGTCAATCCCCTTCAGAATCTTGTATGTTTCAATGAGACCACCTCTCCTAAACTCCAGAGAGTATAGGCCCATTCTACACAATTTCTCATCCTAGGACAGCCCTCTCATCCCAGGAATCAATCTAGTGAACCTTCGTTGCACTGCCTCCAAGGCAAGTGAATCCTTCCTTAGATAAGGAGACCAAAACTGCACAGTACTCCAGGTGCGGTCTCACCAAGGCCCTGTACAATTGTAGCAAGACTTCCTTACTCTTATAATCCAACCCTGCTGCCATAAAGGCCAACATGCCATTTGCCTTCCTTATTGCTTGTTGTACCTGCATGCTAGCTTTCTGTATTTCTTGCACGAGGACATCCAAACCTCTCTGAACACCAATATTTAAAAGTTTCTCACTATTTAAAAAATATTCTGTTTTTCTATTCTTCCTACCAAAGTGAATAACCTCATTTCCCTACATTATACTCCATCTGCCACCTTACTGCCCACTCACTTAGTCTATCTATATCCCTTTGCAGACTCTTTGTGTTCTCCTCACAGCTTACTGTCCCACCTAGCTTTGTATCGTCAGCAAACTTGGATACATTACACTTGGTCCCTTCATCTAGGTCATTAATATAGATTGGAAATAGCTGATGCCCCAGCACTGATCCTTGCGGCACCCCACTAGTTACAGCCTGCCAACCTGAAAAAGAATCTGCACTACTCTGTTTTCTGTCTGTTAACCAATCCTCTATCCACGCTACTATATTACCCCCAACCCCATGAGTCCTTATCTTGTGTAATAACCTTTTATGTGGCACCTTATCGAATGCCTTTTGGAAATCCAAATATACTACATCCACTGGTTCCCCTTTATCTACCCTGCTAGATACATCCTCAAAAAACTAATACATTTGTCAAACATGATTTTCCTTTCATAAAACCATGTTGACTCTGCATAATCGTTATGATCTTCTAAGTGCCCTGATACCACTTCCTTAACAATGGATTCCAGCATTTTCCCGACTACTGGTGTCAGGCTAACTGGCCTGTAATTCCCTGTTTTCTCTCTCCCTCCTTTCTTGAATAGTGATGTTACATTTGCTGCCTTCCAATCTGCTAGGGAATTTTGGAAGATCAAAACCAATGCATCCACTATCTCTGCAGCCACCTCTTTTAGAACCCTAGGATGTAGGCTGTCGGGTCATGAGGATTTGTCGGCTTTTAGTCCCATTAGTTTCTCTAGTACTTTTTCTCTTCTTATATTACTTACGTTAAGTTCCTCACCCTCCTTCGACCCTTGGTTCCCCACCATTTTTGGTATGCTTTTTGTGTCTTCTACTGTGAAGACAGATATAAAGTATTTGTTTTTAACGTTTCTGCCATTTTCTTATTTCCCCATAATAATTTTTCCTGTCTCAGCCTCTAAGGGACCAACGTTTACTTTTGCTACTCGCTTCCTTTTTACATACTTGTAGAAGCTCTTACAATCTGTTTTTATATTTCTTGCTAGATTTCTCTCATTCTGTTTTTCCTTTTTTATCAATTTTTTGGTCATCCTTTGCTGGTTTCTGAAACTCTCCCAATCCTCAGGCTTACTACTATTCTTCGCAACATTATAAGTTTCTTCTTTCAATCTAATGCTATCCTTAACTTCTTTAGTTAGCCACGGATGGATCACTTTTCCCGTGGAGTTTTTGTTTCTCAATGGAATGTATTTTTGTTGAGAATTATGAAATATTTCATTAAATGCTAGCCACTGCTTATCTACCACCATACCTTTTAATCTATTTTTCCAATCTACCTTAGCCAACTCGCCCGTCATACTAATGTAATTGGCTTTATTTAATGTGAGAAGTCGCACAACACCAGGTTATAGTCCAACAGCTTTATTTGAAATCACAAGCTTTCGGAGCGCTGCTCCTTCACCTGACGAAGGTACAGTGCTCCGAAAGCTTGTGATTTCAAATAAAGCTGTTGGACTATAACCTGGTGTTGTGCGACTTCTCACATTTGTCCACCCCAGTCCAACACCGGCATCTCCACATCATGGGTTTATTTAAGTTTGACTCTAGTTTCGGACTTGGGCAAGTCACTCTATGTAATTGCGTCTCCTCTACAAGGGTGACCCCGAGCTTCCGGTCGCCTGTCACTTTAATTCTCCACTTCACTCCCACTCTGACCTCTCCGTCCTCGGCCTCTTACACTGTTCCAACGAAGCTCAACGTAAGCTTGAGAAACAGCACCTCATCTTTCGATTAGGCACTTTACAGCCTTCTGGACTCAACATCGAGTTCAACAAATTCAGACCTCTGCCACTATTTTTTTTTTCACATGGCAGCTGTTGATGATTCTGCCATTCCCATTTTTTTTTTTTCGTTCATGGGATGTGGACGTCACTGGCATGGCCAGCATTTATTGCCCATCCCCAGTAGCCCTTGAGAAGGTGGTGGTGAGCTGCCTTCTTGAACCGCTGCAGTCCATGTGGTGAAGTTACTCCTGCAGTGCTGTTAGGGAGGGAGTGCCAGGATTTTAACCCAGTGACGATGAAGGATCAGCGATATACTTCTAAGTCAGGATGGTGTGTGACTTGGAGGTGCTGCTGTTCCCAATTGCCTGCTGCCCTTGTCCTAGGTGGAAGATCGTGGGTTTGGGGGGTGCTGCCGAAGAAGCCTTGGCGAGTTGCTGCACTGCATCTTGGAGATGGTACACATTGCAGCCACGGTACGCCGGTGGTGGAGGGAATGAATGTTTAAGGTGGTGGATGGAGTGCCAATCAAGCGGACTGCTTTGTCTTGGATGGTGTCGAGCTTCTTGAGTATTGTTGTAGCTGCACCCATCCAAGCAAGTGGAGAGTATTCCATCACACTCCTGACTTGTGCCTTGTAGATGGTAGAAAGGCTTTGGGGAGTCAGGAGGTGAGACACTCGCCGCAGAATACCCAGCCTCTGACCTGCTCTTGTTGCCACAGTATTTATGTGGCTGGTCCAGTTAAGTTTCTGGTCAATGGTAACCCCCAGGATGTTGATGGTGAGGGATTCGGCGATGGTAATGCCGTTGAATGTCAAGGGGCGGTGGTTAGACGCTCGCTTGTTGGAGATAGTCATTGCCTGGCACTTGTGTGACGTGAATGTTACCTGCCACTTATCAGCCCAAGCCTGAATGTCGTCCAGGTCTTGCTGCATGCGGGCATGGACTGCTTCATTATATGAGGGGTTGTGAATGGCACTGAGCACTGTGCAGTCATCAGCGAACATCCCCACTTCTGACCTTATGATGGAGGGAAGTTCATTGATGAAGCAGCTGAAGATGGTTGGGCCTAGGACACTGCCCTGAGGAACTCCTGCAGCGATGTCCTGGGGCTGTGATGATTGACCTCCAACCACCACAATCATCTTCCTTTGTGCTAGGTATGACTCCAGCCAGTGGAGAGTTTTCCTCCCGATTCCCATTGACTTCAGTTTTACTAGGGCTCCTTGATGCCACACTCAGTCAAATGCTGCCTTGATGTCAAGGGCAGTCGCTCTCACCTCACCTCTGGAATTCAGTTCTTTTGTCCATGTTTGGACCAAGGCTGTAATGAGGTCTGGTGCCGAGTGGTCCTGGCGGAACCCAAACTGGGCATCAGTGAGCAGGTTATTGGTGAGTAAGTGCTGCTTGATAACACTGTCGACGACACCTTCCATCACTTTGCTGATGATTGAGAGTAGACTTATGGGGCGATAATTGGCCGGATTGGATTTGTCCTGCTTTTTGTGGACAGGACATACCTGTGCAGTTTTCCACATTGTCGGATAGATGCCAGTGTTGTAGCTGTACTGGAACAGCTTGGCTAGAGGCGTGGCTAGTTCTGGAGCACAAGTCTTCAGCATGACAGCCGGGATGTTGTTGGGACCACAGCCTTTGCTGGATCCAGTGCGCTCAGCCGTTTCTTGATATCACGTGGAGTGAATCGAATTGGCTGAAGACTGGCTTCTGTGGTGGAGGTGACCTCAGGAGGAGGCTGATATGGATCACCCACTCCCACTTCTGGCTGAAGATGGTTGCAAACGCTTCAGCTTTGTCTTTTGCACTCACGTGCTGGGCTACACCATCATTGAGGATGGGGATATTCATGGAGCCTCCTCCTCCTGCTAGTTGTTTAATGGTCCACCACCATTCACGACTGGATGTGGCAGGACTGCAGAGCTTTGATCTGATCCATTGATTGTGGGATCGCTTAGCTCTGTCTATAGCATGCTGCTTCCACTTTTTAGCATGCATGTAATCCTGTGTTGCAGCTTCCCCAGGTTGGCACCATATTTTTAGGTACGCCTGGTGCTGCTCCTGGCATGCTCTTCTACACTCCTTATTGAACCAGGGTTGGTCCCCTGGCTTGATGGTAATGGTAGAGTGAGGGATATGCCAGGCCATGAGGTTACAGATTGTGGTGGAATACAATTCTGCTGCTGCTGATGGCCCACAGCGCCTCATGGATGCCCAGTTTTGAGCTGCTAGATCTGTTCTGAATCTATCCCATTTAGCACGGTGGTAGTGCCACACAACACGATAGAGGATGTCCTCAGTGTGAAGATGGGACTTAATCTCCACAATGACTCTGCGGTAGTCACTGCTACCAATACTGTCATGGACAGATGCATTTGCGACAGGTAGATTGGTGAGGACGAGGTCAAGTAGGTTTTTCCCTCGTGTTGGTTCTCTCGCCACCTGTCGCAGGCCCGGACTGGCAGTTTTGTCCTTCAGGACTCGGCCAGCTCGGTCAGTAGTGGTGCTACCGGGCCACTCTTGGTGATGGACATTGAAGACCCCCACCCAGAGAAAATTCTGTGCCCTTTACACCTCATCTAGACTCATCTTTTGTTTCTTAACTTGTCCCATTACCATCTCCTTTTGCCTCGCACCATCATCCCTTTTGTATTTTAATCTCTCCTGCCTTCCACCCTGTCACAGACCTTCCCGTTTGTTCTTTTCTTCCCTCCCCCCTTTCCCTGCCCCTACACTTGCTTAAAAATCTGTTACATCTCTAACTTTTCCAGTTCTGACGAAGGGTCATTGACCTGAAACGTTAACTCTGTTTCTCTCTCCACAGATGCTGCCTGACCTGCTGAATATTTCCAGCATTTTCTGTTTTTATTTCAGATTTCCAGCATCTGCAGTATTTTGCTTTGGTGACAAGGGGAAGATGGGATAATATACAAAAAATAATAAATCAATGATAATGGGAGTAAAAAGAATTAGTAAAGGAATAGGCGTGGGATAATTGAAAGGATCTTTGGGTTCATTGCCAGGAAAGTATTTAAAAATGAGGGGGCCTATCAGTAATGAGAGGCCTGAAAGATTAACAGAGAAGTGCATTTGTCTCAGTAATTGTTCTTGCAGAAGATGCTGTGGGTGATCTCACTAGATTGGGTGCATTTTGTGTTAATGGAGAAAACAGCGGTGGAGAATGAACTAGTTGATGAATAAAAACTGATGAGGTTCGAGCTGATAAAGCATCGTGGGCAGGGGTCCCTCAGAAGAGAGAGAAGTAGGAGAGAGGCTGCGGGAGAAGCTTACAAAGCGAATTGAATGATGCGCAGGGCTTTACCAGAGAGCCGAGGACAGGAAATGCTCCAGCTTAATATCGGGGTCAGAGTATGTGCTGGGAACGGTTCTGTTGGTTTGACATCGACAGCATTGGAGTTTGTAATAAGAGAAGCGAGTCTGTGAAGGATATCTGATCAAAATGATGGCAGTAAATCCAAGATAGGGTTAGCCTATAAAAGGAAAGGTGTGTCTGATAAACTCCGCTAAAACAGAATTTGTAAATATTTTTCTGCAGATATATTTATGCAACTTTGCTAGCCATTGAGGTTACCCATGCAGCAGAGAATCATACAGCAGAGTAGGGGGCCATTCAGCCCATCGTGCCTGTGCCGGGCTCTGTGAACGAGCTATTCAATTAGTCCCATTCACCCGTTCTTTCCCCACAGCCCTGCAATTTTCTCCCCATCAAGTATTTACCCAATTCCCTTTTGAAAGTTACTTATTGAATCTGCTTCCTCCACCCTTTCAGGCAGCGCATTCCAGATCACAACTGACTGGGTAAAAAAATATGCGAGTAGTGAGTGCGAGAACTGCATTGTACAATGTTGCTGACCCCCAGATTATACGCAGCTACAATGAACTGGATTTACCTGTATAGAGCTTAAAGACACAGAGCAGGTTAGCAGTGAGACATCACGACTGTGCTCCAGCGCGGCGCCCCCCCGCCCCCAGTCCCCTGATCACGCCACAGGAAATCCATTCAATTTAGAAATTTCTGAACAGTCTGCTTAATAAACATCCAAACATCCACAGGTGACAGCTCTGGTCCACTGTCCTTCGAGCATTAATTCAGCCGCAGTCTGATCAGGTTTTTTATGGCATTTAATTTTACACTTTTCAGCTATTTGCCACATGGTGGCGCCAAATCTGATTGGTTCACTGACATCTTGCAGTCAGCTGGAGTACTCCCCTAATAGGTGGCAGCTCGTTTTCTTTTAAGAATGAGTTATCATTGCCATTGGTACAGTCGCACTTTAGAAAAGATGCTGTCCCAGTGTGTTTATTGTGTAGTGCTCTGAATTCAACACCTCAAATAGCTGATGGACACTCCATGTTAAGCAGCCAAACTGGGTGGAGGGTGGGGGGAGATGAAGAGCACTTCATATTGCAAATACTCCCATCCCCTTACCACAATGCTGTCCCCATTAAACACATTCATGAGTTCTGTATGATCCTATTCTGCTGTAACCATTTACACCTGCTCTAGACCCAGCTTTTGCTTCTTGTCCCATTGCCACCCACTTTTGCCTCGCACCATCATCCCTTTTTGTCATTTAATCACTCCTGCCTTCCACCCTATCACAGACCTTCCCCACCTCGCAACCCCCCCCCCCCGCCGCGCCTTTTCCCTGCCCCTGTACTTGCTTAAAAGCTGTTCATCCCTAATGAAAGTCTGTCGACCTGAAACGTTAACTCTGTTTCCCTCTCCACAGATGCTGCCTGACCTGCTGAGTATTTCCACCATTTCCTGTTTTTATTTCCCTCATTTTACTTTGTGGTCAGCATTTAGTGTAAGTGAGGAATCTGCAGCAAATCATGTTTGTACAGCGTGTTGGTGTTATATGTTAATTCAGCAGCTAGTTGTTAAACAGGGCGAGACAACTGCGGAGCGTTCACTGATGTAGAGCAGCCAGAATTCGGATCGGGAATCTGTGCATATTTATAACGCCCGATGTTTAACCAAGGCTGCAGAGCGAGTTATTTACAAGTCTCTCCGTGTATTATTAACGTGCTTCCCTTTTTGACTGATTTCCATTAAACATTCTGGAAATCACATCGCCTGCTGTGCAGCCTTGTCACAGAAAAAGCACACTCGTACACGTGCTCGTGTGTACAGACTCTCACTCACCTGTGCACACACTGAACAGACACACAAGCGCCCATGCACGGTCACTAGGGTCGCCAACCTTCCAGGATTGTCCCTGGAGTCTGCAGGAATTGAAGATTAATCTCAGCTGTGGCTCAGTGGGTAGCACACTCACCTCTGAGTCAGAAGGCTGTGGGTTCAAGTCCCACTCCCGGGACCTGAGCACATAAAGCCAGGCTGACACTCCAGTGCAGTGCTGAGGGAGTGCTGCACTGTCGAGGTGCCGTCTTTCGAATGAGACGTTAAACTGAGGGCCCCGTCTGCTTTCTCAGGTGGACGTAAAAGATCCCATGGCACTATTTTGAAGAAGAGCAGGGGAGTTATCCCCGGTGTCCTGACCAATATTTATCCCTCAATCAACATAACAAAAACAGATTATCACTTTGCTGTTTGTGGGAGCTTGCTGAGCGCACATTGGCTGCCACGTTTCCTACAATACAACAGTGACTACATTTCAAAAATTACTTCATTGGCTGTAAAGCGCTTTCAGACGTTCGGTAGTCGTGAAAGGCGCTATAGAAATTCAAGTCTTTTTTCTCAGGGACACTGCTGTGAGCAACTTGGGAGAAAAATCATAGGGGCATAAAAAATTGTTATATATTCATTTTCTTTGAACACTTTTTTGTTTCTTGGTTATTAAAATATTGCGATGGGAATTAGGCTGTTTGACTGACCGTGAAGAATCATCCGCGTCCCAATTGGAGTGGGAAGGCGGGGCACAGTGAGGATGGACATGGCAGGCAACCAATGGCAGGAGTGTGGGGGAGGGGCCGCTCACGCGACAAAACACCTGGAATACATCCAACCAGAGCTGGCCACTCACATTCAGGATAGTCAACAAATAGGATTCGGGGGTTATTAGAAATACTCCAAGGGAATACTGTGGTTCGATGGATGGAAGGTCTTCTGCCTGGAACTCTTTCTATGTATTTAACGTCTCATCTGAAAGACGGCACCCTCCGACAGTGCAGCACTCCCTCAGTACGGCACTAAAGTGTCGGCCTGGATTATTTGCTGACGAATCCAGAACCGCCTCACTCAGGAGAGAGAGTGCTACCACTGAGCCACAGCGGACACCTTAAGGCTGACAAGGAATGATATGACATGGCACTTACAAGACGTAAAATCATGCAATGTATGTCTGTTGATGATCCAAATGTAATGTGTGCCTTTTTGGACCCAGTTTTCAGTGTTAAATTCTCTCAGTGAAGAACCATCTTGCGGTGAGTTCAGGCTCCTGAGTTATGCAGCAGTGAGAAGTGTGTAGACTGGTTACATTGTGCTTGACTTCATAAATAATTAGACTAATGGCCCTCGAAAGACCATAGCACTGAAACTCTGGTCTGTTACAAGGGTGCAGAGCGGGTGCATCATGTGGTGGGGCCCCAGTTTTGGGCGGAACCTGGATCTGCTGGGATTGTGCCCCATCTAAAAAAACAACCCAAATTCTGATCTGGGGATGGGAGAGAAAATCGTCCAGCTGCCCCCCTACTTCAGAAGACATGCTTTGGGGCCATGTCTGGGGCCGTTCCCACACTACTCAAAGAATTCTGGCCAGCACCCGCTGTGTGGGCCCCAGCTGGCATGAGCTCCACAGTAGGCCTGTCCAAAATAAACATTGGCACCTTTTACTCAGCCTTATAAAGGGCTCTGATCTCACCTTCAGAGTGGCATGGAGCCGCTTCGATGTTCCAGTCGACAGTTGGATGGGCACAGGCCACCAGTCCTTGCGATTTGAGACGGGACACAGGAACAGGAGGAGGCTGTTCAGCCCTCGAGCCCTCTCCGCCATTCAATTAGATCATGGATTATCTGCATCTCAACTCCATTTACCCACCTCAGCTCCGTATCACTTACCGAACAAAAGGTGGGGTCCCTGCCCTTTGGTGGAGCAGGGACCCCGGGACTTTGGGACGCTTCTGTCCCCGCTAACCGTAGTGCTTCCTTTAAATGGTTTAAAAAAACTTACTGAACTAAATCTGTTGCACTACCTTGTTCTTTACTGCCTGTGACAGTGAGATGTGCTGGGGGGATATTTTACCTGCGTTATGTGTCACTGTTAGAACTGTTTTGATTTGCTGACAGGCAACTTGCAACTCCATTTAAATAACTGGGAATGGTTACTCTGATATCCCAAATAAAATGTCATTTTTACTGATATTTCTCCAAATTTATCTGAGTTTTTGGGGTCCAATTTTTTTCCTGATTTTTGATTTAAAAAATAAAACCAGAAAAACACCCACAGTTTTAAAATCAGCAATAAAAACTGACGTTAGTTATCCCTAATTCTCATGTCATTGGTGTTCCTTGATCGTGTTGGACCTTTGTGACATACCATCGTCCTGAAGCTTCGCTCTGTGTTGCTTCGAGCACCCTTTAGTGTACTTGTGCATTTTGACCACAGGGTGGCACCAAAGTAACACAAATTAATCTACACAGTTTCATACCAGCAATTAGAGCGGGGGGAAATCAGCCAGTGATTCCACAACTCAGATGGTACAATGGGAATGGAAGTTATCACAGCCCTAGGTGAGAGCAATTGAAACATGATCAAATTTGACATGATCTGTGATTTAACCTTATTGTCAGCCATGGCTCAGTGGTAGCACTCTCACCTTTGAATCAGAAGGTTGAGGGTTCAAGCCCCACTCCCGAAAAACTTGAGCACAAATTCTAGGCTGACACTTCAGTGCAGTACTGCGGGAGTGCTGCACTGTCTGAGGTGCCATCTTTTGGATGAGACGTTAAACCGAGGCTCCGTCTGCCCTCTCAGGTGGATGTAAAAGATCCCATGGCGCTATTGGAATAAGAACAGGGGAGTTCTCCCCGGCGTCCTGGCCAATATTTATCCCTCAATCAACACCTAAAACAGATTATCTGGTTGTTTATTTCATTGCTGTTAGTGGGATCTTGCTGTGTGCAAATTGGCTAGGCGTTTCCTACATTACAGCAGTGACTACACTTCAAAAGAATTTCATTGGCTGGAAAGCGCTTTGGGACGTCCTGAGGTCGAAAGGTGCTGTAGCTTTCTTTCTCAACACATCAGAGTACTGGCTAACCCAGGTTTTCTGCACACTGGCAGTGTGTAGTGGATGTATCTCTATTGGTGCCTGACGCTGCAGAAGTCGGTGCTGTGAGGAGCCAGGTTGAGGCAAGACATTGGGTTCACCCACCTCCTCCTCCTGGGAACGGAGAGGAGAAGAATGTTAACCTGTTGGCAGTGAGGCAGCCCTTGAAACAACAACAGCAACAACTTGCATTTCTAAAACGTCCCAAGACGCTTCACAGGAGTGGAATCAGACAACATTTGACACCGAGCCGTGTGAAGAGATATTAGGACTGGTGACCAAAAAGGTAGGTTTTAAGGAGCGACTCATAGGAGGAGAGAGAAAGAGACAGAGAGGTTTAGGGAGGGAATGCCAGAGCTTAGGGCCTAGGCAGCTGAAGGCACAGCCACCAATGGTGGAGCGATTAAAATCGGGGATGCGTAAGAGGCCAGAATTGGAGGAGAGCAGAGGTTTATTTAGCAATTTGTTGCAATGTGTAATGCTGCTACGTGTGAGTGCATAAGGAGACAAAGAATGAAAAGCATGATACTAGCTATGAGCTTGGAGAAACCCTCTGACTTTCCTTTCCCTATTCCTTCTATCACTTCCTTATTCACAATCTCCAGGCCCTTCCCCTCATAAGGAGTTACGGGTCACAGCTTAAGTCTACATACACTAGTCCCAATTTTGTGTAGTTTCTCCTGCGAGCAGATAGAAGGAGGACACATGTTGGAATAAAGAACGAAAGATAGAATCATAGAGTGGTTACAGTACAGACGGAGGCCATTCGGCCCGCCGAGCCCATGCCGGCTCTCTGCAAGAGCACTTCAGCTAGTCCCACTCCCCCACCCTTTCCCTGTAGGCTTGCAAAAATTTTTCCTTCAGGTACTTAACCAATTCTCTTTTGGAAGCCACAATTGAATCTGCCTCCACCAATGAATTCCAGATCCTAACCACTCGCTGCGTAAAAAAGTTTTTCCTCATGTTGCCTTTGGTTCTTCTGCCAATCACCTTAAATCTGTGTCCTCTGGTTCTCGACCCTTCCGCCAATGGAAACAATTTCTCTCTATCTACTCTGTCTAGACCCCTCATGATTTTGAACACCTCTATCAAATCTCCTCTCAACCTTCTCTGCTCTAAGGACAACAACCCCAGCTTCTCCAGTCTATCCACGTAACTGAAGTCCCTCATCCCTGGAATCATTTTTGTAAATCTTTTCTGCACCCTCTCTAAGGCCTTCACATCCTTTCTAAAGTGCGGTGCCCAGAATTGGACACAATACTCCAGTTGAGGCCGAACCAGTGTTTTATAAAGGTTCATCATAATTTCCACACTTTTGTACTCTATGCCTCTATTTATGAAGCCCAGGATCCCGTATGCTTTTTTAACCGCTTTCTCAACCTGCCCTGCCACCTTCAATGATTTGTGCACATATACCCCCAGGTCTCTCTGTTCATGCACCCCCTTTAGAATTGTACCCTTTAGTTTATATTGCCTCTTCTTGTTCTTCCTACCAAAATGTACCACTTCACACTTTTCTGCGTTAAATTCCACCAGCCTGTCTATGTCCTCTTGAAGTCTATCACTATCCTCCTCACTGTTCACTATGCATCCAGGTTTTGTCATCTGCAAATTGTGAAATTGTGCCCTGTACACCCAAGTCCAAATCATTGATATATATCAAGAAAAGCAGTGGTCCTAGTACCGATCCCTGGGGAACACCACTGTGTACCTTCCTCCAGTCCGAAAAACAACCTTTCACCACTACTCTGTTTCCTGTCACTTAGCCAATTTCGTATCCATGCTGCCACTGTCCCTTTTATTCCATGGGCTTCAACTTTGCTGGCAGGCGTATTATGTGGCACTTTATCAAACGCCTTTTGGAAGTCCATGTACACATCAACTGCATTACCCTCATCAACCCTCTCTGTTACCCCATCAAAAAATTCAATCAAGATAAAAAGAACTTGCATTTATATAACAAATTAATGGGAACGTTGATTTAAACTTTGTACACGGCCCACGAGGCATTGTGGACCTAAATGGTCCAGGAAGATAAAAAAAACTTTAACACACCCGAAATAGTGGAAGGAATCGATAAGTTGCATAAAATAAGTTCGTTCTGCAAAGCTAGACAAGAACCAAGGTCACAATTACAAGCGAGAGGGACCATAAGTTCAGCATAAGTTTGTTTCTGGTTTTAGTCCCCTCTCCTGATCTGAAGATGAAGGCACAGGCCAGGTGATGATTCCATGAGCACCAGCAGTCCCCCGATACCTTGCCCAACTGACCATTCTTTATCCATGAGCCTGTAAGATAAATAACAGGACTATTTTTTTTGCTCCATTTATAGTTGTGAACTTATGGGGGGTGAAATTGGAAAAAGCTCAAAAACAGGTGCGGGCACCTCAATGCCTGTTGAAAAGAGTTCAGGCAGCATGACAAATTCATGCTGCCTGCTACTTTAAATGATCATAGTGCACAGCCCAGCGCTCAACGCACTGCTGACAGGCTAAGCACTCAGCAGGGGGCCAAAGTTCTCGATGTTCTCGCAAGGCTAGCTTTACTTAAGCTAGCCTGCGCCTCTGAAAGGCAGTCTGCACCTCTTAAAGGTGAGCTGCCTTCATATAATGAAAAATGTTAAAAGTGCTTCAGCACAAACCCAACTGGCTCAACAGGCCAGGGAAAGGGCACCCAGGGTCTCGGACGCAGCATTCGAGGCCTTTGTGCAGGGGGTCAACACTGGAAGAGAGGTCCTCTACCCACAGGGGCCAGGAGGCCCTCCAGAAAGAAGGATGTGGGACCAGATCGCCGAGGCTGTCACTGCCAGCAATATCATCACCAGGACCTGGCACCAGTGCCCAAAGAAGTTTCATGACTTCAGACCAGTGGTCAAGGTCAGTGAATGCATCTTCAAAAGCCGTCTCCTACCAACTGCACCACTAGCCTCACACACTGCTCAATCTGGCCCCACGTCCTTCTTTCTGGAGGGCCTCCTGGCCCCCTGTGGGTTCACCCCCTGCACAAAGGCCTTGAGTGCTGCGTCCGAGACCTGGGTGCCCTTTCCCTGGCTTGTTGAGCCATTTGGGTTAGTGCACGACCCCCCCCCGCCCCCAATCACTCACCTACCAACAATCTCTACCAAACACAAGGCACACCTCATATTCCTAGCATCACCTCACCCCCCCTTGGAGGAGACAGTGCAGGCCATTCTGGGCAGGGGCATGGCTGAGCCCTTGGCCAGCGGCGGGGCTGAAAGTTTACAAGATGCCGGTATCCTCATACATTATCCTCCTTCTCACATCCCACTTCCCCCTCATTCCACAATATCTTCTGATTTACAAGCTGCACATGGTGTAAGCATGCACCTCTTTCTTTGCACCCCTTCCTTCACCACAACCCTACCCTTGTGCCTTCCTCATTTCAGACTCCCAAGAAATCCAGCCTGTCTTGCCAGTAGCTGAGCAAGAAGAGGGAGAGGAGAGTGAAGAAGATGAAGAAACACTGTCACTTGATTTGACACTCCCAACCACCAGCTCCTCGACGTCATCCTGCAAGGCTATCTGCAGTCTCCCACACTGAAAATCAGAAGCCTTCCACCAGCCATGCTGCAGCCACTGGGGTAGCACTGTGTAGGAGCACTAGGATAGGCAAAGGCACACGCAAGACAGTCACTAAGGGAATGCACAAGAATGATTAGTTAATTTTTTGATGTAATATTGGATGCATATATGGATAAAGTTGGATTGGAAAGATTGCTTTGTGGTGGCTTTTATTTCAGCATTGTGGCCCAGAGGACGCTGTGATGGCCAGTAACAGAGGGAAGGTAATGTGTGGGACAAATGTTGAAACAGGAATTGGGGTTGTGTTCACTGGTACCGCAGGCGGATGATTCGATCCCGGATATCCCGGCCAGAAAGGGGCTGTCTGGGTTGCCTCCTTCTTTCCTCTTCCTCCACTTCTGCTTCCTCCTCTTCTGCTTCTTCCTCTTCCTCCTTCGCCTCTTCCTCCTCCCTCTGTGAACCAATTGTCCCCTTTGCTGCCTCTTCATCTCCATGTGATGCTGCAGCCCAAGGGGGAATACAACTAGAGCCCTCAGGACTGGGAGCAAGTGATGTTCTCAGAGGCCTTCCTTTAAGAGCCAAAACCTTACAAACATCCAGCAGCACTCCCTGCACTCCCTTCACACTTTAACAACTTTTTAAATGTCTTACACCAAGCCACTGCTCAAATAAAATGTACAGGAACCAGTACAAAAGCAAAAGTCTAAACTTAGCTCAAAGTTGTGTGTGTCCCTTTAAGAAGCACTGGGGGGGGGGGGGGGGGCGGGTCTATCATCGTTCAGCTATGCGTGTTTTGGAGAGGGTGTTGAATGGAGCAGCGACGTCCAAAATAGCAGGTCATGCCTCAATTCAGCGTTGCACGCTGATTGATGCCACAATCTGACTAATTACCATTTTTCCATCGAGCTCAGGCAATGGCAGCGCTGCCAATCTGCCCAAAACGGCAGTGGGCGGAAGCATTTAAAAAATATTCTGCTTTTCCATTCTTTCAATTAGAGTGGATAATTTCACGCTTCCCCACACTATATACTCCATCTGCCACCTTCTTGCCCACTCACTTAACCTGTCTATATCCCTTTGCAGCCTCTTTGTGTCCTCCTCACAGCTTACTTTCCCACCTAGCTTTGCATCGTCAGCAAACTTGGATACATTACACTCGGTCCCTTCATCTAAGTCATTAATATCGATTGTAAATAGCTGAGGCCCCAACACTGATCCTTGCGGCACCCCACTAGTTTACACCCTGCCATCCTGAAAATGACCCGTTTATTCCTAATCTCAGTTTTCTGCCCGTTAACCAATCCTCTATCTATGCTAATATATTACCTCCAATCCCATGAGCCCTAATCTTGTGTAATTTTCAATTCACTTATCAGAAGTATTTACTAAACTGGTGCTGAATTTTTTTCCCAGTTCTGGAAATATACAAATATTTTCTCCTGTATAAATTTGCAAATTTCTAATGCTAATGTTATGCTACGGACTTTTAAATGTAATTCTCTTAACCCATTGCAGATTGTAATAGCTTTTCTGTGTCACAAATAAGAGCACTAGATTATAATTTTTGTAGCATATTCATTTTTTTGTAAAGAAATTCATATTTTATTGTTTCATATTACACTTTGACTAATTTTAGCAGGAAGACACTATGAGACAATGTTATGGTGAAAGTCCATTCACCAACCTTCCATCAGGAGGAGCAGAACGTGTCCGGCATAACATTGATCTGCACACTGATGGAATCTCTTAATTACATTTAAAAGCATTCATTCCAGTTCAGCTGCAGGAAACAGTTGGTATCGAAAATACAATTTTTTCCCCCTGCAGCAAGTAATCCAAGTTAGGTCAGGCTGGAGAGGCAGGGAATGCAACCTCATCTGTGCTGGATCATACAGTCTTTAAAGCATTCTATCACTTAAGTGTCAAGAATGATGAAACTGATTGCAAACTTGCTTCCCCCACATCATCAAACCTTCAATCATCAACGCTTGCCGAGTCATTGGCAGTGAAAGAATGACATGTTGTGACAAATATAACTTAAAGACAGTCTCACTACATCGAAAATAAAGCTGTTTTGTAACATGTCTTAGGACAAGAAAGATTTGTCTTTTGAAAACTGTGATAATCAGTGTTCAAAGGACCTTTGATCAGTTGTTGCAGAATTGATTTGCCCGCTGCCTGGTAGGAATCCCACTTTATGCTTTGTTGGTTGAGTTAATCCTTTGATTGGCAGGTGGAGGTGTTTGATCTGTCTCACAGGATGTTTGATTTTAGATTGCTTTGTACAAAGGAAAACTGCAAAGGAAGCATCCTTTTGAGAGAGATAAAACATCTTCAGCTGACAATCAAAAAGATTAACTCCAACAATATAGCACAACAGGAAATATTAAAATGTCCTCTGTATTCTGCAAGGATCCGTGAAACTAATACAAAAAATTACATTACATGAATTAGGTTGTTTCCCATTTTTAATTTTACCAGTACAGCTACATTTATCTTTTTGCAATTTTCTCGCTTCTTTTCCTGAAGCCCCCTGCTCTTGTTGGGGGTTTGTTCCATTGTTGGTGGCCACCATCGACTATCTGACCCAAGGGACCATCGTACATGTGACACTGAGTGTCGGCAGGCTCTAGAGCCATCAAAGTTATCAAAGGCAAGTGCAGGACTCATCCAACAGTCATATATAGAAACATAGGAATTATTGGACAAAAAAAGACACAGGACCATCTAGTTCACCTTCTACCATCCTGATACTTGCATGATACAATGATAATGGAGTTGTTGGGTAATCATAGAAATTAATTTCTGTCATTTAGTCTCCAACAGGCCCAGACATGGAAAACTCCAGTGGTGGAGAGCTTTGAGAAGCATAGGTCCAAAGTCACCTGTTCCTCACATGCACAAAATGTTACAGGCACCAGACACACAATGTTACAGGCAGCAGGCACACAATGTTACAGGCACCAGGCACACAATGTTAAAGGCACCAGGCACGCAATGTTACAGGCACCAGGCACACAATGTTACAGGCATCAGACATATGATGTTACAGGCACCAGGCACACAATGCTACAGGGACGAGGCACAAAATGTTACAGGCACCAGGCACACAATGTTACAGGCACACAATGTTATAGGCATCAGACACACGATGTGACAGGCACCAGGCACACCATGTTACAGGCACCAGGCACACGATGTTACAGGCACCAGGCACACGATGTTACAGGTACCAGACACACAATGTTACAGCCACCAGACACAATGTTACAGGTACAAAATGGTACAGGCACCAGTCACACAATGTTACAGGCACAAAATGGTACAGGCACCAGGCACACAATGTTACAGGCACCAGGCACACAATGTTACAGGAACCAGGCACAAAATAGTTACAGGCACCAGGCACACGATGTTACATGCACCAGACACACCATGTTACAGGCACCAGGCACACGATATTACATGCACCAGACACACGATGGTACAGGCACCAGGCACACAATGTCACAGGCACACAATGTTACAGGCAAAAGGCACAAAAGGTTACAGGCACCAGGCACACAATGTTACAGGCACCAGGCACACAATGTTAAAGGCACCAGGCACACAATCTCACAGGCACCAGGCACAAAATGTTACAGGCACCAGGCACACAATATTACAGGCACCAGGCACACAATGTTAAAGGCACCAGGCACACAATGCTAAAGGCACCAGGCACACAATGTTACAGTCACCAGGCAAACAATGTTACAGGCACCAGTCACACAATGTTACAGGCACCATGCACACAGTGTTACAGGCACCAGGCACACAATGTTACATGCACCATGCACACAATGCGACATGAACTAGCCACAAAATGTTACAGGCACCAGGCGCACAATGCTACAGGAAAGAGGCACAAAATGTTACAGTCACCAGGCACACAATGTTACAGGCATCAGACACACGATGTTACAGGCACCAGGCGCACAATGCTACAGGAACGAGGCACAAAATGTTACAGGCACCAGGCAAACAATGTTACAGGCACCAGACACACCATGTTACAGGCACCAGACACACGATGTTACAGGCACCAGACACACGATGTTACAGACACCAAGCACAAAATGTTACAGGCACCAGGCACACAATGTTACAGGCACACAATGTTACAGGCACCAGGCAAACAATGTTACAGGCACCAGACACACCATGTTACAGGCACCAGACACACCATGTTACAGGCACCAGACACACGATGTTACAGACACCAAGCACACAATATTACAGGCACCAGGCACACAATGTTACAGCCACGAGGCACACAAAGTTACAGGCACCAGTCACACAATCTTACAGGCACCAGACACAATGTTACAGGCACACAATGTTCCAGGCACCAGGCACACCATGTTACAGGCACACGATGTTACATGCACCAGACACACCATGTTACAGGCACCAGGCACACGATGTTACAGGTACCAGACACACGATGGTACAGGCACCAGGCACACAATGTCACAGGCACACAATGTTACAGGCAAAAGGCACACAATGTTACATGCACCAGGCACACAATGTTACAGGCACCAGGCACACAATGTTACATGCACCATACACACAATGTTACAGGTGCCAGGCACACAATGTTACAGGCACCAGGCACACAATGTTACAGGCACCAGGCGCAGAATGTTACTGGCACCAGACACACAATGCTACAGGCACCAGGCACAAAATAGTTACAGGCACCAGGCACACGATGTTACATGCACCAGACACACCATGTTACAGGTACCAGGCACACGATGTTACATGCACCAGACACATGACGTTACAGGTACCAGACACATGATGGCACAGGCACCAGGCACACAATGTTACAGGTACACAATGTTACAGGCAAAAGGCACAAAAGGTTACAGGCACCAGGCACACAATGTTACCGGCACCAGGCACACAATGTTACAGGCACCATACACACAATGTTACAGGTGCCAGGCACACAATGTTACAGACACCAGGCACAAAATGTTACAGGCACGAGGCACACGATGTTACAGGCACCAGACACACAATGTTACAGGCACCAGACACACAATGTTACAGGCACCAGGCGCAAAATGTTACAGGCACCAGGCACACAATGTTACAGGCACCATGCACACAATGCGACATGAACTAGGCACAAAATGTTACAGGCACCAGGCACACAGTGTTACAGGCATCAGGCACACCATGTTACAGGCATCAGACACACGATGTTACAGGCAACAGGTGCACAATGCTACAGGAATTATGCACAAAATGTTACAGGCACCAGGAAAACAATGTTACAGGCACCAGACACACCATGTTACAGGCACCAGGCACACGATGTTATAGGCACCAGACACACGATGTTACAGACACCAAGCACACAATGTTACAGGCACCAGACACAATGTTACAGGCACAAAATGGCACAGGCACCAGACACAATGTTACCAGCACAAAATGGTATAGGCAACAGGCACACAGGGGGAAAAATTCAGTTGGTTGCGCCTCCCGTTTGCGCCTTAAGAGGGCGCTAATGGGGCGCAAAGCCGCTAACGCCCGGGCGCAGTGATGTTTGCGCCGCTCGGGAACTTAACTTGAGATTGTGCGGCGGCGCTAAACTTTAACGCCACGACCACCTGCGCGCGCAGATTGTGACGTCATTCCATGGTGCAACGCCCTTGTGGCGCCCCGGAGCGGAAATTGAGTGGCGCCCCCTGCCTTACCGCCTGGCGCATCCAACGACTGGAAGACTGGAACGCTATCAATCGCTGTGGGGCTGGGGGGGGCGCTATTTAAAGGGGGCCTCTTCCTGTCTTTTTCTGTGGTTGACATTTTTGCACCACTCATTCTGAGAGAGAGAGAGAGAGATTCGGAGAGAGAGAAAGAGAGACTTCTGCATTGAGTCAACGCTTTGTGAGGTAGTTTTGCCTACTGATCCTAACTTCGCTGGTACTTTGGTTGCTGTCCTTCATAACTTTGCTTGCAAAGAGACTATGGGGGCTGCACTGAATGGGGGCGTCGTCCTGCTCCAGCTGAATCGGAGGACACAGAGATGCAGAGAGAGAGTGGCAATGATGGCCAGACGGAGGAGGGCCAACAGGCGTCTGTACAGGAGAGCTTACCCTCCCAGGGTATATCGTGAACAGCTCTCCTACATTCATATGTCTGAGGAGCTGTGTTTGCGAAGGCTGCGATTCAGCAAGGAGGTGGTCACTGAGCTCTGCCACCTGCTGCAGCCAGATCTGCAGCCTCAACTGAGGTCCAGGACGTCTCTGTCGGTGGCAGTGAAGGTCACAGTGGCTCTCAACTTCTATGCTACTGGCTCATTTCAAGCTGCTGCTGGGGACCTCGCCAATATCTCCCAGTTCGCGGTGCATTGCTGCATCCGGCAGGTCACAAATGCCCTCTTTAAAAGGAGACGAGAGTTCATCTCTTTCCCCATGACCCTAGACAAGCAGCGTGACCGCGCTCTGGGCTTTGCGAGGGTAGCGGGCTTCCCCATGGTGCAGGGCGCCATTGACTGCACGCATGTGGCTTTGCGTGCTCCACATGAGAATGCCGAGAATTTCCGGAACAGAAAGCGGTTCCATTCCTTGAATGTTCAGTTGGTCTGTGACCACAGACAGCTGATACTCGCTGTCAATGCCCACTATCCTGGCAGCTGCCACAATGCTTTCATCCTGCGCCAGACTACTGTGGCAGAACTTTTCGAGGCACCGCATCAGCCAGTTGGTTGGCTTCTCGGGGACAAGGGGTATCCATTGAGCACCTGGCTGATGACACCGCTCCGTACGTCCAACACCCCTGCTGAGCTGCTGTACAACGAGAGCCATCAAGCTACCAGGAACATCATTGAGCGCACAATCGGCGTGCTGAAGCAACGGTTCCGCTGTCTCGACCATTCTGGAGGAGCCCTGCAGTACTCGCCTGAGCGAGTATCCAACTTCGTAGTTGTGTGCTGCATGTTGCATAACATGGCAATCGTCAGGACCCAGCCAATGCCACCAGGCCTTGGAGCACCACCAGAGGAGGAGGAGGAAGAGGAGGAAGAGGACGAGGAGGATGATCAGCAGCAGCACCAAGGCGGGAGGGCGGCCCACAATGGTGAAACTGCAAGGGCCGTCCGTCAACGGCTGATAGCAAGCCGCTTCTAGGGCCCCTGCTGTGGAAATGGCTTCTGCCATTGCTAACAACATCAATGAACCCAGCATGCAACCCCTAAGCCGGCCAAGGCACCAATGATTCCAAACACCAAACATGTATATTTTGAATACAAAAACTTATTTATTTTACAAACTCTGTGTGTGTCATTTCCTCATGACAAACTCATAGAAATAAACACAAAAAAACAGTCATTAACATAACTGGTTCTCACAACCTGGAGATAATGTCCAAAACACTAGACAAAAGTTGGACCACGAACCTCGGCCTTTAATAAAAAAATCACCAGCATTTTGTCACACCTCCTACTTTTTGCCCTTCGAGGGTGATCTCCTTCCCTTGCGCACTTCCCCCCTTCTAACCCTACTGCTCCTCCGTAATGGGACCTCAGTGGCTGCAGCAAGGCTGGTGGAAGGCTGCTGATTGTCAGACCCTGACACTGCAGATGCCCCTGAAGGACGCCCTCGACCAGTTCTGGGCCTGGAGGGCCCGGCTGCAGACTGCACCAACTCTGCATGGGCGGCAGCAGTCTGTCCTACAGGCGGTGGCAAGTGCAGTGGAGAAGTGACAGTGTTGGCAGCAGGAATGCTGTCATCGTGAGAGAGGACAGCAACTCCCTGCTCGCCCGACACACTGGCACTCCCACGGGGCAGCACTTCAGCATCCGGAGCAATCCGCTGGAGCACAGATTGCTGGCCTGCTGCGGCGCGGTGAGAGCCCCGGGGACATGTGAACGAACCATCGAGGTTGGCAGCAGTCAGTGCTCGCGTGGCCTCAATCTGAGTCTGCATGAGAGCAGTCAGAGATGGGATCACGGCAGTCAGTGACTGAATTGCAGCACTAAGCTTTAGTGTGGCATCCGCCTGTGCTACAGCGAAGTGCTCCACACTCCTTGCCAGTGCCTCAATGCATTCGGGCACCCTTCCCACTGCACCCATGAGCTCAGTGTGCATGCCCACCGCCTGGGTGTTCATTTCTACGATCAGCCGCTCCTCCTCTGCGTCCATTGCAGTAGGAGTCGCTGGCATACTCTCCCTCTGGGGAGAAGGCCCCCGTTCTTCCCTACCCCCCCCCCATGGCGTTGCTGCAGCCCGCTGGGTCCTGGAGCTTCACCCTCATCAGACCCTTTCCCCCTGCTCCCCTCCAGGGAAGGCGTGTTCCCAGTGTGGGCATGGGCTTCCTCGGGAGAGGGTGGCACTGATGCTCCGGCTTCCTCTTCCTCCTCGGCTGCAGCTTCACTCCCAGTGGCAGCTTCAGGGCCCATCTCCTCAGCTGGTGAATCACCATCTGAAAGCAGGGAGGTACAAGAGTGGCTTTAGCGTGAGGACAGGGTGGCAGTAAGGGAGGAATAAGTGCAGCGAGTTAGCAAGTTGGATTGAAAGTGTCAAAGGCTGGTGTTGTGAGGGACAAGTGGAAGGACAGAGGACAAAAAGGTGATGACCTTACCATTGCTGTCCAGAACGGGGTCGGCGTCTCCAGTGGCGACGGGACCGATCACCCGGCTTGCCACAATCCTGTGGACGCGCTCCTCAAGATCGCTGAGGGGTTGCAGCTGAGGCCGCCCTCCACCTGTCCGTTGCTGCTGTCTCCTATTATGCGCCAGCTTGGCCTGCAAGAAAAAGGACAGCATCTGAGTAAATATACAGCCATGGTCTTGCCTGATGTGCCTCCCATAGGTGAATAGCCCTTACTGTATGCAGCCATGGTCTTGCCTGATGTGCCTCCCATAGGTGAATAGCCCTTACTGTATGCAAAGTGTGGAATGTGTGTGTGTGTTTGATGAAAGGGCCATAGGTGTTGGATGAGTGTTGTGCATTGGGGTTTTAAGACCCTCTGGCCATAGAGTGAGGTTGAGATGGAGGGATGGAGAGGTATTGAGAAAAAGCCACTCACCCTGACGACCCGAGTGAGGTCGTTGAACTTTTTGTGGCATTGAACATGGGTCCTGGGCACCATGCTCCTGGAGGAGACGCTCTGAGCCACCTCCCTCCACACTCTTCTGTACTCGCGTGGCAAAGGCCTCCTGCCACTCTCAGGGAAGAGTATACATCTTCTGCGCTCCACCGCACCAACCAGAGCATCCAAGGCCCGCTCGGTGAAGCACTGAGCTCGTTCTCTCACCCTCTCCATCCTTGGCAGCAAAATGGATTCACAGGTCTCTCCAGGCCGAGATTCAAGGCTGCAATGAGCAGGGTGTGGCTGGGGAGCAAGTTGCCCCCCCCCCCTTTAAGAACTGGCCGGCGCCAGTGTGTCTGTGTTCCCTCGCTAACTGGCAGCACCTGCGCTGCGCTCGCGCGCTGAGTTAGCGCCTCACTGCTCGGCCTTTGCGCCTTAAGACAGGTGTGCAGCGCCTGATTTAGCACTCCACTCACCTCCCGGGGCGGTAAAAGTGAAGTTTCCAGTCAGTGGCGATAATTAGCGCCAGGCGCTAATTTTTCCTTCCAGACGATATTTGCGCCCCAAACGGGGCGCGACCTAATTTTTCCCCCATAATGTTATATGCACCAGGCACACAATGTTAAAGCCACCAGGCAGACAATGTTACAGGCACCAGGCACACAATGTTACAGGCAAACAATGTTACAGGCACCAGGCACACAATGTTACAGGCATCAGGCACACAATGTTACAGGTATCAGACACACGATGTTACAGGCAACAGGCGCACAATGCTACAGGAATGAGGCACAAAATGTTACAGGCACCAGGCAAACAATGTTACAGGCACCAGACACAATGTTACAGGCACAAAATGGCACAGGCACCAGACACAAAGTTAACGGCACAAAATGGTATAGGCAACAGGCAAACAATGTTACAGGTACCAGGCACATAATGTTATATGCACCAGGCACACAATGTTAAAGCCACCAGGCAGACAATGTTACAGGCACTAGGTACACAATGTTAAAGGCACCAGGCAGACAATGTTCCAGCACCAGGCACACAATGTTACAGGCACCAGGCGCAAAATGTTACTGGCACCAGGCACACGATGTTATATGCACCAGACACACCATGTTACAGGCACACGATGTTACAAGCACCAGGCACACAATGTTACAGGCACCAGACACATGATGTTAGAGGCACCAGACAAACGATGGTACAGGCACCAAGCACACAATGTTACAGGCACACAATGTTACAGGCAGAAGGCACACAATGTTACATGCACCAGGCACACAATGTTACAGGCACCAGGCACAAAAGGTTACAGGCACCAGGCACACAATGTTACAGGCACCAGGCACACAATGTTACATGCACCATACACACAATGTTACAGGCATCAGGCACACAATGTTACAGGCACCAGGCACACACTGTTACAGCCACCAGGCACACAATGTTACAGGCACAAGGGACACAATGTTACAGCCACCAGGCACACAATGTTTCAGGCACAAGGGACACAATGTTACAGGCACTAGGCACACAATGTTAAAGGCACCAGACACACCATGTTACAGGGACCAGACACACAATGTTACAGGCACCATGCACACACTGTTAAAGGCACCAGAAACACAATGTTACAGAGGTAAGACACACAATGTTACAGGCAGCAGGCACATAAAGGTACAGGCACCAGACACATAATGTTACAGGCACCAGGCACACAATGTTGCAGGCACTAGGCACACAATGTTACATGCACCATACACACAATGTTACAGTTGCCAGGCACACAATGTTGTAGACACCAGGCACAAAAGGTTACAGGCACCAGGCACACCATGTTACAGGCACCAGGCACACAATGTTAGAGGCACCAGGCACACAATGTTACAGGCACCAGGCAAATAATGTTACAGGCACCAGGCACACAATGTTCCAGGCACCAGGCACACAATGTTCCAGGCACCAGGCACACCATGTTACAGGCACCAGGCACACAAAGTTAAAGGCACCAGGCACAACATGTTACAGGCACCAGGCACACAATGTTACAGGAACCAGGCACACCATGTTACAGGCACCAGGCACACTATGTTACAGGCACCAGGCGCAAAATGTTACAGGCACCATGAACACACTGTTAAAGGTACCAGAAACACAATGTTACAGAGGTAAGGCACACAATGTTACAGGCAGCAGGCACATAAAGTTACAGGCACCAGACACACAATGTTACAGGCAGCAGGCACATAAAGTTACAGGCAGCAGGCACATAAAGTTACAGGCACCAGACACACAATGTTACAGGCAGCAGGCACATAAAGTTACAGGCACCAGACACACAATGTTACAGGCAGCAGGCACATAAAGTTACAGGCACCAGACACATAATGTTACAGGCACCAGGCACACAATGCTACAGGAACCAGGCACACAATGTTACAGGCACATAATGTTAAGGGTACGAGGCACAAAATGTTACAGGCAGAAGGCACACAATGTGACATGCACCAGGCACACAATGTTACAGGCACCAGGCACACAATGTTACATCCACCATACACACAATGTTACAGACACCAGGCACAAAAGGTTACAGGCACGAGACACACCATGTTACAGGCACCAGGCACACAATGTTACAGGCACCAGGCACACACTGTTACAGCCACCAGGCACACAATGTAACAGGCAGCAGACACACGATGTTACAGGCACCAGACACACGATGTTACAGGCACTAGGCACACAATGATAAATGCACCAGACACACAATGTTACAGGCACCAGACACACGATGTTACAGGCACTAGGCACACAATGATAAATGCACCAGCCACACAATGTTACAGGCACCAGGCACACAATGTTAAAGGCACCAGGCACACAATGTTAAAGGCACCAGGCACACAATGTTAAAGGCACCAGGCACACAATGTTACAGGCACCAGACACACGATGTTATAGGCACTAGGCACACAATGTTACAGGCACCAGGCACACAATGTTACAGGCACCAGGCACACAATGTTACAGGCACCAGGCACACAATGTTACAGGCACTAGGCACACAATGTTAAAGGCACCAGGCACACAATGTTAAAGGCACCAGGCACACAATGTTACAGGCACCAGACACACGATGTTACAGGCACTAGGCACACAATGTTAAAGGCACCAGGCACACAATGTTACAGGCACCAGACACACGATGTTACAGGCACTAGGCACACAATGTTACAGGCACCATGCACACGATGTTACAGGCACTAGGCACACAATGATAAATGCACCAGACACACAATGTTACAGGCACCAGACACGCAATGTTACAGGCGCTAGGCACACAATGTTACAGGCACCAGGCACACAATGTTACAGGCACCAGACACACAATGTTACAGGCACCAGACACACAATGTTACAGGCGCTAGGCACACAATGTTACAGGCACCAGGCACTCAATGTTACAGGCACCAGACACACAATGTTACAGGCGCTAGGCACACAATGTTACAGGCACCAGACACACAAGGTAACAGGCACCAGGCACACAATGTTAAAGGCACCAGGCACATAATGTTACAGGCACCAGACACACAATGTTACAGGCACCAGGCACACAATGTTAAAGGCACCAGGCACACAATGTTACAGGCACCAGACACACAATGTTACAGGCACATAATGTTAAGGGTACGAGGCACAAAATGTTACAGGCACCAGGCACACAATGTTACAGGCGCTAGGCACACAATGTTACATGCACCAGACACACAATGTAACAGGCACCAGGCACACAATGTTAAAGGCACCAGGCACATAATGTTACAGGCACCAGACACACAATGTTACAGGCACCAGGCACACAATGTTACAGGCACCAGGAACACAATGTTATAGGCTCCAGGCACAAAATGTCAAAGGCACCAGGTACACAATGTTACAGGCACCAGACACATGATGTTACAGGCACCAGACAAACGATGGTACAGGCACCAGGCACACAATGTTACAGGCACACAATGTTACAGGCAGAAGGCACACAATGTTACATGCACCAGGCACACAATGTTACAGGCACCAGGCACAAAAGGTTACAGGCACCAGGCACACAATGTTACAGGCACCAGGCACGCAATGTTACATGCACCATACACACAATGTTACAGGTGCCAGGCACACAATGTTACAGACACCAGGCACAAAATGTTACAGGCACGATACACACCATGTTATAGGCACCAGGCACACAATGTTACAGGCACCAGGCACACAATGTTACAGGGACAAGGGACACAAAGTTACAGCCACCAGGCACACAATGTTACAGGCAGCAGGCACATAAAGTTACAGGCACCAGACACATAGGGGTAGAAATTAGGTCGCGCCCCATTTGGGGCGCAAATATCGTCCGGACGCAAATATTAGCGCCTGGCGCTAATTATCGGCACTGATGGGAAACTTCACTTTTACCGCTAAAGCAGGCGCTGCACACCTCTCTTAAGGCGCAAAGGCCGAGCAGTGAGGCGCTAACTCGGAGCGCTGGCGAAGCTCATGTAATGTCAGTCAGCAATGGAACACACACACAATGGCACGGGCCAGTTCTTAAAGGGGATGGTTAATCTTGCTTTCCATCCACATCCTGTTCATTGCTGCCTTGAATCTCGGCCTGGAGAGACTTGCACATCAAATGTGCTGGAAAGAACAATGGAGAGCACCAGGCAAAGAGCTCAGAGTGCAGCTCCCACGGTCTCTGCTAAATCGATACAAGGAATGGCAAATCAAAATGAACCTGCAAAGTGCTGCTCAGTACCCAAAACTCCTTCACAGAACGTTGAATCTCTCCAGAAGTCTCTCCCTCTCTCTCTCAGAATGCATAGTTCAAAAATGCCACCAACAATAAAAGACAGGAAGAGGCCCCCTTTAAATAGCGCCCCCCCCAGCCCCACAGCGATTGATAGCGTTCCAGTCTTCTGGTCGTTGGAAGCGCCAGGCGGTAAGGCAGGGGGCGCCACTCATTTTCCGCTACGGGGCGCCCCAAGGGCGTTGCACCATCTAATGACGTCACAATCTGCGCGCGCAGGTGGTCGCAGCGGTAAGTTTTAGCGCCGCCGCACAATCTCAAGTTAAGTTCTCGAGCGGCGCAAACATCGCTGCGCCCGGGCGTTAGCGGCTTTGCACCCCATTAGCGCCCTCTTAAGGCGCTAACGGGTGGCGCACCCAAGTGAATTTTTACCCCATAATGTTACAGGCACCAGGCACACAATGTTACAGGCACCAGGCACACAATGTTACATGCACCATACACACAATGTTACAGTTGCCAGGCACACAATGTTGCAGACACCAGGCACAAAAGGTTACAGGCACCAGGCACACGATGTTACAAGCATCAGGCACACGATGTTACAGGCACCAGACACGTGATGTTACAGGCACCAGAAAAACGATGGCACAGGCACCAGGCACACAATGTTACAGGCACACAATGTTACAGGCAGAGGCCACACAATGTTACATGCACCAGGCACACAATGTTACAGGCACCAGGCACACAATGTTACATCCACCATACACACAATGTTACAGACACCAGGCACAAAAGGTAACAGGCACGAGACACTCCATGTTACAGGCACCAGGCACACAATGTTACAGGCACCAGGCACACACTGTTACAGCCACCAGGCACACAATGTAACAGGCACCAGACACACGATGTTACAGGCACCAGACACACGATGTTACAGGCACTAGGCACACAATGATAAATGCACCAGACACACAATGTTACAGGCACCAGACACACGATGTTACAGGCACTAGGCACACAATGATAAATGCACCAGACACACAATGTTACAGGCACCAGACACATGATGTTACAGCCACTAGGCACACAATGTTAAAGGCACCAGGCACACAATGTTAAAGGCACCAGGCACACAATGTTAAAGGCACCAGGCACACAATGTTAAAGGCACCAGGCACACAATGTTACAGGCACAAGACACACGATGTTACAGGCACTAGGCACACAATGTTACAGGCACCAGGCACACAATGTTACAGGCACCAGGCACACAATGTTACAGGCACCAGGCACACAATGTTAAATGCACCAGGCACACAATGTTAATGGCACCAGGCACACAATGTTAAAGGCACCAGGCACACAATGTTACAGGCACCAGACACACGATGTTACAGGCACCAGACACACGATGTTACAGGCACTAGGCACACAATGTTAAAGGCACCAGGCACACAATGTTACAGGCACCAGGCACACGATGTTACAGGCACTAGGCACACAATGATAAATGCACCAGACACACAATGTTACAGGCACCAGACACACGATGTTACAGGAACTAGGCACACAATGAGAAATGCACCAGACACACAATGTTACAGGCACCAGGCACACAATGTTACAGGCGCTAGGCACACAATGTTACAGGCACCAGGCACACAATGTTACAGGCACCAGACACACAATGTTACAGGCGCTAGGCACACAATGTTACAGGCACCAGGCACACAATGTTACAGGCACCAGGCACACAATGTTACAGGCACCAGACACACAATGTTACAGGCACCAGACACACAATGTTACAGACACCAGGCACAAAAGGTTACAGGCACGAGGCACACCATGTTACAGGCACCAGGCGCACAATGTTACAGCCACCAGGCACACAATGTTACTGGCACCAGACACACAATGCTACAGGAACCAGGCACAAAATTGTTACAGGCACCAGGCACACGATGTTACAAGCACCAGACAGACGATGTTACAGGCACCAGACACATGATGTTACAGGCACCAGACAATCGATGGTACAGGCACCAGGCACACAATGTTACAGGCACACAATGTTACAGGCAGAAGGCACACAATGTTACAGGCACCAGGCACAAAAGGTTACAGGCACCAAGCACACAATGTTACAGGCACCAGGCACACTATGTTACATGCACCATACACACAATGTTACAGGTGCCAGGCACACAATGTTACAGACACCAGGCACAAAAGGTTACAGGCACGAGACACACCATGTTACAGGCACCAGGCACACAATGTTACAGGCACCAGGCACACACTGTTACAGCCACCAGGCACACAATGTTCAAGGCACCAGGCACACAATGTTACAGGCACCATGCACACAATGATAAATGCACCAGACACACAATGTTACCGGGACCAGGCACACAATGATAAATGCACCAGACACACAATGTTACAGGCACCAGGCACACAATGTTACAGGCACCATGCACACAATGATAAACGCACCAGACACACAATGTTACAGGCACCAGACACACAATGTTACAGGTACCAAGCACACAATGTTAAAGGCACCAGGCACACAATGTTACAGGCGCTAGGCACACAATGTAACAGGCACCAGGCACACAATGTTAAAGGCACCAGGCACACAATGTTACAGCCACTAGGCACACAATGTTAAAGGCACCAGGCACACAATGTTACAGGCACCAGGCACACAATGTTACAGGGACCAGGCACACAATGTTACAGGAACCAGGCACACAATGTAACAGACACCAGGCACACAATGTTAAAGGCACCAGGCACACAATGTTACAGCCACTAGGCACACAATGTTAAAGGCACCAGGCACACAATGTTACAGGCACTAGGCACACAATGTAACAGGCACCAGGCACACAATGTTAAAGGCACCAGGCACACAATGTTACAGCCACTAGGCACACAATGTTACAGGAACCAGGCACAAAATTGTTACAGGCACCAGGCACACGATGTTACAAGCATCAGGCACACGATGTTACAGGCACCAGACATGTGATGTTAAAGGCACCAGACAAACGATGGCACAGGCACCAGGCACACAATGTTACAGGCACACAATGTTAAAGGCAGAAGGCACACAATGTTACATGCACCAGGCACACAATGTTACAGGCACCAGGCACACAATGTTACAGACACCAGGCACAAAATGTTACAGGCACGATACACACCATGTTATAGGCACCAGGCACACAATGTTACAGGCACCAGGCACACAATGTTACAGGGACAAGGGACACAAAGTTACAGCCACCAGGCACACAATGTTACAGGCACCAGACACACAATGTTACAGGCACCAGACACACAATGTTAAAGGCACCATGCACACACTGTTAAAGGCACCAGAAACACAATGTTAAAGAGGTAAGGCACACAATGTTACAGGCAGCAGGCACATAAAGTTACAGGCACCAGACACATAATGTTACAGGCACCAGGCACACAATGTTACAGGCACCAGGCACACAATGTTACATGCACCATACACACAATGTTACAGTTGCCAGGCACACAATGTTGCAGACACCAGGCACAAAAGGTTACAGGCACCAGGCACACGATGTTACAGGCACCAGACACGTGATGTTAAAGGCACCAGACAATCGATGGTACAGGCACCAGGCACACAATGTTACAGGCACACAATGTTACAGGCAGAAGGCACACAATGTTACAGGCACCAGGCACAAAAGGTTACAGGCACCAAGCACAAAAGGTTACAGGCACCATGCACACTATGTTACATGCACCATACACACAATGTTACAGGTGCCAGGCACACAATGTTACAGACACCAGGCACAAAAGGTTACAGGCACGAGACACACCATGTTACAGGCACCAGGCACACAATGTTACAGGCACCAGGCACACACTGTTACAGCCACCAGGCACACAATGTTCAAGGCACCAGGCACACAATGTTACAGGCACCATGCACACAATGATAAATGCACCAGACACACAATGTTACCGGCACCAGGCACACAATGATAAATGCACCAGACACACAATGTTACAGGCACCAGGCACACAATGTTACAGGCACCATGCACACAATGATAAACGCACCAGACACACAATGTTACAGGCACCAGACACACAATGTTACAGGTACCAAGCACACAATGTTAAAGGCACCAGGCACACAATGTTACAGGCGCTAGGCACACAATGTAACAGGCACCAGGCACACAATGTTAAAGGCACCAGGCACACAATGTTACAGCCACCAGGCACACAATGTTACAGGCACCAGGCACACAATGTTACAGGGACAAGGGACACAAAGTTACAGCCACCAGGCACACAATGTTACAGGCACCAGACACACAATGTTACAGGCACCAGACACACAATGTTAAAGGCACCATGCACACACTGTTAAAGGCACCAGAAACACAATGTTACAGAGGTAAGGCGCACAATGTTACAGGCAGCAGGCACATAAAGTTACAGGCACCAGACACATAGGGGTAAAAATTCAGTTGGTTGCGCCTCCCGTTAGCGCCTTAAATGGGCGCTAATGGGGCGTTAAGGCGCTAACGCCCGGGCGCAGCGCTGTTTGCGCCGCTCGAGAACTTAACTTGAGATTGTGCGGCGGCGCTAAAACTTACCGCTGCGACCAGATTGTGACGTCAGTCCGTGGTGCAACGCCCTTGGGGCGCCCCGGAGCGGAAATTGAGTGGCGCCCCCTGCCTTACCGCCTGGCGCTTCCAACGACCGGAAGACTGGAACGTTATCAATCGGTCTGGGGCTGGGGGGGGGCGCTATTTAAAGGGGGCCTCTTCCTGTCTTTTTCTGTGGTCGACATTTATGCACCACTCGTTCTGAGAGAGAGAGAGAGATTCGGAGAGAGAGAGAGAGAGAGACTTCTACATTGACTCAACGCTTTGTGAGGTAGTTCTGCCTAGTTCATCCTAACTTTGCTGCTACTTTCGTTGCTGTACCTCATTACTTTTCTGGCAAAGAGAAGATGGGGGCTGCAATGATTGGGGGCGTCGTCCTGCTCCAGCTCAATCGGAGCAGAGTGAGACGCAGACAGAGAGTGGCAATGATGGCCAGACGGAGGAGGCCCATCAGGCGCATGTACAGGAGAGCTTACCCTCCCAGGGTATATCGTGAACAGCTCTCCTACATCCACATGTCCGAGGAGCTGTGTTTGCGAAGGCTGCGATTCAGCAAGGAGGTGGTCACTGAGCTCTGCCACCTGCTGCAGCCAGATCTGCAGCCTCAGCTGAGGTCCAGGACGTCTCTGTCGGTGGCAGTGAAGGTCACAGTGGCCTTGAACTTCTACGCCACTGGCTCATTCCAAGCTGCTGTTGGGGACCTCGCCAATATCTCCCAGTTTGCGGTGCATCGCTGCATCCGGCAGGTCACCAATGCCCTCTTCACAAGGAGACGAGACTTCATCTCCTTCCCTATGACCCCAGACAAGCAGCATGACCGTGCTATGGGCTTTGCGAGGGTAGCGGGCTTCCCCATGGTGCAGGGCGCCATTGACTGCACGCATGTGGCTTTGCGTGCTCCGCGAGAGAATGCAGAGGAGTTCCGGAACAGAAAGGGGTTCCATTCCTTGAATGTGCAGTTGGTCTGTGACCACAGACAGGTGATTCTCGCTGTCAATGCCCACTATCCGGGCAGCTGCCACGATGCTTTCATCCTGCGCCAGAGTACTGTGGCAGAAATTTTCGAGGCACCGCATCAGCCAGTTGGTTGGCTTCTGGGGGACAAGGGGTACGCATTGAGCACCTGGCTGATGACACCGCTCCGTGCGCCAAACACCCCTGCTGAGCTGCGGTACCAGGAAAGCCAACAAGCAACGAGGAACATTATTGAGCGCACAATCGGCGTGCTCAAACAACGATTCCGCTGTCTGGACCATTCCGGAGGAGCCCTGCAGTACTCGCCTGAGCAAGTTTCCAAATTCGTAGTGGTGTGCTGCATGTTGCACAACATGGCAATCCTCAGGACGCAGCCAATGCCACCAGGCCTTGCAGCACCACAAGAGGAGGAGGAGGAAGAGGAGGAACAGGCCGAGGACGATGATCAGCAGCAACACCAAGGCAGGAGGGCGGCCCACAATGGTCAAACTGCAAGGGCCGTCCGTCAACGACTAATAGCAAGCCGCTTCTAGGACCCCTGCCAGTGCTACAAACACGAATCAACCCAGCACGCAACCCCTAAGCCGGCCAAGGCACCAATAATTCCAACCACCAGCCATGTATATTTTGAATACAGAAACTTATTTGTTGTACAAACTCTGTGTGTGTCAATTCCTCATGACAAACTCATAGTATTAAACACAAAAAAACAGTCAATAACATAACTGGTTCTCACAACCTGGAGATAATGTCCAAAACACTAAACAAAAGTTGGGCCATGAACCTCGGCCTTTAATAAAAAAATGACCAGCATTTTGGCACACCTCCTACTTTTTGCCCTTCGAGGGTGATCTCCTTCCCTTGCGCACTTCCCCCCTTCTAACCCTACTGCTCCTCCGTAATGGGACCTCAGTGGCTGCAGCAAGGCTGGTGGAAGGCTGCTGCTTGTCAGACCCTGACACTGCAGATGCCCCTGAAGGACGGCCTCGACCACTTCTGGGCCTGGAGGGCCCGGCTGCAGACTGCACCAACTCTGCATGGGCGGCAGCAGTCTGTCCTACAGGCGGTGGCAAGTGCAGTGGAGAAGTGACAGTGTTGGCAGCAGGAATGCTGTCATCGTGAGAGAGGACAGCAACTCCCTGCTCGCCCGACACACTGGCACTCCCACGGGGCAGCACTTCAGCATCCGCAGCAATTTGCCTGAGAACAGATTGCTGGCCTGCTGCGGCGCGGTGACAGCCCCGGGGACATGTGCACGAACCATCGAGGATGGCAGCAGTCAGTGCTCGCGTGGCCTCAATCTGAGTCTGCATGAGAGCAGGCTCAGATGGGTTCCTGGCAGCCAGTGACTGAATTGCAGCAGTAAGCTTTAGTGTGGCATCCGCCTGTGCTACAGCGAAGTGCTCCACACTCCTTGCCAGTGCCTCAATGCATTCGGGCACCCTTCCCACTGCACCCATGAGCTCAGTGTGCATGACCACCGCCTGGCTGTTCATTTCTGCAATCAGCCGCTCCTCCTCTGCGTCCATTGCATTAGGAGTGTCTGGCATACTCTCCCTCTGGGGAGAAGGCTCCCGTTCTTCCCTCCCCCCGCCATGGCGTTGCTGCAGCCCGCTGGGTCCTGGAACTTCACCATCATCAGCCCCTTCCCCCCTGCTCCCCTCCGGGGAAGGCGTGTTCCCAGTGTGGCCATGGGCTTCCTCGGGAGAGGGTGGCACTGATGCTCCGGCTTCCTCTTCCTCCTCAGCTGCAGCATCACTCCCAGTGGCAGCTTCAGGGACCATCTCCTCAGCTGGTGAATCACCATCTGAAAGCAGGGAGGTACAAGAGTGGCTTTAGCGTGAGGACAGGGTGGCAGTAAGGGAGGAATAAGTGCAGCGAGTTAGCAAGTTGGATTGAAAGTGTCAAAGGCTGGTATTGTGAGGGACAAGTGGAAGGACAGAGGACAAAAAGGTGATGACCTTACCATTGCTGTCCACAACGGGGTCGGCGTCTCCAGTGGCGACGGGACCGATCACCCGGCTTGCCACAATCCTGTGGACGCGCTCCTCCAGATCGCTGAGGGGTTGCAGCTGAAGCCGCCCTCCACCCGTCCGTTGCTGCTGTCTCCGATTATGAGCCAGCTTAGCCTGCAAGAAAAAGGACAGCATCTGAGTCAATATACAGCCATGGTCTTGCCTGATGTGCCTCCCATAGGTGAATAGCCCTTACAATATGCAGCCATGGTCTTGCCTGATGTGCCTCCCATAGGTGAATAGCCCTTACTGTATGCAGCCATGGTCTTGCCTGATGTGCCTCCCATAGGTGAATAGCCCTTACAATATGCAGCCATGGTCTTGCCTGATGTGCCTCCCATAGGTGAATAGCCCTTACTGTATGCAGCCATGGTCTTGCCTGATGTGCCTCCCATAGGTGAATAGCCCTTACAATATGCAGCCATGGTCTTGCCTGATGTGCCTCCCATAGGTGAATAGCCCTTACTGTATGCAGCCATGGTCTTGCCTGATGTGCCTCCCATAGGTGAATAGCCCTTACTGTATGCAAAGTGTGGAATGTGTGTGTGTGTTTCATGAAAGGGCCATAGGTGTTGGATGAGTGTTGTGCATTGGGGTTTTAAGACCCTCTGGCCATAGAGTGAGGTTGAGATGGAGGGATGGAGAGGTATTGAGAAAAAGCCACTCACCCTGACGACCCGAGTGAGGTCGTTGAACTTTTTGCGGCACTGGACATGGGTCCTGGGCACCATGATCCTGGAGGAGACGCTCTGAGCCACCTCCCTCCACACTCTTCTGAACTCGCGTGGCAAAGGCCTCCTGCCACTCTCTGGGAACAGCATGCATCGTCTGCGCTCCACTGCGTCAACCAGAGCATCCAAGGCCCGCTCGGTGAAGCGATGAGCGCGTTCTCTCACCCTCTCCATGCTTGGCAGCAAAATGGATTACAGGTCTCTCCAGGCTGAGATTCAAGGCTGCAATGAGCAGGGTGTGGCTGGGGAGCAAGTGGCCCCCCCCCGCTTTAAGAAGTGTCCGGCGCCATTGTGTCTGTGTTCCATCGCTAACTGGCAGCAGCTGCGCTGCGCTCGTGCGCTGAGTTAGCGCCTCACTCCTAGGCCTTTGCGCCTTAAGAGAGGTGTGCAGCGCCTAATTTAGCGCTCCACTCACCTCCCGGGGCGGTAAAAGTGAAGTTTCCTGTCAGTGCCGATAATAAGCGCCAGGCGCTAATATTTGCGCGCGGACGATATTTGCGCCCCAAATGGGGCGCGACCTAATTTCTACCCCATAATGTTACAGGCACCAGGCACACAATGTTACAGGCACCAGGCACACAATGTTACAGGCACCAGGCACACAATGTTACAGGCACCAGGCACACGATGTTACAAGCACCAGGCACGTGATGTTACAGGCACCAGAAAAACGATGGCACAGGCACCAGGCACACAATGTTACAGGCACACAATGTTACAGGCAGAAGGCACACAATGTTACATGCACCAGGCACACAATGTTAAAGGCACCAGGCACACAATGTTACAGGCACCAGGCACACAATGTTACAGGCACCAGACACACCATGTTACAGGCGCTAGGCACACAATGTTACAGGCACCAGGCACACAATGTTAGAGGCACCAGACACGCAATGTTACAGGCACCAGACACACAATGTTACAGGCGCTAGGCACACAATGTTACAGGCACCAGGCACACAATGTTACAGGCACCAGACACGCAATGTTACAGGCACCAGGCACACAATGTTACAGGCACCAGGCACACAATGTTACAGGCACCAGACACGCAATGTTACAGGCACCAGACACACAATGTTACAGGCGCTAGGCACACAATGTTACAGGCACCAGGCACACAATGTTACAGGCACCAGACACACAATGTTACAGGCACCAGACACACAATGTTACAGGCACCAGACACACAATGTTACAGACACCAGGCACAAAAGGTTACAGGCACGAGGCACACCATGTTACAGGCACCAGGCACACAATGTTACAGGCACCAGACACACAATGTTACAGGCACCAGGCACACAATGTTACAGGCACCAGACACACAATGTTACAGGCATCAGGCAGACAATGTTACAGGCACCAGGCACACAATGTTACAGGCACCAGGCGCACAATGTTACAGGCACCAGGCGCACAATGTTACAGCCACCAGGCAGACAATGTTACTGGCACCAGACACACAATGCTACAGGAACCAGGCACAAAATTGTTACAGGCACCAGGCACACGATGTTACAAGCACCAGACACACGATGTTACAGGCACCAGACACATGATGTTACAGGCACCAGACAATCGATGGTACAGGCACCAGGCACACAATGTTACAGGCACACAATGTTACAGGCAGAAGGCACACAATGTTACAGGCACCAGGCACAAAAGGTTACAGGCACCAAGCACACAATGTTACAGGCACCAGGCACACTATGTTACATGCACCATACACACAATGTTACAGGTGCCAGGCACACAATGTTACAGACACCAGGCACAAAAGGTTACAGGCACGAGACACACCATGTTACAGGCACCAGGCACACAATGTTACAGGCACCAGGCACACACTGTTACAGCCACCAGGCACACAATGTTCAAGGCACCAGGCACACAATGTTACAGGCACCATGCACACAATGATAAATGCACCAGACACACAATGTTACCGGCAGCAGGCACACAATGATAAATGCACCAGACACACAATGTTACAGGCACCAGGCACACAATGTTACAGGCACCATGCACACAATGATAAACGCACCAGACACACAATGTTACAGGCACCAGACACACAATGTTACAGGTACCAAGCACACAATGTTAAAGGCACCAGGCACACAATGTTACAGGCGCTAGGCACACAATGTAACAGGCACCAGGCACACAATGTTAAAGGCACCAGGCACACAATGTTACAGCCACTAGGCACACAATGTTAAAGGCACCAGGCACACAATCTCACAGGCACCAGGCACACAATGTTACAGGCACCAGGCACACAATGCTACAGGCACCAGGCACAAAATTGTTACAGGCACCAGGCACACGATGTTACAAGCATCAGGCACACGATGTTACAGGCACCAGACACGTGATGTTAAAGGCACCAGACAAACGATGGCACAGGCACCAGGCACACAATGTTACAGGCACACAATGTTACAGGCAGAAGGCACACAATGTTACATGCACCAGGCACACAATGTTACAGGCACGATACACACCATGTTATAGGCACCAGGCACACAATGTTACAGGCACCAGGCACACAATGTTACAGGGACAAGGGACACAAAGTTACAGCCACCAGGCACACAATGTTACAGGCACCAGACACACAATGTTACAGGCACCAGACACACAATGTTAAAGGCACCATGCACACACTGTTAAAGGCACCAGAAACACAATGTTACAGAGGTAAGGCACACAATGTTACAGGCAGCAGGCACATAAAGTTACAGGCACCAGACACATAATGTTACAGGCACCAGGCACACAATGTTACAGGCACCAGGCACACAATGTTACATGCACCATACACACAATGTTACAGTTGCCAGGCACACAATGTTGCAGACACCAGGCACAAAAGGTTACAGGCACCAGGCACACGATGTTACAAGCATCAGGCACACGATGTTACAGGCACCAGGCACGTGATGTTACAGGCACCAGAAAAACGATGGCACAGGCACCAGGCACACAATGTTACAGGCACACAATGTTACAGGCAGAAGGCACACAATGTTACATGCACCAGGCACACAATGTTACAGGCACCAGGCACACAATGTTACAGGCACCAGGCACACAATGTTACAGGCACCATGCACACGATGTTACAGGCACTAGGCACACAATGATAAATGCACCAGACACACAATGTTACAGGCACCAGACACACAATGTTACAGGCACCAGACACACAATGTTACAGGCGCTAGGCACACAATGTTACAGGCACCAGGCACACAATGTTACAGGCACCAGACACGCAATGTTACAGGCACCAGACACACAATGTTACAGGCGCTAGGCACACAATGTTACAGGCACCAGGCACACAATGTTACAGGCACCAGACACACAATGTTACAGGCGCTAGGCACACAATGTTACAGGCACCAGGCACACAATGTTACAGGCACCAGACACACAATGTTACAGGCACCAGGCACACAATGTTACAGGCACCAGGCACGCAATGTTACAGGCACCAGACACACAATGTTACAGGCGCTAGGCACACAATGTTACAGGCACCAGGCACACAATGTTACAGGCACCAGACACACAATGTTACAGGCACCAGACACACAATGTTACAGGTACCAGACACACAATGTTAAAGGCACCAGGCACACAATGTTACAGGCACCAGGCACACAATGTTACAGGCACCATGCACACGATGTTACAGGCACTAGGCACACAATGATAAATGCACCAGACACACAATGTTACAGGCACCAGGCACACAATGTTACAGGCACCAGACACACAATGTTACAGGCGCTAGGCACACAATGTTACAGGCACCAGGCACACAATGTTACAGGCACCAGACACGCAATGTTACAGGCACCAGACACACAATGTTACAGGCGCTAGGCACACAATGTTACAGGCACCAGGCACACAATGTTACAGGCACCAGACACACAATGTTACAGGCACCAGACACACAATGTTACAGGCACCAGACACACAATGTTACAGACACCAGGCACAAAAGGTTACAGGCACGAGGCACACCATGTTACAGGCACCAGGCACACAATGTTAAAGCCACCAGGCAGACAATGTTACAGGCACCAGACACACACTGTTACAGCCACCAGGCACACAATGTAACAGGCACCAGACACTCGATGTTACAGGCACCAGACACACGATGTTACAGCCACTAGGCACACAATGATAAATGCACCAGACACACAATGTTACAGGCACCAGACACACGATGTTACAGGCACTAGGCACACAATGTTAATGGCACCAGGCACACAATGTTAAAGGCACCAGGCACACAATGTTAAAGGCACCAGGCTCACAATGTTTAAGGCACCAGGCACACAATGTTACAGGCACCAGACACATGATGTTACAGGCACTAGGCACACAATGTTACAGGCACCAGGCACACAATGTTACAGGCACCAGGCACACAATGTTACAGGCACCAGGCACACAATGTTACAGGCACCAGGCACACAATGTTAAAGTCACCAGGCACACAAAGTTACAGGCACCAGATACACGATGTTACAGGCACTAGGCACGCAATGTTAAAGGCACCAGGCACACAATGTTAAAGGCACCAGGCACACAATGTTACAGGCACCAGGCACACAATGTTACAGGCACCATGCACACGATGTTACAGGCACTAGGCACACAATGATAAATGCACCAGACACACAATGTTACAGGCACCAGACACACGATGTTACAGGCACTAGGCACACAATGAGAAATGCACCAGACACACAATGTTAAAGGCACCAGACACACAATGTTACAGGCGCTAGGCACACAATGTTTAAGGCACCAGGCACACAATGTTAAAGGCACCAGGCACACAATGTTACAGGCACCAGGCACACAATGTTACAGGCACCATGCACACGATGTTACAGGCACTAGGCACACAATGATAAATGCACCAGACACACAATGTTACAGGCACCAGACAAACAATGTTACAGGCACCAGACACACAATGTTACAGGCGCTAGGCACACAATGTTACAGGCACCAGGCACACAATGTTACAGGCACCAGACACGCAATGTTACAGGCACCAGACACACAATGTTACAGGCGCTAGGCACACAATGTTACAGGCACCAGGCACACAATGTTACAGGCACCAGACACACAATGTTACAGGCACCAGACACACAATGTTACAGGCACCAGACACACAATGTTACAGACACCAGGCATAAAAGGTTATAGGCACGAGGCACACCATGTTACAGGCACCAGGCACACAATGTTAAAGCCATCAGGCAGACAATGTTACAGGCACCAGGCACACAATGTTACAGGCACCAGGCGCACAATGTTACAGCCACCAGGCAGACAATGTTACAGGAACCAGGCACAAAATGGTTACAGGCACCAGGCACACGATGTTACAAGCACCAGACACACGATGTTACAGGCACCAGACAATCGATGGTACAGGCACCAGGCACACAATGTTACAGGCACACAATGTTACAGGCAGAAGGCACACAATGTTACAGGCACCAGGCACAAAAGGTTACAGGCACCAAGCACAAAAGGTTACAGGCACCAGGCACACTATGTTACATGCACCATACACACAATGTTACAGGTGCCAGGCACACAATGTTACAGACACCAGGCACAAAAGGTTACAGGCACGAGACACACCATGTTACAGGCACCAGGCACACAATGTTACAGGCACCAGGCACACACTGTTACAGCCACCAGGCACACAATGTTCAAGGCACCAGGCACACAATGTTACAGGCACCATGCACACAATGATAAATGCACCAGACACACAATGTTACCGGCACCAGGCACACAATGATAAATGCACCAGACACACAATGTTACAGGCACCAGGCACACAATGTTACAGGCACCATGCACACAATGATAAACGCACCAGACACACAATGTTACAGGCACCAGACACACAATGTTACAGGCACCAGACACACAATGTTAAAGGCACCATGCACACACTGTTAAAGGCACCAGAAACACAATGTTACAGAGGTAAGGCACACAAAGTTACAGGCACCAGACACATAATGTTACAGGCACCAGGCACAAAAGGTTACAGGCACCAGGCACACGATGTTACAAGCATCAGGCACACGATGTTACAGGCACCAGGCACGTGATGTTAAAGGCACCAGAAAAACGATGGCACAGGCACCAGGCACACAATGTTACAGGCACACAATGTTACAGGCAGAAGGCACACAATGTTACATGCACCAGGCACACAATGTTACAGGCACCAGGCACACAATGTTACAGGCACCAGGCACACAATGTTACAGGCACCATGCACACGATGTTACAGGCACTAGGCACACAATGATAAATGCACCAGACACACAATGTTACAGGCACCAGACACACAATGTTACAGGCACCAGACACACAATGTTACAGGCGCTAGGCACACAATGTTACAGGCACCAGGCACACAATGTTAGAGGCACCAGACACGCAATGTTACAGGCACCAGACACACAATGTTACAGGCGCTAGGCACACAATGTTACAGGCACCAGGCACACAATGTTACAGGCACCAGACACACAATGTTACAGGCGCTAGGCACACAATGTTACAGGCACCAGGCACACAATGTTACAGGCACCAGACACACAATGTTACAGGCACCAGACACACAATGTTACAGGCGCTAGGCACACAATGTTACAGGCACCAGGCACACAATGTTACAGGCACCAGACACACAATGTTACAGGCACCAGACACACAATGTTACAGGCACCAGACACACAATGTTACAGACACCAGGCACAAAAGGTTACAGGCACGAGGCACACCATGTTACAGGCACCAGGCACACAATGTTAAAGCCACCAGTCAGACAATGTTACAGGCACCAGGCACACAATGTTACAGGCACCAGGCGCACAATGTTACAGCCACCAGGCACACAATGCTACAGGAACCAGGCACAAAATTGTTACAGGCACCAGGCACACAATGCTACAGGAACCAGGCACAAAATTGTTACAGGCACCAGGCACACGATGTTACAAGCACCAGACAGACGATGTTACAGGCACCAGACACATGATGTTACAGGCACCAGACAATCGATGGTACAGGCACCAGACACACAATGTTACAGCCACCAGGCAGACAATGTTACAGGCACCAGACACACAATGCTACAGGAACCAGGCACAAAATTGTTACAGGCACCAGGCACACGATGTTACAAGCACCAGACAGACGATGTTACAGGCACCAGACACATGATGTTACAGGCACCAGACAATCGATGGTACAGGCACCAGACACACAATGTTACAGGCACACAATGTTACAGGCAGAAGGCACACAATGTTACAGGCACCAGGCACAAAAGGTTACAGGCACCAAGCACACAATGTTACAGGTGCCAGGCACACAATGTTACAGACACCAGGCACAAAAGGTTACAGGCACGAGACACACCATGTTACAGGCACCAGGCACACAATGTTACAGGCACCAGGCACACACTGTTACAGCCACCAGGCACACAATGTTCAAGGCACCAGGCACACAATGTTACAGGCACCATGCACACAATGATAAATGCACCAGACACACAATGTTACCGGCACCAGGCACACAATGATAAATGCACCAGACACACAATGTTACAGGCACCAGGCACACAATGTTACAGGCACCATGCACACAATGATAAACGCACCAGACACACAATGTTACAGGCACCAGACACACAATGTTACAGGTACCAAGCACACAATGTTAAAGGCACCAGGCACACAATGTTACAGGCGCTAGGCACACAATGTAACAGGCACCAGGCACACAATGTTAAAGGCACCAGGCACACAATGTTACAGCCACTAGGCACACAATGTTAAAGGCACCAGGCACACAATCTCACAGGCACCAGGCACACAATGTTACAGGCACCAGGCACAAAATTGTTACAGGCACCAGGCACACGATGTTACAAGCATCAGGCACACGATGTTACAGGCACCAGACACGTGATGTTAAAGGCACCAGACAAACGATGGCACAGGCACCAGGCACACAATGTTACAGGCACACAATGTTACAGGCAGAAGGCACACAATGTTACATGCACCAGGCACACAATGTTACAGGCACGATACACACCATGTTATAGGCACCAGGCACACAATGTTACAGGCACCAGGCACACAATGTTACAGGGACAAGGGACACAAAGTTACAGCCACCAGGCACACAATGTTACAGGCACCAGACACACAATGTTACAGGCACCAGACACACCATGTTACAGGGACCAGACACACAATGTTAAAGGCACCATGCACACACTGTTAAAGGCACCAGAAACACAATGTTACAGAGGTAAGGCACACAATGTTACAGGCAGCAGGCACATAAAGTTACAGGCACCAGACACATAATGTTACAGGCACCAGGCACACAATGTTACAGGCACCAGGCACACAATGTTACATGCACCATACACACAATGTTACAGTTGGCAGGCACACAATGTTGCAGACACCAGGCACAAAAGGTTACTGCACCAGGCACACGATGTTACAAGCATCAGGCACACGATGTTATAGGCACCAGGCACGTTATGTTACAGGCACCAGAAAAACGATGGCACAGGCACCAGGCACACAATGTTACAGGCACACAATGTTACAGGCAGAAGGCACACAATGTTACATGCACCAGGCACACAATGTTACAGGCACCAGGCACACAATGTTACATCCACCATACACACAATGTTACAGACACCAGGCACAAAAGGTAACAGGCACGAGACACACCATGTTACAGGCACCAGGCACACAATGTTACAGGCACCAGGCACACACTGTTACAGCCACCAGGCACACAAAGTAACAGGCACCAGACACTCGATGTTACAGGCACCAGACACACGATGTTACAGGCACTAGGCACACAATGTTAAAGGCACCAGGCACACAATGTTAAAGGCACCAGGCACACAATGTTAAAGGCTCCAGGCTCACAATGTTAAAGGCACCAGGCACACAATGTTACAGGCACCAGACACACGATGTTACAGGCACTAGGCACACAATGTTGCAGGCACCAGGCACACAATGTTACAGGCACCAGCCACACAATGTTACAGGCACCAGACACACAATGTTACAGGCACCAGGCACACAATGTTAAAGGCACCAGGCACACAATGTTACAGGCACCAGACACACGAGGTTACAGGCACTAGGCACACAATGTTAAAGGCACCAGGCACACAATGTTAAAGGCACCAGGCACACAATGTTACAGGCACCAGGCACACAATGTTACAGGCACCATGCACACGATGTTACAGGCACTAGGCACACAATGATAAATGCACCAGACACACAATGTTACAGGCACCAGACACACGATGTTACAGGCACTAGGCACACATAGAGAAATGCACCAGACACACAATGTTACAGGCACCAGACACACAATGTTACAGGCGCTAGGCACACAATGTTACAGGCACCAGGCACACAATGTTAAAGGCACCAGGCACACAATGTTACAGGCACCAGGCACACAATGTTACAGGCACCATGCACACGATGTTACAGGCACTAGGCACACAATGATAAATGCACCAGACACACAATGTTACAGGCACCAGACACACAATGTTACAGGCACCAGACACACAATGTTACAGGCGCTAGGCACACAATGTTACAGGCACCAGGCACACAATGTTACAGGCACCAGACACGCAATGTTACAGGCACCAGACACACAATGTTACAGGCGCTAGGCACACAATGTTACAGCCACCAGGCACACAATGTTACAGGCACCAGGCACACAATGTTACAGGCACCATGCACACAATGATAAATGCACCAGACACACAATGTTACCGGCACCAGGCACACAATGATAAATGCACCAGACACACAATGTTACAGGCACCAGGCACACAATGTTACAGGCACCATGCACACAATGATAAACGCACCAGACACACAATGTTACAGGCACCAGACACACAATGTTACAGGCACCAGACACACAATGTTAAAGGCACCATGCACACACTGTTAAAGGCACCAGAAACACAATGTTACAGAGGTAAGGCACACAAAGTTACAGGCACCAGACACATAATGTTACAGGCACCAGGCACAAAAGGTTACAGGCACCAGGCACACGATGTTACAAGCATCAGGCACACGATGTTACAGGCACCAGGCACGTGATGTTAAAGGCACCAGAAAAACGATGGCACAGGCACCAGGCACACAATGTTACAGGCACACAATGTTACAGGCAGAAGGCACACAATGTTACATGCACCAGGCACACAATGTTACAGGCACCAGCCACACAATGTTACAGGCACCAGGCACACAATGTTACAGGCACCATGCACACGATGTTACAGGCACTAGGCACACAATGATAAATGCACCAGACACACAATGTTACAGGCACCAGACACACAATGTTACAGGCACCAGACACACAATGTTACAGGCGCTAGGCACACAATGTTACAGGCACCAGGCACACAATGTTAGAGGCACCAGACACGCAATGTTACAGGCACCAGACACACAATGTTACAGGCGCTAGGCACACAATGTTACAGGCACCAGGCACACAATGTTACAGGCACCAGACACACAATGTTACAGGCGCTAGGCACACGATGTTACAGGCACCAGGCACACAATGTTACAGGCACCAGACACACAATGTTACAGGCACCAGACACACAATGTTACAGGCGCTAGGCACACAATGTTACAGGCACCAGGCACACAATGTTACAGGCACCAGACACACAATGTTACAGGCACCAGACACACAATGTTACAGGCACCAGACACACAATGTTACAGACACCAGGCACAAAAGGTTACAGGCACGAGGCACACCATGTTACAGGCACCAGGCACACAATGTTAAAGCCACCAGGCAGACAATGTTACAGGCACCAGGCACACAATGTTACAGGCACCAGGCGCACAATGTTACAGCCACCAGGCAGACAATGTTACTGGCACCAGACACACAATGCTACAGGAACCAGGCACAAAATTGTTACAGGCACCAGACAGACGATGTTACAGGCACCAGACACATGATGTTACAGGCACCAGACAATCGATGGTACAGGCACCAGACACACAATGTTACAGGCACACAATGTTACAGGCAGAAGGCACACAATGTTACAGGCACCAGGCACAAAAGGTTACAGGCACCAAGCACACAATGTTACAGGTGCCAGGCACACAATGTTACAGACACCAGGCACAAAAGGTTACAGGCACGAGACACACCATGTTACAGGCACCAGGCACACAATGTTAAAGGCACCAGGCACACACTGTTACAGCCACCAGGCACACAATGTTCAAGGCACCAGGCACACAATGTTACAGGCACCATGCACACAATGATAAATGCACCAGACACACAATGTTACCGGCACCAGGCACACAATGATAAATGCACCAGACACACAATGTGACAGGCACCATGCACACAATGATAAACGCACCAGACACACAATGTTACAGGCGCTAGGCACACAATGTAACAGGCACCAGCCACACAATGTTAAAGGCACCAGGCACAAAATTGTTACAAGCATCAGGCACACGATGTTACAGGCACCAGGCACAAAATGTTACAGGCACACAATGTTACAGGCAGAAGGCACACAATGTTACATGCACCAGGCACACAATGTTACAGGCACGATACACACCATGTTATAGGCACCAGGCACACAATGTTACAGCCACCAGGCACACAATGTTACAGGCACCAGACACACAATGTTACAGGCACCAGACACACAATGTTACAGGCACCAGACACACCATGTTACAGGGACCAGACACACAATGTTAAAGGCACCATGCACACACTGTTAAAGGCACCAGAAACACAATGTTACAGAGGTAAGGCACACAATGTTACAGGCAGCAGGCACATAAAGTTACAGGCACCAGACACATAATGTTACAGGCACCAGGCACACAATGTTACAGGCACCAGGCACACAATGTTACATGCACCATACACACAATGTTACAGTTGGCAGGCACACAATGTTGCAGACACCAGGCACAAAAGGTTACTGCACCAGGCACACGATGTTACAAGCATCAGGCACACGATGTTATAGGCACCAGGCACGTGATGTTACAGGCACCAGAAAAACGATGGCACAGGCAACAGGCACACAATGTTACAGGCACACAATGTTACAGGCAGAAGGCACACAATGTTACATGCACCAGGCACACAATGTTACAGGCACCAGGCACACAATGTTACATCCACCATACACACAATGTTACAGACACCAGGCACAAAAGGTAACAGGCACGAGACACACCATGTTACAGGCACCAGGCACACAATGTTACAGGCACCAGGCACACACTGTTACAGCCACCAGGCACACAAAGTAACAGGCACCAGACACTCGATGTTACAGGCACCAGACACACGATGTTACAGCCACTAGGCACACAATGATAAATGCACCAGACACACAATGTTACAGGCACCAGACACACGATGTTACAGGCACTAGGCACACAATGTTAAAGGCACCAGGCACACAATGTTAAAGGCACCAGGCACACAATGTTAAAGGCTCCAGGCTCACAATGTTAAAGGCACCAGGCACACAATGTTACAGGCACCAGACACACGATGTTACAGGCACTAGGCACACAATGTTGCAGGCACCAGGCACACAATGTTACAGGCACCAGCCACACAATGTTACAGGCACCAGACACACAATGTTACAGGCACCAGGCACACAATGTTAAAGGCACCAGGCACACAATGTTACAGGCACCAGACACACGATGTTACAGGCACTAGGCACACAATGTTAAAGGCACCAGGCACACAATGTTAAAGGCACCAGGCACACAATGTTACAGGCACCAGGCACACAATGTTACAGGCACCATGCACACGATGTTACAGGCACTAGGCACACAATGATAAATGCACCAGACACACAATGTTACAGGCACCAGACACACGATGTTACAGGCACTAGGCACACATAGAGAAATGCACCAGACACACAATGTTACAGGCACCAGACACACAATGTTACAGGCGCTAGGCACACAATGTTACAGGCACCAGGCACACAATGTTAAAGGCACCAGGCACACAATGTTACAGGCACCAGGCACACAATGTTACAGGCACCATGCACACGATGTTACAGGCACTAGGCACACAATGATAAATGCACCAGACACACAATGTTACAGGCACCAGACACACAATGTTACAGGCACCAGACACACAATGTTACAGGCGCTAGGCACACAATGTTACAGGCACCAGGCACACAATGTTACAGGCACCAGACACGCAATGTTACAGGCACCAGACACACAATGTTACAGGCGCTAGGCACACAATGTTACAGGCACCAGGCAGACAATGTTACAGGCACCAGACACACAATGTTACAGGCACCAGACACACAATGTTACAGGCACCAGACACACAATGTTACAGACGCCAGGCACAAAAGGTTACAGGCACGAGGCACACCATGTTACAGGCACCAGGCACACAATGTTAAAGCCACCAGGCAGACAATGTTACAGGCACCAGGCACACACTGTTACAGCCACCAGGCACACAATGTAACAGGCACCAGACACTCGATGTTACAGGCACCAGACACACGATGTTACAGCCACTAGGCACACAATGATAAATGCACCAGACACACAATGTTACAGGCACCAGACACACGATGTTACAGGCACTAGGCACACAATGTTAAAGGCACCAGGCACACAATGTTAAAGGCACCAGGCTCACAATGTTTAAGGCACCAGGCACACAATGTTACAGGCACCAGACACATGGGGGTAGAAATTAGGTCGCGCCCCATTTGGGGCGCAAATATCGTCCGGACGCAAATATTAGCGCCTGGCGCTAATTATCGGCACTGACGGGAAACTTCACTTTAACTGCCCCGGGAGGTGAGTGGAGCGCTAAAGCAGGCGCTGCACACCTCTCTTAAGGCGCAAAGGCCGAGCAGTGAGGCGCTAACTCGGAGCGCTGGCGAAGCTCATGTAATGTCAGTCAGCAATGGAACACACACACAATGGCACGGGCCAGTTCTTAAAGGGGATGGTTAATCTTGCTTTCCATCCACATCCTGTTCATTGCTGCCTTGAATCTCGGCCTGGAGAGACTTGCACATCAAATGTGCTGGAAAGAACAATGGAGAGCACCAGGCAAAGAGCTCAGAGTGCAGCTCCCACGGTCTCTGCTAAATCGATACAAGGAATGGCAAATCAAAATGAACCTGCAAAGTGCTGCTCAGTACCCAAAACTCCTTCACACAACGTTGAATCTCTCCAGAAGTCTCTCCCTCTCTCTCTCAGAATGCGTAGTTCAAAAATGCCACCAACAATAAAAGACAGGAAGAGGCCCCCTTTAAATAGCGCCCCCCCCAGCCCCACAGCGATTGATAGCGTTCCAGTCTTCTGGTCGTTGGAAGCGCCAGGCGGTAAGGCAGGGGGCGCCACTCAATTTCCGCTACAGGGCGCCCCAAGGGCGTTGCACCATGGAATGACGTCACAATCTGCGCGCGCAGGTGGTCGCAGCGGTAAGTTTTAGCGCTGCCGCACAATCTCAAGTTAAGTTCTCGAGCGGCGCAAACATCGCTGCGCCCGGGCGTTAGCGGCTTTGCGCCCCATTAGCGCCCTCTTAAGGCAACCAAGTGAATTTTTACCCCATGATGTTACAGGCACTAGGCACACAATGTTACAGGCACCAGGCACACAATGTTACAGGCACCAGGCACACAATGTTACAGGCACCAGGCACCCAATGTTAAAGTCACCAGGCACACAAAGTTACAGGCACCAGACACACGATGTTACAGGCACTAGGCACGCAATGTTAAAGGCACCAGGCACACAATGTTAAAGGCACCAGGCACACAATGTTACAGGCACCAGGCACACAATGTTACAGGCACCAGACACACAATGTTACAGGCGCTAGGCACACAATGTTACAGGCACCAGGCACACAATGTTACAGGCACCAGACACACAATGTTACAGGCACCAGACACACAATGTTACAGGCACCAGACACACAATGTTACAGACACCAGGCACAAAAGGTTACAGGCACGAGGCACACCATGTTACAGGCACCAGGCACACAATGTTAAAGCCATCAGGCAGACAATGTTACATGCACCAGGCACACAATGTTACAAGCACCAGGCGCACAATGTTACAGCCACCAGGCAGACAATGTTACTGGCACCAGACACACGATGTTACCAGCACCAGACACACGATGTTACAGGCACCAGGCGCACAATGTTACAGCCACCAGGCAGACAATGTTACAGGCACCAGGCACACGATGTTACAAGCACCAGACACACGATGTTACAGGCACCAGACACATGATGTTACAGGCACCAGACAATCGATGGTACAGGCACCAGGCACACAATGTTACCGGCACACAATGTTACAGGCAGAAGGCACACAATGTTACAGGCACCAGGCACAAAAGGTTACAGGCACCAAGCACAGAATGTTACAGGCACCAGGCACACTATGTTACATGCACCAGGCACACAATGTTACAGGTGCCAGGCACACAATGTTACAGACACCAGGCACAAAAGGTTACAGGCACGAGACACACCATGTTACAGGCACCAGGCACACAATGTTACAGGCACCAGGCACACACTGTTACAGCCACCAGGCACACAATGTTCAAGGCACCAGGCACGCAATGTTACAGGCACCATGCACACAATGATAAATGCACCAGACACACAATGTTACAGGCACCAGGCACACAATGTTACAGGTACCACGCACACAATGTTAAAGGCACCAGGCACACAATGTTACAGGCGCTAGGCACACAATGTAACAGGCACCAGGCACACAATGTTAAAGGCACCAGGCACACAATGTTACAGCCACTAGGCACACAATGTTAAAGGCACCAGGCACACAATCTCACAGGCACCAGGCACACAATGTTACAGGCACCAGGCACACAATGTTACAGGCACCAGGCACACAATGTTACAGGTACCAAGCACACAATGTTAAAGGCACCAGGCACACAATGTTACAGGCGCTAGGCACACAATGTAACAGGCACCAGGCACACAATGTTAAAGGCACCAGGCACACAATGTTACAGCCACTAGGCACACAATGTTAAAGGCACCAGGCACACAATCTCACAGGCACCAGGCACACAATGTTACAGGCACCAGGCACACAATGCTACAGGAACCAGGCACAAAATTGTTACAGGCACCAGGCACACGATGTTACAAGCATCAGGCACACAATGTTACAGGCACCAGGCACACAATGTTACAGGGACAAGGGACACAAAGTTACAGCCACCAGGCACACAATGTTACAGGCACCAGACACACAATGTTACAGGCACCAGACACACCATGTTACAGGGACCAGACACACAATGTTAAAGGCACCATGCACACACTGTTAAAGGCACCAGAAACACAATGTTACAGAGATAAGGCACACAATGTTACAGGCAGCAGGCACATAAAGTTACAGGCACCAGACACATAATGTTACAGGCACCAGACACACAATGTTACAGGCACCAGGCACACAATGTTACATGCACCATACACACAGTGTTACAGTTGGCAGGCACACAATGTTGCAGACACCAGGCACAAAAGGTTACAGGCACCAGGCACACGATGTTACAAGCATCAGGCACACGATGTTACAGGCACCAGGCACGTGATGTTACAGGCACCAGAAAAACGATGGCACAGGCACCAGGCACACAATGTTACAGGCACACAATGTTACAGGCAGAAGGCACACAATGTTACATGCACCAGGCACACAATGTTACAGGCACCAGGCACACAATGTTACATCCACCATACACACAATGTTACAGACACCAGGCACAAAAGGTAACAGGCACGAGACACACCATGTTACAGGCACCAGACACACGATGTTACAGCCACTAGGCACACAATGATAAATGCACCAGACACACAATGTTACAGGCACCAGACACACGATGTTACAGGCACTAGGCACACAATGTTAAAGGCACCAGGCACACAATGTTAAAGGCACCAGGCACACAATGTTAAAGGCTCCAGGCTCACAATGTTAAAGGCACCAGGCACACAATGTTACAGGCACCAGACACACGATGTTACAGGCACTAGGCACACAATGTTGCAGGCACCAGGCACACAATGTTACAGGCACCAGGCACACAATGTTACAGGCACCAGACACACAATGTTACAGGCACCAGGCACACAATGTTAAAGGCACCAGGCACACAATGTTACAGGCACCAGACACACGATGTTACAGGCACTAGGCACACAATGTTAAAGGCACCAGGCACACAATGTTAAAGGCACCAGGCAAACAATGTTACAGGCACCAGGCACACAATGTTACAGACACCATGCACACGATGTTACAGGCACTAGGCACACAATGATAAATGCACCAGACACACAATGTTACAGGCACCAGACACACGATGTTACAGGCACTAGGCACACAATGAGAAATGCACCAGACACACAATGTTACAGGCACCAGACACACAATGTTACAGGCACTAGGCACACAATGTTACAGGCACCAGGCACACAATGTTAAAGGCACCAGGCACACAATGTTACAGGCACCAGGCACACAATGTTAAAGGCACCATGCACACGATGTTACAGGCACTAGGCACACAATGATAAATGCACCAGACACACAATGTTACAGGCACCAGACACACAATGTTACAGGCACCAGACACACAATGTTACAGGCGCTAGGCACACAATGTTACAGGCACCAGGCACACAATGTTACAGGCACCAGACACGCAATGTTACAGGCACCAGACACACAATGTTACAGGTGCTAGGCACACAATGTTACAGGCACCAGGCACACAATGTTACAGGCACCAGACACACAATGTTACAGGCACCAGACACACAATGTTACAGGCACCAGACACACAATGTTACAGACACCAGGCACAAACGGTTACAGGCACGAGGCACACCATGTTACAGGCACCAGGCACACAATGTTAAAGCCACCAGGCAGACAATGTTACAGGCACCAGGCACACACTGTTACAGCCACCAGGCACACAATGTAACAGGCACCAGACACTCGATGTTACAGGCACCAGACACACGATGTTACAGCCACTAGGCACACAATGATAAATGCACCAGGCACACAATGTTACAGGCACCAGACACACGATGTTACAGGCACTAGGCACACAATGTTAAAGGCACCAGGCACACAATGTTAAAGGCACCAGGCTCACAATGTTTAAGGCACCAGGCACACAATGTTACAGGCACCAGACACATGATGTTATAGGCACTAGGCACACAATGTTACAGGCACCAGGCACACAATGTTACAGGCACCAGGCACACAATGTTACAGGCACCAGGCACACAATGTTAAAGTCACCAGGCACACAAAGTTACAGGCACCAGACACACGATGTTACAGGCACTAGGCACGCAATGTTAAAGGCACCAGGCACACAATGTTAAAGGCACCAGGCACACAATGTTACAGGCACCAGACACACAATGTTACAGGCGCTAGGCACACAATGTTACAGGCACCAGGCACACAATGTTACAGGCACCAGACACACAATGTTACAGGCACAAGACACACAATGTTACAGGCACCAGACACACAATGTTACAGACACCAGGCACAAAAGGTTACAGGCACGAGGCACACCATGTTACAGGCACCAGGCACACAATGTTAAAGCCACCAGGCAGACAATGTTACAGGCACCAGGCACACACTGTTACAGCCACCAGGCACACAATGTAACAGGCACCAGACACTCGATGTTACAGGCACCAGACACACGATGTTACAGCCACTAGGCACACAATGATAAATGCACCAGACACACAATGTTACAGGCACCAGACACACGATGTTACAGGCACTAGGCACACAATGTTAAAGGCACCAGGCACACAATGTTAAAGGCACCAGGCTCACAATGTTTAAGGCACCAGGCACACAATGTTACAGGCACCAGACACATGGGGGTAGAAATTAGGTCGCGCCCCATTTGGGGCGCAAATATCGTCCGGACGCAAATATTAGCGCCTGGCGCTAATTATCGGCACTGACGGGAAACTTCACTTTAACTGCCCCGGGAGGTGAGTGGAGCGCTAAAGCAGGCGCTGCACACCTCTCTTAAGGCGCAAAGGCCGAGCAGTGAGGCGCTAACTCGGAGCGCTGGCGAAGCTCATGTAATGTCAGTCAGCAATGGAACACACACACAATGGCACGGGCCAGTTCTTAAAGGGGATGGTTAATCTTGCTTTCCATCCACATCCTGTTCATTGCTGCCTTGAATCTCGGCCTGGAGAGACTTGCACATCAAATGTGCTGGAAAGAACAATGGAGAGCACCAGGCAAAGAGCTCAGAGTGCAGCTCCCACGGTCTCTGCTAAATCGATACAAGGAATGGCAAATCAAAATGAACCTGCAAAGTGCTGCTCTGTACCCAAAACTCCTTCACACAACATTGAATCTCTCCAGAAGTCTCTCCCTCTCTCTCTCAGAATGCGTAGTTCAAAAATGCCACCAACAATAAAAGACAGGAAGAGGCCCCCTTTAAATAGCGCCCCCCCCAGCCCCACAGCGATTGATAGCGTTCCAGTCTTCTGGTCGTTGGAAGCGCCAGGCGGTAAGGCAGGGGGCGCCACTCAATTTCCGCTACGGGGCGCCCCAAGGGCGTTGCACCATGGAATGACGTCACAATCTGCGCGCGCAGGTGGTCGCAGCGGTAAGTTTTAGCGCTGCCGCACAATCTCAAGTTAAGTTCTCGAGCGGCGCAAACATCGCTGCGCCCGGGCGTTAGCGGCTTTGCGCCCCATTAGCGCCCTCTTAAGGCAACCAAGTGAATTTTTACCCCATGATGTTACAGGCACTAGGCACACAATGTTACAGGCACCAGGCACACAATGTTACAGGCACCAGGCACACAATGTTACAGGCACCAGGCACCCAATGTTAAAGTCACCAGGCACACAAAGTTACAGGCACCAGACACACGATGTTACAGGCACTAGGCACGCAATGTTAAAGGCACCAGGCACACAATGTTAAAGGCACCAGGCACACAATGTTACAGGCACCAGGCACACAATGTTACAGGCACCAGACACACAATGTTACAGGCGCTAGGCACACAATGTTACAGGCACCAGGCACACAATGTTACAGGCACCAGACACACAATGTTACAGGCACCAGACACACAATGTTACAGGCACCAGACACACAATGTTACAGACACCAGGCACAAAAGGTTACAGGCACGAGGCACACCATGTTACAGGCACCAGGCACACAATGTTAAAGCCACCAGGCAGACAATGTTACAGGCACCAGGCACACAATGTTACTGGCACCAGACACACAATGCTACAGGAACCAGGCACAAAATTGTTACAGGCACCAGGCACACCATGTTACAGGCACCAGGCACACGATGTTACAAGCACCAGACACACGATGTTACAGGCACCAGACACATGATGTTACAGGCACCAGACAATCGATGGTACAGGCACCAGGCACACAATGTTACCGGCACACAATGTTACAGGCAGAAGGCACACAATGTTACAGGCACCAGGCACAAAAGGTTACAGGCACCAAGCACAGAATGTTACAGGCACCAGGCACACTATGTTACATGCACCAGGCACACAATGTTACAGGTGCCAGGCACACAATGTTACAGACACCAGGCACAAAAGGTTACAGGCACGAGACACACCATGTTACAGGCACCAGGCACACAATGTTACAGGCACCAGGCACACACTGTTACAGCCACCAGGCACACAATGTTCAAGGCACCAGGCACGCAATGTTACAGGCACCATGCACACAATGATAAATGCACCAGACACACAATGTTACAGGCACCAGGCACACAATGTTACAGCTACCAAGCACACAATGTTACAGGCGCTAGGCACACAATGTAACAGGCACCAGGCACACAATGTAACAGGCACCAGGCACACAATGTTACAGGCACCAGGCACAGAATGTTACAGCCACTAGGCACACAATGTTAAAGGCACCAGGCACACAATCTCACAGGCACCAGGCACACAATGTTACAGGCACCAGGCACAAAATTGTTACAGGCACCAGGCACACAATCTCACAGGCACCAGGCACACAATGTTACAGGCACCAGGCACACAATGCTACAGGAACCAGGCACAAAATTGTTACAGGCACCAGGCACACGATGTTACAAGCATCAGGCACACAATGTTACAGGCACCAGGCACACAATGTTACAGGGACAAGGGACACAAAGTTACAGCCACCAGGCACACAATGTTACAGGCACCAGACACACCATGTTACAGGGACCAGACACACAATGTTAAAGGCACCATGCACACACTGTTAAAGGCACCAGAAACACAATGTTACAGAGGTAAGGCACACAATGTTACAGGCAGCAGGCACATAAAGTTACAGGCACCAGACACATAATGTTACAGGCACCAGACACACAATGTTACAGGCACCAGGCACACAATGTTACATGCACCATACACACAGTGTTACAGTTGGCAGGCACACAATGTTGCAGACACCAGGCACAAAAGGTTACAGGCACCAGGCACACGATGTTACAAGCATCAGGCACACGATGTTACAGGCACCAGGCACGTGATGTTACAGGCACCAGAAAAACGATGGCACAGGCACCAGGCACACAATGTTACAGGCACACAATGTTACAGGCAGAAGGCACACAATGTTACATGCACCAGGCACACAATGTTACAGGCACCAGGCACACAATGTTACATCCACCATACACACAATGTTACAGACACCAGGCACAAAAGGTAACAGGCACGAGACACACCATGTTACAGGCACCAGACACACGATGTTACAGCCACTAGGCACACAATGATAAATGCACCAGACACACAATGTTACAGGCACCAGACACACGATGTTACAGGCACTAGGCACACAATGTTAAAGGCACCAGGCACACAATGTTAAAGGCACCAGGCACACAATGTTAAAGGCTCCAGGCTCACAATGTTAAAGGCACCAGGCACACAATGTTACAGGCACCAGACACACGATGTTACAGGCACTAGGCACACAATGTTGCAGGCACCAGGCACACAATGTTACAGGCACCAGGCACACAATGTTACAGGCACCAGACACACAATGTTACAGGCACCAGGCACACAATGTTAAAGGCACCAGGCACACAATGTTACAGGCACCAGACACACGATGTTACAGGCACTAGGCACACAATGTTAAAGGCACCAGGCACACAATGTTAAAGGCACCAGGCAAACAATGTTACAGGCACCAGGCACACAATGTTACAGACACCATGCACACGATGTTACAGGCACTAGGCACACAATGATAAATGCACCAGACACACAATGTTACAGGCACCAGACACACGATGTTACAGGCACTAGGCACACAATGAGAAATGCACCAGACACACAATGTTACAGGCACCAGACACACAATGTTACAGGCACTAGGCACACAATGTTACAGGCACCAGGCACACAATGTTAAAGGCACCAGGCACACAATGTTACAGGCACCAGGCACACAATGTTAAAGGCACCATGCACACGATGTTACAGGCACTAGGCACACAATGATAAATGCACCAGACACACAATGTTACAGGCACCAGACACACAATGTTACAGGCACCAGACACACAATGTTACAGGCGCTAGGCACACAATGTTACAGGCACCAGGCACACAATGTTACAGGCACCAGACACGCAATGTTACAGGCACCAGACACACAATGTTACAGGTGCTAGGCACACAATGTTACAGGCACCAGGCACACAATGTTACAGGCACCAGACACACAATGTTACAGGCACCAGACACACAATGTTACAGGCACCAGACACACAATGTTACAGACACCAGGCACAAACGGTTACAGGCACGAGGCACACCATGTTACAGGCACCAGGCACACAATGTTAAAGCCACCAGGCAGACAATGTTACAGGCACCAGGCACACACTGTTACAGCCACCATGCACACAATGTAACAGGCACCAGACACTCGATGTTACAGGCACCAGACACACGATGTTACAGCCACTAGGCACACAATGATAAATGCACCAGGCACACAATGTTACAGGCACCAGACACACGATGTTACAGGCACTAGGCACACAATGTTAAAGGCACCAGGCACACAATGTTAAAGGCACCAGGCTCACAATGTTTAAGGCACCAGGCACACAATGTTACAGGCACCAGACACATGATGTTACAGGCACTAGGCACACAATGTTACAGGCACCAGGCACACAATGTTACAGGCACCAGGCACACAATGTTACAGGCACCAGGCACACAATGTTAAAGTCACCAGGCACACAAAGTTACAGGCACCAGACACACGATGTTACAGGCACTAGGCACGCAATGTTAAAGGCACCAGGCACACAATGTTAAAGGCACCAGGCACACAATGTTACAGGCACCAGGCACACAATGTTACAGGCACCAGACACACAATGTTACAGGCGCTAGGCACACAATGTTACAGGCACCAGGCACACAATGTTACAGGCACCAGACACACAATGTTACAGGCACCAGACACACAATGTTACAGGCACCAGACACACAATGTTACAGACACCAGGCACAAAAGGTTACAGGCACGAGGCACACCATGTTACAGGCACCAGGCACACAATGTTAAAGCCATCAGGCAGACAATGTTACAGGCACCAGGCACACAATGTTACAGGCACCAGGCGCACAATGTTACAGCCACCAGGCAGACAATGTTACAGGCACCAGGCACAAAATGCTACAGGAACCAGGCACAAAATTGTTACAGGCACCAGGCACACGATGTTACAAGCACCAGACACACGATGTTACAGGCACCAGACACATGATGTTACAGGCACCAGACAATCGATGGTACAGGCACCAGGCACACAATGTTACAGGCACACAATGTTACAGGCAGAAGGCACACAATGTTACAGGCACCAGGCACAAAAGGTTACAGGCACCAAGCACAGAATGTTACAGGCACCAGGCACACTATGTTACATGCACCATACACACAATGTTACAGGTGCCAGGCACACAATGTTACAGACACCAGGCACAAAAGGTTACAGGCACGAGACACACCATGTTACAGGCACCAGGCACACAATGTTACAGGCACCAGGCACACACTGTTACAGCCACAAGGCACACAATGATAAATGCACCAGACACACAATGTTACAGGCACCAGGCACACAATGTTACAGGTACCACGCACACAATGTTAAAGGCACCAGGCACACAATGTTACAGGCGCTAGGCACACAATGTAACAGGCACCAGGCACACACTGTTAAAGGCACCAGGCACACAATGTTACAGGCACCAGGCACACAATGTTAAAGGCACCAGGCACACAATGTTACAGCCACTAGACACACAATGTTACAGGCACCAGGCACACAATGTTACAGGCACCAGGCACACAATGTTACAGGCACCAGGCACACAATGCTACAGGAACCAGGCACAAAATTGTGACAGGCAGCAGGCACACGATGTTACAATCATCAGGCACACGATGTTACAGGCACCAGACACGTGATGTTACAGGCACCAGACAAACGATGGCACAGGCACCAGGCACACAATGTTACAGGCACACAATGTTACAGGCAGAAGGCACACAATGTTACATGCACCAGGCACACAATGTTACAGGCACCAGGCACACAATGTTACATCCACCATACACACAATGTTACAGACACCAGGCACAAAAGGTTACAGGCACGAGACACACCATGTTACAGGCACCAGGCACACAATGTTACAGGCACCAGGCACGCACTGTTACAGCCACCAGGCACACAATGTAACAGGCACCAGACACACGATGTTACAGGCACCAGACACACGATGTTACAGGCACTAGGCACACAATGATAAATGCACCGGACACACAATGTTACAGGCACCAGACACACGATGTTACAGGCACTAGGCACACAATGATAAATGCACCAGACACACAATGTTACAGGCACCAGACACACGATGTTACAGGCACTAGGCACACAATGTTAAAGGCACCAGGCACACAATGTTAAAGGCACCAGGCACACAATGTTAAAGGCACCAGGCACACAATGTTAAAGGCACCAGGCACACAATGTTACAGGCACCAGACACACGATGTTACAGGCACTAGGCACACAATGTTACAGGCAGCAGGCACACAATGTTACAGGCACCAGGCACACAATGTTACAGGCACCAGGCACACAATGTTAAAGGCACCAGGCACACAATGTTAAAGGCACCAGGCACACAATGTTACAGGCACCATGCACACGATGTTACAGGCACTAGGCACACAATGATAAATGCACCAGACACACAATGTTACAGGCACCAGACACACGATGTTACAGGCACTAGGCACACAATGATAAATGCACCAGACACACGATGTTACAGGCACCAGACACACGATGTTACAGGCACTAGGCACACAATGATAAATGCACCAGACACACAATGTTACAGGCACCAGACACACAATGTTACAGGCGCCAGGCACACAATGTTACAGGCACCAGGCACACAATGTTACAGGCACCAGACACACAATGTTACAGGCACCAGACACACAATGTTACAGGCACCAGGCACATAATGTTATGGGTACGAGGCACAAAATGTTACAGGTACCAGGCACAAAATGTCACACGCACCAGGCACACAATGTTACAGGCACCAGGCGCACAATGTTACAGGCACCAGGCACATAATGTTGTGGGTACGAGGCACAAAATGTTGCAGGCACCAGGCACAAAATGTCACAGGCACTAGGCACACAATGTTACAGGCACCAGGCGCACAATGTTACAGGCACCAGGCACATAATGTTACAGGCACCAGGCACACAATGTTACCAGCACCAGGCACAAAATGTCACAGGCACCTGACACATGATGTTACAGGCACCAGACAAACGATGGTACAGGCACCAGGCACACACTGTTACAGGCACACAATGTTACAGGCAGAAGGCACACAATGTTACATGCACCAGGCACACAATGTTACAGGCACCAGGCACACAATGTTACAGTTGCCAGGCACACAATGTTGTAGACACCAGGCACAAAAGGTTACAGGCACGAGGCACACCATGTTACAGGCACCAGGCACACAATGTTACAGACACCAGGCACAAAAGGTTACAGGCACGAGACACACCATGTTACAGGCACCGGGCACACAATGTTACAGGCACCAGGCACACACTGTTACAGCCACCAGGCACACAATGTTCAAGGCACCAGGCACACAATGTTACAGGCACCATGCACACAATGATAAATGCACCAGACACACAATGTTACAGGCACCAGGCACACAATGATAAATGCACCAGACACACAATGTTACAGGCACCAGGCACACAATGTTACAGGCACCAGGCACACAATGTTAAAGGCACCAGGCACACAATGTTACAGGCACCAGGCACACAATGTTAAAGGCACCATGCACACGATGTTACAGGCACTAGGCACACAATGATAAATGCACCAGACACACAATGTTACAGGCACCAGACACACAATGTTACAGGCACCAGACACACAATGTTACAGGCGCTAGGCACACAATGTTACAGGCACCAGGCACACAATGTTACAGGCACCAGGCACAGCAATGTTACAGGCACCAGACACACAATGTTACAGTGCACAGGCACACAATGTTACAGGCACCAGGCACACAATGTTACAGGCACCAGACACACAATGTTACAGGCACCAGACACACAATGTTACAGGCACCAGACACACAATGTTACAGACACCAGGCACAAAAGGTTACAGGCACGAGGCACACCATGTTACAGGCACCAGGCACACAATGTTAAAGCCACCAGGCAGACAATGTTACAGGCACCAGGCACACACTGTTACAGCCACCAGGCACACAATGTAACAGGCACCAGACACTCGATGTTACAGGCACCAGACACACGATGTTACAGCCACTAGGCACACAATGATAAATGCACCAGACACACAATGTTACAGGCACCAGACACACGATGTTACAGGCACTAGGCACACAATGTTAAAGGCACCAGGCACACAATGTTAAAGGCACCAGGCTCACAATGTTTAAGGCACCAGGCACACAATGTTACAGGCACCAGACACATGATGTTACAGGCACTAGGCACACAATGTTACAGGCACCAGGCACACAATGTTACAGGCACCAGGCACACAATGTTACAGGCACCAGGCACACAATGTTAAAG